>CM068590.1:8665735-9172993 GCA_035048485.1 Pteria penguin | reverse complement strand
CAGAGAGATAAATAGAGGAGGAGAATGATGATACAGAGAGATAAATAGAGGAGGAGAATGATGATACAGAGAGATAAGTAGAGGAGGAGAATGATGATACAGAGAGATAAATAGGGGAGGAGAATGATGATACAGAGAGATAAATAGGGAAGGAGAATGATGATACAGAGAGATAAGTAGAGGAGGAGAATGATGATACAGAGAGATAAATAGGGGAGGAGAATGATGATACAGAGAGATAAGTAGAGGAGGAGAATGTTGATACAGAGAGATAAATAGGGGAGGAGAATGATGATACAGAGAAAAAAAGAGGAGGAGAATGATGATACAGAGTGATAAGTAGAGGAGGAAAATGATGATACAGAGAGATAAATAGGGGAGGAGAATTATGATACAGAGTCAGAGAGATAAGTAGGGGAGGAGAAGGATGATACAGAGAGATAAATAGAGGATAATGATGATACAGAGAGATAAATAGAGGAGGAGAATGATGATACAGACAGATAAGTAGAGGAGGAGAATGATGATACAGAGAGATAAGTAGAGGAGGAGAATGATGATACAAAGAGATAAATAGGGGAGGAGAATGATTATACAGAGAGATAAATAGGGGAGGAGAATGATGACACAGAGAGATAAGTAGAGGAGGAGAATGATGATACAGAGAGATAAGTAGAGGAGGAGGATGATGATACAGAGAGATAAATAGGGGAGGAGAATGATGATACAGAGAGATCAGTAGAGTAGGAGAATGATGATACAGAGAGATAAATAGGGGAAGAGAATGATGATACAGAGTGATAAGTAGAGGAGGAGAATGATGATACAGAGAGATAAATAGAGGAGGAGAATGATGATACAGAGAGATAAATAGGGGAGAATGATGATACAGAGAGATAAGTAGAGGAGGAGAATGATGATACAGAGAGATAAGTAGAGGAGGAGAATGATGATACAGAGAGATAAATAGAGGAGGAGAATGATGATACAGAGAGATAAATAGAGGAGGAGAATGATGATACAGAGAGATAAATAGAAGAGGAGAATGATGATACAGAGAGATAAGTAGAGGAGGAGAATGATGATACAGAGAGATAAATAGAAGAGGAGAATGATGATACAGAGAGATAAGTAGAGGAGGAGAATGATGATACAGAGAGATAAGTAGGGGAGGCGAATGATGATACAGAGAGATAAATAGGGGAGGAGAATGATGATACAGAGAGATAAGTAGAGGAGGAGAATGATGATACAGAGAGATAAATAGGGGAGGAGAATGATGATACAGAGAGATAAATAGGGGAGGAGAATGATGATACAGAGAGATAAATAGAGGAGGAGAATGATGATACAGAGAGATAAATAGGGGAGAATGATGATACAGAGAGATAAATAGGGGAGGAGAATGATGATACAGAGAGATAAATAGGGGAGGAGAATGATGATACAGAGAGATAAATAGGGGAGAATGATGATACAGAGAGATAAATAGAGGAGGAGAATGATGATACAGAGAGATAAGTAGAGGAGGAGAATGATGATACAGAGAGATAAGTAGAGGAGGAGAATGATGATACAGAGAGATAAATAGGGGAGGAGAATGATGATACAGAGAGATAAATAGAGGAGGAGAATGATGATACAGAGAGATAAATAGGGGAGGAGAATGATGATACAGAGAGATAAATAGAGGAGGAGATAAATAGAGGAGGAGAATGATGATACAGAGAGATAAATAGAGGAGGAGAATGATGATACAGAGAGATAAGTAGAGGAGGAGAATTATGATACAGAGAGATATATAGGGGAGGAGAATGATGATACAGAGAGATAAATAGAGGAGGAGAAGGATGATACAGAGAGATAAATAGAGGAGGAGAATGATGATACACAGAGAGAAATAGGGGAGGAGAATGATGATACAGAGAGATAAATAGGGGAGGAGAATGATGATACAGAGAGTTAAGTAGAGGAGGAGAATGATGATACAGAGAGATAAATAGAGGAGGAGAATGATGATACAAAGAGATAAATAGAGGAGGAGAATGATGATACAGAGAGATAAGTAGAGGAGGAGAATGATGATACAGAGAGATAAGTAGGGGAGGAGAATGATGATACAGAGAGATAAGTAGGGGAGGAGAATGATGATACAGAGAGATTGTACATAATTAGAACTTGATAAAGTGTCAGATGGATCATATTACACATTTTCAAATTAAGGTGTCATGGCATGATTTGAATTTTTAATATTTTATTTAGTGCAGCTTTCATGCAGGAAAAACTGTATTTATCAGCTTTTTAAGTCATTCTTTTAAAAGGAATGTGGAATTAAACACAAACACAAAATAATTACTTTAAGGACAAAATAATTTCAAGCAAATTAAGCTATTTCATTCTATTGGCATACATGTATGTAAAGTTCCACTCTGTTTATCTCATTATTATTATCATATATTGACTACTCTTTGGAAAAAAATTATTTGAGTGAATACTAAACAAATTCTATAATTATAATTTCATGCTTTCAATATTACAGATAAAATGTGAATCTTCAAGTCAGTCCAAGCAGTGTGTTTCATTTGAAATGAGTGCAACAGAAAACACCTGGTCGAACCAGCGCCGTAAAAGAAGAGCAAAGAAGAATAAATCTGCCGACTTGGTACCAACGTTGGTGACCTGTAGTCCAGACCAAGACGACAAGAAAAATGATAAAGTAGTGTCACAAGGTGAAGATCTTAGGGGTTATAAAGTTGTTGATGAGAGATTGGGAGATATACCAGAACTTAAACGGAAAGTAACTGATGATTGTGAAGGAGAAAATATCCTGAAAAAGAAACGTTTTAGTTCCGTCTCTGATGACTGCGTTTTAAACACTGATTATTCTACGCAAAATGCAGATGAAAAGAAGGGAAAAAAAATGGTGAATGATGATACAACAGACCAGTCAAAAACTGAAAACCAACAGACCATGAAAGATGTTGACAGCTCGAAACCCCAAATGGATGGAGCTCAAAGTGTCTCAGATTCTTTGGAGCTGCATAAATCAGAAGAGAGTACATCAGCTTCAGAGAAATCTTTCATAAGTAATATTGTGCCTTTTTCAAATACAAAAGACCACTGTCACAGTGACACAGATATAACAACAGAAGATTTCATTGTAAAGTTCAAACTTAATGTCAAAGAGGAGAATGGGTTTACATTGGAAATGATATGGAGAGACGGTCAGAACAGAGAGTTTCTACATCAGATTTTGCAGTTTCTGAAAAATAAAACCAAATCCAATAATAATGAACAGCTAGTTGCAAATACAACTGTTCAGTGAATACAGGAAAGCGTAACATGCATGCTACGATGTGACAGTCATGAATACAAGTTTTATATGGTACATTGAAGGAGTAAGAGTGTCAAAGTCTGGTTCCTCTTTTAGTTCGGAAAATGATTCATTTATTAGAAATTTATGTCACTTTCAATAATTCTGTAAATTGCAGAAACAGGAAGTTTCAAACATTTTCAACATAGTGTCGCAAATTATGATTTTTTTTAAAGGTATGATATGTGGTTTATCAAGATGCATACGATTATTATTTGTTGCATGGCCTACATGTATAACATTCTCTGTTCTCTTTTTCCTTACTGTCAACCTGTCTTCATGTCTTATAATCTATATGTGTGCTCCATTTGATAGTTTCATATTATACTTCTTTATAAATATTTCATTACTTCGTACTGTAACGGAAACACTGCAGATATTTCACTTATTAGATATAACTGTTATATACATGTATATCTCTGTATTATAACATATAATACTGTGTATATATATCGGATTAATCATTCATGAAATTCTTTCATGGTATAAGTCAGGAGGGATGAGTATATAATATACAATATTATTATCATCAATAACTTTTGCTGTAACTGCATGCAGTATTCCCAGTTTGAAGTAAATCAGTTTTTATCTATAACCATCATCATAATCAGGTGCAGTATTCCCAGTGTAAAACAGTAATCTATCTATCATCAATTAAATCAGTACAATACCATTAGCTGTAACTTCTCTTCAATGTTTTATTTTGTACATTTAACAATTGTACTTTCTTTTGACATGAATTGATCAGGAATTGTTTTGATTTTTTGTTTAATAGTTGTTTAACACCATGTCAGGATTATGATATATAATGTGGAGGCAGTGATTGCTAAATGATGGAGGATAATGCAAATATTAGATCATTACACCTGTATGGTAGTAGCTAGTAGTCTGTGGAGAGGATAATGCCATACCCAGATTATTTGACCTATAGGATGGCAGGTAGAGGTTTGAGTTGAAGGATAATGCCACACCTAGATTATTTGACCTATAGGATGATAGCTAGTGGTTTGTGAGGGGATAATGCCACCCCTGGATTATATGACCTATAGGATGGCAGGCAGTGGTTTGTGGAGAGGATAATGCTACCCCTGGAATATATGACCTATAGGATGGCAGGTAGTGGTTTGTGGAGAGGATAATGCCACACCTGGATTATTTGACCTATAAGATGGCAAGTAGTGGTTTGTGTTGAAGAATAATGCAAACCTGGGTAATTTGACCTATAAGATGGCAGGTAGTGGTTTGTGTTGAAGGATAATGCCACACCAGGATTATTTGAAATTATAGGATGGTAGCTAATGGTTTGAGAGGATAATGCCACACCTGGATTATTTGACTTATAGGATGGCAGGTAGTGGTTTGTGAAGAGGATAATGCCACACCTGGATTATTTGACCTATAAGATGGCAGGTAGTGGTTTGTGTTGAAGGATAATGCCACACCAGGATTATTTGACCCATAGGATGGTAGCTAGTGGTTTGAGAGGATAATGCCACACCTGGATTATTTGACCTATAGGATGGCAGGTAGTGGTTTGTGTTGAAGGATAATGCCACACCAGGATTATTTGACCCATAGGATGGTAGCTAGTGGTTTGAGAGGATAATGCCGCACCTGGATTATTTGACCTATAGGATGGCAGGTAGTGGTTTGTTTAAGGAAAATGCCACACCTGGATTATTTGACTTATAAGATGGCAAGTAGTGGTTTGTGTTGAAGGATAATGCCACACTTGGATTATTTGACTTACAAGTAGGCAAGAAGTGGTTTGTGTTGAAAGATTATTTCCACACCTGGATAATTTGACTTATAGGATGGTAGCTAGTGGTTTGTGAGGATAATGCCACACCTGGATTATTTAACCTATAGGATGACAGGTAGTGGTGTGTGGGGAGGATCGATAATGCCACACACGGATTATTTGACCAATAGGATGGCAGGTAGATGTTTGTGTTGAAGGATAATGCCACACCTGGATTATTTGACCTATAGGATGGTAGCTAGTGGTTTGTGAGAGGATAATGCCACCCCTGGATTATATGACCTATAGGATGGCAGGCAGTGGTTTGTGGAGAGGATAATGCCACACCTGTATTAAAGACCTATAGGATGGTACACAGTGGTAAATGGTAGAGTATTAATGCCACAACTAAATTACTTATAGTGATGCAGGAAATAACACACCAAAATTCTTTTTGGAAACAGCAACCTAAAGGTGATGTTGTGATGTAATATCCAAAGATTTGATGAGCTCCATAATGAATTAATTAATATGTAGGACTCCAGTCCTCTAAGGGATCAAAATGCAAATAATTTCAAAAAAGGGTGGCAGGTACATGGGCAGATTATGTTTTAGCATATGAAATAACAGTGCTAATGTTGGAACAATTACTTAAAAAAAAGGGAATGATGAACATTGAAAACAACCTTTTTCTATAATAACCCTTGGCTGGTGGAAGGTCATTTTCTTCTGAATAAAGCCCCCTTTTTTCAGAAGTGAGTGATGTGCCATGGCATACATCAGCTTAATGAAAAGACTGAAGATAAATGACCAGAGTTCAACTTCATCTCAACTGAATACATTAAACACAGTTTGGTAAAATACATAGTTGTGTTGATGTTAATGTCAATATTTGGTTTAGACGACCATATTTATGTAATACATATATATGTACATGTATCGGAGACATGAATGCTAGTATTCCATGACAATGGGATATGTACTAGTATGACGTATACCTATTATTCCACGACAGTGGGATATGTACTGGTATGACATATACCTAGTATTCCATGACAATGGGATATGTACTGGTATGACGTATACCTAGTATTCCATGACAATGGGATATGTTATGGTATGACGTATACCTAGTATTCCATGACAGTGGGATATGTACTGGTATGACGTATACCTAGTATTCCATGACAATGGGATATGTTATGGTATGACGTATACCTAGTATTCCATGACAATGGGATGTGTACTGGTATGACGTATACCTAGTATTCCATGACAATGGGATATGTACTGGTATGACGTATACCTAGTATTCCATGACAATGGGATATGTACTGGTATGACGTATACCTGTATTTCTATGATTCAGATGCATGTTAACATGGACAATAGTGATGTTTAAACTACAAACTCTATCATCATCACCATCATTTCATAAAATTCATCCAAAACAGTGGCAGATTTATAAAGAGTGGTAGACCAGCTCCCAAATTTGTTCATCATTCTTATATTGTTTTCCTTTCTATTTTCACACCTAGCTCTTAAGGCAACCATCCAAATTTCTCAAATTCTTGATCCACCATATGCTGTTTATTGTCTTAAGAAACGCATGCTCCTCTCTCAGATGTACGTTGCTAATAATTATACTATTATGAATGACACAAGTTTCTGTCATCAACTCCACCCACAAAATTGTCAATGTGTATGCTTAATTCCTACAATGAAGTAGTCATTATTAGTTTTATAGCGTTAGAACTTGAATTCATTTATACGACTTAAGCAATGCCAACCTATACAGAGTCAGTGTTTGTAATTACTGCCAATCTATATGGAGTAAAGGTTTGTAACCACTGCCAATCTATACTGAGCCAGTGTTTGCAACTACTGCTAATCTATTCAGAGCCAGTGTTTGTAACCACTGCCAATCTATACAGAACCAGTGTTTGTAACCACTGCCATTCTATACAGAGCCAGTGTTTGTTACCACTGCCATTCTATACAGAGCCAGTGTTTGTTACCACTGCCAATCTATACAGAGCCAGTGTTTGTTACCACTGCCAATCTATACTGAGTCAGTGATTTACATGTCATGTAGTTAATATCATGTTCTATAAATAGTCAAATATATACATGTAAACATATAATTGACACTCTTTGTAGATTTATAGCCAGGTGACATGAAGAGTTAATTAAATCTGTTTCACTGTCAGCTACCATTTAAGCATCAGTTCAGATGCAAGATGACATGTAAGATACTTACATTAACATGTACAGTGAGTGTTTTAGCCTTATACAGCACGCTGGACTTTGTACTATTTGTGGTTCAAGTATGTTTTTTTGTATATAATGAAACATTGAGCAGCTAATGATCAGTTAATACCAAGCAGTTGGTGATTAGCTGATACTAAGCAGCTGGTGATTAGTTGACACCAAGCAGTTGGTGATTAGCTGATACCAAGCAGCTGGTGATTAGTTGACACCAAGCAGCTGGTGATTAGTTGACACCAAGCAGCTGGTGATTAGCTGATACTGTGGAGTTGGTGATTAGTTGACAACAAGCAGCTGATGATTAGTTGATAGTGTGCAGCTGGTGATTAGTTTACACCAAGCAGCTGGTGATTAGCTGATGCCAAGCAGCTGGTGATTAGTTGACACCAAGAAACTGGTAATCAGTTGATACTGTGCAGCTGGTGATTAATTGACACTGTGCAGCTGGTGATTAGCTGACACCAAGCAGCTAGTGATTAGTTGACACCGAGCAACTGGTGATTAGCTGATACTTAGCAGCTGGTGATTAGCTGATACTAAGCAACTGGTGATTAGTTTATACTAAGCAACTCTGTGAGAAGAAGACTTACAATAAACCTACCTCACATATCACATGATGGAACACCTTGTCTGCTTTGAAGTGCTCCTCTAAATAGAAATCAACAATGTATCTGTCTTGCATTATGGTAATGATCTCAATACATACACTTTTACCCTCAATATTAAATTAAATTATTTCCAATAGAAACTGTTACAAATGAATTTTACATGAATATGAAAACAACTGCATAACATGATGTTATAGATAACATTTATACTGAAAGAATATGTTTTACTTACATTGGAGTAATGACAGATATTTTTATGATGGAGATACACCAGTTATGAAATACACAGCTATACTTTTATCTTCCTTTACTTTGAATATTTTCGTTGTTATAATGAAAACTAAATTACCCCCTTAGGAGATAAACTTTCCTCTCTGTCTAAAGCCTCCTTCCCTAAAAAATAATTATATTAGAGTAAGAAAAATACATTTATATAAAAGTAATATATTATGAGAAATGTGTCTGTACTGCATGCAATGCTATATAATCAAATAATTCGATGACGTTTTGCTTACTTATCTAGTTGCTTTGATTGTGGAGGTGTTTGTCATTTTGCTTACTTATCTATTTGCTTTGATTGTGGAGGTGTTTGTCATTTTGCTTACTTATCTAGTTGCTTTGATTGTGGAGGTGTTTGTCATTTTGCTTACTTATCTAGTTGCTTTGATTGTGGAGGTGTTTGTCATTTGGCTGATCATAAATTACTTCCTTTTACTTCCATATAAGGTATTGCCTAATGCTCAAAAGATTATTGAAATACTTAAACTTGGTTATGGGATGAGATAATAACAACAACAACAATAATAATAATGATAACAATAACAATAATAATAATATTTTTGATTTGAAAGGGTTGCTGTATAAGCTAAAGCTATTTTCCTCCAAGGCCGCCTATAATAAGTACGAGTACAAGGATGTAGTATACAGATGAAATTAAATTATAATGTACACTTTATGTAATAATACATGTATCTGTAAACAATATGTAATAATACATGTATCTGTAAACAATATGTAATAATACATGTATCTGTAAACAATATGTAATAATACATGTATCTGTAAACCTTATGTAATCGTGAATTTATCAGTAACACATCAATACTTGCATAAATAATGATCTACAAAACCATTCCAGTTAAGTTCACACAATGGTATAGATACATTTAAGTTAAGTTCACACAATTGTATAGATACAATATTTAAGTTAAGTTCACACAATTGTATAGATACATTTAAGTTAAGTTCACACAATTGTATAGATACATTTAAGTTAAGTTCACACAATTGTATAGATACATTTAAGTTAAGTTCACACAATTGTATAGATACATTTATGTAACTATGTTAGAGAAGGAAAGGATATGTCTGAAAAGGTTATATGTGAAAGAATTGAAAATTTCTTATACATGTATTTATAGGTAAACTCCAATTCAGTTCCACAATCCAAAACTTCATCTGAATAATTCTGTTTAAAGTGATGGTACACAAAAAATTTGTAATGATCAAAAACTATAAAATTTGATAACTGCACAATGGACACGTGCCATTTAGTCTTATACAAAAGTATGCATTTATAATATTCAGTACACTCGTAAATATTCAAACACTTAAAAACATTTAACTATAAGCAAACTCATTCCCATATGAAGAGATACAAAACATAAGATAAACTTACTACACCCAGTGCTGAATATTTAATGTAACAAATTGTATAAGGTACAACACCGGACATGCAATGAAATACATATATTTCCTGATATGGAGAAACCTGATTAGAAATTAAATAACTAAAATCTATATGAACTTAAATACACTCTATTGCCAAAGTGTAACGACCAACTTACGAGACTGCATAGCACTGTTTACTTTAATCCGCGCAAGTTGTGCTGCAGGCAACTTGCCAAATATGGGTGAGGCTGCAAGAGAATCATCCATGTATAAACATAGAAGAGTGATAAGAAAATCTATATATACATACTGAAAATACATTAATAACATTCATGCTTAAGACCGAAATTAATTTCAGCAAGAAGATTTAAGTAAGTGGATGTTAATACATAACATAAAAACGCCTAGCAGGTCATGCATGCATCTACCCAGATTGAGGGTAAGTGGGTAAGACTGATTTCAGAAAATGAGTATACCCGGTAGGCACAGCTTAGTTGCCTGTGCTAATGTATGAAAAAATAATACTTAGTCATGTTTTTACCAAATAAAAGAAAAAAAACCCCGGCAATATTGGACTTTATTACTTGATTAGAGAGATTACATTTCAATATAATTAGTATACAAGTGACAGCAACTTACAATTCTTGCTATAACAATGACATACTAACCTTCCTCATCATCTGAGTCAGAGACGGGATCTCCCTGTGTTGATTCTGGACAGCAAATTGTAACTCTGTCATCCAACATCTTCTGAATTGACATGTCAGTGATTGGACGCAATATGTCAATCACAGAAATACAACCCAGACTCTGAGCTATAGATAAGGGGGTATGTCCCCTCTGGAAATGGAAGCATGCAGGTAAATATTGTGACACGTATTTTTAAGTTCAACATAAAATATCTTATATGAAATTATTATAATTTAATCAAATATTATATATTATTCATATAAATTATTAAAATATCTATTATTCATTAAAGAAAAGGCCCAAGTGCATCTGAAAACATTTGTTGTTTCACAAACAACAGACTGCTTGAAGTTATTGCTTATTGTATTTCTGACAACAAAGGAAAGACTGTAAACTTGCCTTTCTACATTGAACAAATCAAGACAATGATTCAAAAGTATTTGAAAAAGAAATAATAAGAAGTCCTCCAAAGTGAAGTGTGAAATAATAAGAAGTCCTCCAAAGTGAAGTGTGAAATAATAAGAAGTCCTCCAAAGTGAAGTGTGAAATAATAAATAGTCCTCCAAAGTGAAGTGTCAAATAAATAACAAAAAAGATGCTATGCCCACTATTTTTTGGCCACTTGATCTTTATCAAGTCGAAACAAAATTAACAAAATCTCTAAGTAAAATCCATTTCTATTGGTTAGTTAAATCAGCCCTGTGTAAAAATTATGAAAAAGATTGTCAGAATTCTTTTTCATTTTTATTTCTTAAAATAACATTTAAAATCTTGTTTTGGTGTAACATGATCTAACTTTTTTCCCCTTTAGCAGGGTTTGAATTGCTTTCCTTCAGAACAGGAAGATTTTCAAAGTAGGGCACCTCAAGGGCATACGTTTGTTTATAGTGGTGCCACCTAATGACAGCTGATCTGAATTAGAATAAAAAAAACTTTTGTTGAGGTTCACTAAAACTATACAAATAAATGAAGATTGATCAAAATCTGTTTAGCAATTTAGGAGAAGTAGAAAAACTGGAAATGTTTTGACAAAGGATAAAGCATTAAGACAAAAGCACACATCGGATAATAATAATAATAATCTCCAAATAATTAAGGTGACTGGGTGTCCAGCGCTTGGATGTGAAGGAAATAAATAAATAAATAAACAAAAATACCTGGTGAAAATTAATGACCTTCTGAAAAGTAGACGAGTTTAATTGTTTTAAAACTTTATAACTTTCGACTTGAAAAAGTCATGGTGAGTTTACAATGATTTCCAATGTAACCATTTCATCACTGGGAAACTGACCACAAACAACTAAAGATAAACATTTTTGCAAACATGCACAGAACATAAAAATACATATGAATTCTTAGCTTCACCTGATGACTTTGTCAGAAGTTTAAAAATGGTGTGGTCTTTGGAGTTTTAACAATTATGTGAATCTGATGATAATATTTACATTTGTAAGAGTATTGGGCGATGCCTTGTACTTGACTAACAAGTCCACAACCTCTGAATGACCCTGTTGAGCCGCTTGATGTAGTGATGTATACCCAAACTACAACACAATAGATTTAATGTATTCTCTTGTACTTCAAATAATTCTACTTTATCGATATGAATATTTACTTCGATATATGATATGAAATTGTAAAATATGTATATCTTTGTTTTGATATGAAACTACATAAACACACACACACACAAACACACTGTGACACATGAGCACATATCTGACATTCACTAAAATGCATGACAATTTTACATACTGTTCTAATATATTACCAGTCTAAAAACACATCATTTTATATCTATATTTATGTTATATCATTTTATATCTATATTTATATTTATATCATTTTATATCTATATTTATATTTATATCATTTTATATCTATATTTATATTTATATCATTTTATATCTATATTTATATGTTATATTTTTCACACATTAAGTGCTATATAATTAGACAAGGCCGATGATGAACACTCTTTTTTTGAAACTCCTAAGAGAAATCTACATACATTAGAAGTTAAGTTGACAGATGAGTCCTGCTGCAACAGAAACCACACCATATTGATATTTCCTAAATGGCAGGCAATATGCAGTGGTGTGTAGCCTGCCATGGTTTGGGGGTCTATCAATGCCTTGTGTTTGACTAGAATTTCTGCTATATGTACCATGTCCTCTTGAGCAGAAAGATGTAAAGGCGTGAGACCTTCCTGTAAAATAAAGCACTACCTGTGTTATAATCCAAAGCCCATGTTGTTGATTCTATCCAAAAAATACCTACATTGTCCATTATTGTTAATTCTACTTCATTGATTGATTGAATATTGTTTTACGTCACTCTACAATTATTTCACGTATTTGATGACGGCATGATGCTTGATGCATTGTATACAAATTTAGACCTTTGCAACAAACCCATCCAAAACAGTGAGGGATCTTCTACACGTCACGCCTACCTTGACATGGGACCTCGGTTTTTTACTGTCTCATCTGAAAGACAGCACAACGGTGCACCCAGGGCAGGAGTCGAACCCGGGACTCTTGATGATGACATGATCCAAGCACCTTATTCACTTATAGGCCACATTGGTTTCTAATTCTACTTGAAATATGCATCCAAGTCCAATATTGTAAATTCAACCCAAAACATGTATCCAAGGTCCAAATTGTTAACTCCATAGTTAAAACAGCATCCATAGTCCATATTATATATTCTAAATACCGGTAATGTGGTATTAATAATTCTGCACAACTCCTTTAAATCTAACATGTATAATTATGTAATTTATGTATTGTATATAATGTGAAATAGTATGACTTGATATAGTTTTGATATATCTCCTAACCTAAGATACATTAAATTTGTATATAGGTTTATATATTAAATAACATTAAAAAGAATTCTACCCGAAGGATGCATACATAGTCCATATTGTAAAATGTAATATTAGTTATTTGTATTATTCTTTTTTTGTACATGATTAAACTATCATAAAATAACTATAAAATCAATACAAAACAACAACGAAACTGTCATAAAATAGTAAAACTATCAAGAAATAACAATAAATTTATCATGACAATTAACAATAAAACAATAAAATAAAACAAGACAACAATAAAACTATCAGGAAATAATAAATTTATGTGACATATTAACAGTGAAACTATCACAAAGTAACAATAAACACGAAATAACGATTCTAATGTTTATTACACACGATCTTATTGGCTGTCCAATTTAAAAACTGCATGGGTATTCACGATAGCCTGCAGTTTTTGAAATGACGTCACGATAGCCTGCAGTTTTTGAAATGACGTCACGATAGCCTGCAGTTTTTGAAATGACGTCACGATAGCCTGCAGTTTTTTATTCGTGACACTACGATACCCTACAGTTTTTGATATGACATTTCCGTGATTAGTGACTAATGGTTGAGAAAACCATAATTCTGTGCATATTGCCTCTAATTGTACTTATTTTATCAAATGCATCAGAATAGGGTTACCATGCTTGTGTTTCACCAAAACTGACAAGGTATTGGCAAATGCCCTGTCAGAAATTTCCATTTCACAGCTGGCTAATGCCTCGCAGTGAAACTCAATTTCTGAAAGGGTATTAATTCATCAATACTCTATCAATTTTTGTAAAACACTCCCATGGTAACCCCTAATTAAACTTTCATGAAATAACAACAAATCTCTCATGAAATAACAATGAAACTATCACGAAATAATGATGAAATAAGATAACTTATATTAATAATAATAATAACTATAACCTATTATAACTATTATTATTATTATTATTATAATAAGTTAGAATAAATCAAATTTGAGTTCGATTCTTTATCATATATACAGACATTATTATAATATGGTTTAAAGTATACAATAGAACATGAGTACTCCAAGTGGAGGACAAACAGTGTTCAGGGTACTCCTTAAGTGAAGGACAAACCTTGTTCAGGGTATTCCTTAAGTGGGGGGGCAAACAGTGTTCAGGGTACTCCTTAAGTGGGGGGGGGGGGGCAAACAGTGTTCAGGGTACTCCTTAAGTGGGGGGCAATCAGTGTTCAGGGTACTCCTTAAGTGGAGGGCAAACAGTGTTCAGGGTACTCCTTAAGTGGAGGACAAACAGTGTTCAGGGTACTCCTTAAGTGGAGGACAAACAGTGTTCAGGGTACTCCTTAAGTGGGGACAGTGTTCAGGGTACTCCTTAAGTGGAGGGCAAACAGTGTTCAGGGTACTCCTTAAGTGGGGGGCAAACAGTGTTCAGGGTACTCCTTAAGTGGAGGGCAAATAGTGTTCAGGGTACTCCTTAAGTGGAGGGCAAACAGTGTTCAGGGTACTCCTTAAGTGGAGGGCAAACAGTGTTCAGGGTACTCCTTAAGTGGGGGGCAAACAGTGCTCAGGGTACTCCTTAAGTGGAGGACAAACAGTGTTCAGGGTACTCCTTAAGTGGAGGACAAACAGTGTTCAGGGTACTCCTTAAGTGGAGGGCACACAGTGTTCAGGGTACTCCTTAAGTGGAGGGCAAACAGTGTTCAGGGTACTCCTTAAGTGGAGGGCACACAGTGTTCAGGGTACTCCTTAAGTGGAGGGCAAACAGTGTTCAGGGTACTCCTTAAGTGGAGGGCACACAGTGTTCAGGGTACTCCTTAAGTAGAGGACAAACAGTGTTCAGGGTACTCCTTAAGTGGAGGGCACACAGTGTTCAGGGTACTCCTTAAGTGGAGGACAAACAGTGTTCAGGGTACTCCTTAAGTGGAGGGCAAACAGTGTTCAGGGTACTCCTTAAGTGGAGGGCAAACAGTGTTCAGGGTACTCCTTAAGTGGAGGACAAACAGTGTTCAGGGTACTCCTTAAGTGGGGGGCAAAAAGTGTTCAGGGTACTCCTTAAGTGGAGGGCACACAGGACAGACAGACAGACAGACAGATATGATTATAATGATCATAAAATATTAAGAGGTTTTAGATTTGAACTTAAATAATAGTTTTTGGAAAACCCAACATATCATAAGTTTTAAATACACAGTTATTTATTTTAGTTATTCAATTGTGCAGTTTACCATACTCACTTGTGATTTACAATTAACATCAGCCTCATATCTCAACAGAAAAGACACGATCCTTGTATGGCCCCTTTGAGTAGCCATATGCAGTGGTGTGAATCCCCTCTAAAATGAATAAGTAGAATGGTCTAATTATCATTCACTCTTTAATGTAAATGGTACAATATGACAGTGGCTGACTCCCAGCAGCACAACTCTTACTTCATGACCAGTCTGTAAACTCGCAATTACATTTATAAATCATTTTTAAATCATGCTAATTCAAAAGATATTTCATATCACTATAAACCCCCAACTATATCAAAGTATTATTTTTATGAAAAGAACCGCTGATGTGTTACAGTGGACATTCATGGGTTACGGAGGCCATATCGTTGCTCAGTAGAAGTAAATGTCTCCTGTTTGGGTGACCACATCCATTACAAAGCACAAGAATATACAGACAGTATAAAAATTATTCAACACTATTCTGACATCATTTTATACACAATTGGAAACATCATTACTACAATTAAATATATATACATGTATCGAACTTCTTTTATTGATTCCTACAGTCCGTCACAAGAATATTTTGATTGAATCCCCAATACTTTTACAACATTATATCAAAGTCTTAAGTCATATCTAGATCGTCCAATCAAACTTGTGAATGAAACACAAAATATAGTTCTCACCTCGAAAAATTATTTACATTTTTTTCTCAAAAGACGTAGAAAGCAAACTATATACCATATATATACAATATGTTATATATCGGATAACTGGACTTTGATTTGTACCTATGCTCTGCTTATGGTGTCATCACCAGGTAAAACAGACTGCAAAGATATCCTCTGATAATAACAAAGAACATACTAGTTTTCTACACTGGAATCATAAAAGTGACAAACTATATATTTTATAACTGATGAATCATGTTTTATGATGCTATTGAATAAGAACATCCCAGAAGCCACCTCTATACATGTAAATCATACTTTTGTTTGGCCGTTCACTATGTTTTCGCCTCTCTGTATGAGTAAAGTAGTAGTGGTGATGTCGTCTTGCATTGCTGCAAAGTGGAGAATTGGTAGTTTGACCTTGCCCTTTGTCTCATTCTCTATAAGTAGTCTAACAATTTCGTTATGATCTTCATTGACAGCAACTGCTAGAGGTGTAAAACCTTCCTGAAAAGTGTACAATATTCATAGTTCTATGATAAAATACCATGTATTAATAGAAGCAAACTCACATTTTCATATTCCGTTTTAAAAAAGTATAATGGTAAAATACACACGCACAAGGAAAAAAAAGTAATAATTGAAATGGCCAGATTGTTTGATTAGACCATAATTCTAGACACCAGCGGTAAGGTTTCATAAAATGGTTATTCTTAACCTCTGGTTTATCTATCACTATTTTTATAATACTCATATTTATTATACTAGATTAAAGATACGTCATCACTGCAGAGTAGATACAATTGTATGAAAAAAATTATTCTTACATTATTAATAAGCATATATGGCATGTATGAAATTCTGTTTATGAGGAATTCAATGGTGGTAATCATTTACAGATTGACATTAATTAAGATTAAGGATCTGATAACTCCTGTCAGCTGTTTTGTACTTAATTTCAATTTCATGTCAATGGCTGATTGGTCATGAATAGGAAACCAAAGAAGACCTTACGGAGGAAGCACATTGGATGGCTCCATTATCTAGGAGGCATTTCACTACTTCAACATGGCCCTCTTGGGCTCCCATATACAGTGGAGTAAATCCCATCTGAAAGGAAAACATACGATACAAAATAATTCATAATATTTACAAATAAAACTTTAGTAAAATTGCTATTCAACATTTATTTTTAATGAAATCAAAATCTCTTGAATATCAAAGTAATAAACATAAAAACTAAACAAGAGGCCCAAGTGGGCCTATATCGCTCACCTGAGTACCTAGATTATCACTCATACAGGAAGGAAGAAGTTTTTTATTCATTATTGTGACTAAGTCAACACAAATGTTGAAAATGTGGCAGACTAGGACATTGGCCCAGATAGCTCATTTGGTAGAGCGTCCGGCTTGTTAGCGGAAGGTTCGAGTCCCGGTCTAGCCAATGATTTTTCAACCCTCCTGCTAAAGTCTGGAGGTTCCACCAACTCTCATCAGTTGGCAGAGGTTGTATGCCACTGTGAGAGGAGGACTTGGTGTGAGGTTTCGGGGAAACCTCAAATTGGCAGGGGAGGTGTGTGGCAGATTGGGACATTGGCCCAGATAGTTCATTTGGTAGAGCATCGGCCTTATTAGCGGAAGGTCCTGGGTTCGAGTCCTGGTCTGGCCAATGATTTTTCAACTTTCCTGCTACAATTTGGAGGTTCCACCAACTGAGACTCATCAGTTGGCAGAGGTCGTATGCCACTGTGAGAGGAGGACTGATGTGAGGTTTCGGGGAAACCTCAAATTGGCAGGGGAGGTGTGTGACAGACTGGACCATTGGCCCAGATAGCTCAGTTGGTAGAGCCTTATCAGCAGAAGGTCCTGAGTTAGAGTCCCGGTCTGGCCAATGATTTTTCAACCTTCCTGCTACAAAAATATGTCAAATTTTATTTCAGACCTGAATAAAAAATGACAACAGTTTTTTGCACATCCATTCAGGTGATTTTGATATTAAACATTTGCTTTGTCTCTGCAAGAGAAACAAGTTTGCCATTTTCTTTAGGTGGGGCCTTTTGTTGACTGATTTCAATTTTGGGTCATGAACAACAATTGTTTCAAGTATTGTCCAGATCCAACTTAAAATGGCCAAATTTCATACGTTGAGTATTGAGAAACATCTAAAAACTTATTTAGATGAGTAAAGAAATGAAAAAAATTTTTTTTACCACATTTTTGTAGCAGGAAGGTTGAAAAATCATTGGCCAGACCGGGACTCTCCATATTTTAATTACCAAGTGGAATATGTACCATTATGAGACCTAATTTTTAGACATGGTGGCACCATCTGTTGACCAATTTGGATGAAATGTAAAAATTGATAGAGGACTTATAGTACTTCATGTATACCATGTTTCATTAAATAATCTTTCATGTGGTATAACACATATAACCAAGTTAAAAATGTGAAGAATTGTCCCTATACAACCTCATTTGGAAGTCTTAAAAAAATTCATGGCGAATCAAAATTGAGATATTGACAAAATTCTTTCAAAATAACATTCCTTACCATAATTATGATCAAAATAGTCCATAAGAAATCATCATTTTCAATTAACTAGGAAATATGACACTTTTCTGCAAATTGAAATCACCAAGTCCAAAAATTGTCAAAAAAATTTCTAGAATTTAATTTTGGAAAGGAACCAAAATGACAAGACTTCTTCGCTCATCCCTCTAGATCATTTCTATGCATTCTGTTTGTCTCTGTATACAGCCAGTATGAAGAAGAAGATTGTCAAAGGAGGGTACTCTTTTGTGACCTAGTAACTTTTGACTGTGGTGTTGCCACTTGTAAAGAGGTGTGGATGAAAACGACAATGTGAAGGGGGTCATAAGTGATTTATTTCTACCAAGATTTAATAAATTCCTTCGAACAGTTTTGCAGAAAAAGTTGAAAATGTGAAAAATGGCCAACCGCCCTCCCCCTCCCCTTCTTTTGGAGGTCTTAAAAAATTCAAAGAAAATAAAAAAATTGACATAATGACAGAATTCTTTCACAATGATATTCCTTACCATAGTTATGATCAAAATAGTCCATAAGAAATCATCATTATCCTTTAACTGAAAAACATGACACTTTTCCAAAAAATGTCGAAAAATGTCAAAAATTTGATTTAAAAACGGAACCAAAAACAACAACACTTCTTCACAGATGCCTCTAGATCATTCCTATGCATCTTGTTTGTCGCTGTAGCCATCCAGTCTGAAGAAGAAGCTTGTCAAAGGAGGGTACCCTCTGTGACATCTTTTGTTCATGGTGGCGCCACCTGTACATGGATCTGGACGAAAAATAACAACACTTGTAGGGGACCTTGAGTACTTCGTGCATACCAAGTTGTATCGATTCTGTTCAGCGGTTCTGAAGAGGAAGTCAAAAATGTGAAAAGTTTACGCTGGACAGTGCTCAGGTGAGCTAAAAAATGTTCATTTGATTGATTTTTGTTTTACGTCACACCACGAATATTTCACGTATATGGTGACGGCATCTGCCTGATGCAGGGCATACAAATTTTGACCTTTGCAACGGACCCACCCGAAGCAGTGAGGAATCTTTAACGTGCCATGCATACCACGACACGGGGCCTCGGTTTTTACTGTCTCATCCGAAAGACATGACACCGGCATGACCAGAGCGGGACTCGAACCCCGGCCTCCCGATCAGGAGTCCGACGCGATACCACTAGGCCACGCCGGCTTTAGTTGATACGTCATATGATATTAGTTTATGAACACCTCTAGTGTGGGATTATGTTAAAAAAAGTTAGTTTAAGTTTGGGCGTTAAAGGCATTCAGGTGTCAGAGAGGAGTAAGTGACTCATGTTTATTTAAAAAAGGCCCAGGATCCATGGAATCAGGGATGGTCCTAGGTGTCCAAGCCCAGGATCTCTGGAATCAGAGGTGGACCTAGGTGTCCAGGCCCAGAATCCCTGGAATCACAGGTAGACCTTGGTGTCCAGGCCCAGGATCCATGAATTCAGAGGTGGACCTAGGTCTCCTGGTCCAGGATCCTGGGAATCAGAGATGGACCTAGGTGTCCAGGCCCATGATCCCTAGAATCAGAGGTGTTCCCAGGTGTCCAGGCCAAGGATCCCTGAAATCAAAGGTGTACCTAGATGTGCAGGTGCAGGATCCCTTGAGTCAGAGGTGTTCCCAGGTGTCCACACTGAGGATCCCCTGGAATCAGAGGTGTCCAGGTCTAGAATCCCTGGAATCAGAGGTGGACCCAGGTGTCCAGGCTCAGGATCCCTGGAATCATAGGTGTTCTCAGGTGTCCAGGCCCAGGATCCCTGGAATCAGAGGTGGACCTAGATGTCCAGACTGAGGATCCCTGGAATCAGGGGTGAACAAAGGTGTCGGGGAGGAGTAGGAATCTACTATTTGGTTAGCTAGTCCAGGAGCCCTGAAGGATGTTATACCTCATACTCACATATGTTTGAATATTGACGTTTGCTCCATTTTCTAATAAAATTTTGACAACTTCTGCGTGACCTGCAATGGCTGCTGCATGTAGGGGACTATTATCCTTCTACAATTGAAAAGGGTTTCTATTCTTCAGAATCTCATCTCAAGCTAAGATACTGTGAGGGGTTTCTCAATGATGTATCTATATTTCGCAACCTTACTAATTAAATGACTGTTGTCACTTTCATTGACTGTCCTAAGTTAATGCAGTATATACACTCTGAATGAATATTTTCATGATGATATATCCTTTTTTTCTTGTTCATGTCTGTGGCAGATATTGTTATGCAGCTTAGTTAAGATTTCTTCTCCCACCTTTTGATATTTATAGTAGATCTAATTTTGCATTTCTTATTTTATATTATGTTTAACTATAATATTAAAAAATACAAATAAAGAAAAGCAAATAAATTAATGCATTATTTTGAAAATCAAATTCACTTGATCTGAAGCATAAAACAGTGTCATTATGAGTTTTTTTTTTAATTCCTTACCAAATAAATATATACAGGAAAATTAAACCAATGTAGACATTTAATCAATTAACAACATCATTATATTGCTATTATATATTTCATGATCATTATTCACTTCTTGCATTAAAGATTTAGACAAGTATTTATCTTTATAGTGAAAATTCTTATGGTTTCCAAACAAACCTTTGATGACAAATCCACATTGGCACCTCTTGCCATTAACTCTGATACTATTTTGGCATGTCCTGCATCACAAGCAACCAGCAGAGCATTCAGACCATTCTTAAATAAAATATCAATTCATTAACATTAATCCACAGAACAAAGTTTTGCTTTAAGAGCTTGATGACTTTCTCATGTAGAATTGAAGGTTGACATATCAAGGACATTTCATTGATTTCGTGTACATGTTGATCATTTATATTCAATTGCATTCATCATTACAAGATAAGTATATTTCTATGATCAACACAGATGTGGTGATGCAGTAATACACATCTCCTTGTCATAGTTATCAACACAGATCTGGTGATGCAGTGATACACATCTACTTGTCATAGTTATCAACACAGATGTGGTGATGCAGTAATACACATCTCCTTGTCATAGTTATCAACACAGATCTGGTGATGCAGTAATACACATCTCCTTGTCATAGTTATCAACACAGATCTGGTGATGCAGTAATACACATCTCCTTGTCATAGTTATCAACACAGATCTGGTGATGCAGTAATACACATCTACTTGTCATAGTTATCAACACAGATCTGGTGATGCAGTAATACACATCTCCTTGTCATAGTTATCAACACACATGTGGCAATGCAGTAATACACATCTCCTTGTCATAATTATCAACACAGATGTGGTGATGCAGTAATACACATCTCCTTGTCATAGTTATCAACACAGATCTGGTGATGCAGTAATACACATCTCCTTGTCATAGTTATCAACACAGATCTGGTGATCCAGTAACATATACCTCATAATAATTATCAACACAGATCTGGTGATGCAGTAACACACATCTCCTTGTCATAGTTATCAACACAGATCTGGTGATGCAGAAATACACATCTCCTTGTCATAGTTATCAACACAGATCTGGTGATGCAGTAATACACATCTCCTTGTCATAGTTATCAACACAGATCTGGTGATGCAGTAACACACATCTCCTTGTCATAGTTATCAACACAGATCTGGTGATGCAGTAACACACATCTACATATCTCCTTGTCATAGTTATCAACACAGATCTGGTGATGCAGTAATACACATCTCCTTGTCATAGTTATCAACACAGATCTGGTGATGCAGTAATACACATCTCCTTGTCATAGTTATCAACACAGATCTGGTGATGCAGTAACACACATCTACTTGTCATAGTTATCAACACAGATCTGGTGATGCAGTAACACACATCTCCTTGTCATAGTTATCAACACAGATCTGGTGATGCAGTAATACACATCTCCTTGTCATAGTTATCACCACAGATCTGGTGATGCAGAAATACACATCTCCTTGTCATAGTTATCAACACAGATCTGGTGATGCAGTAATACACATCTCCTTGTCATAGTTATCAACACAGACCTGGTGATGCAGTAACACACATCTCCTTGTCATAGTTATCAACACAGATCTGGTGATGCAGTAACACATATCTACACATCTCCTTGTCATAGTTATCAACACAGATCTGGTGATGCAGTAATACACATCTCCTTGTCATAGTTATCAACACAGATCTGGTGATGCAGTAATACACATCTCCTTGTCATAGTTATCAACACAGATCTGGTGATGCAGTAACACACATCTACTTGTCATAGTTATCAACACAGATCTGGTGATGCAGTAATACACATCTCCTTGTCATAGTTATCAACACAGATCTGGTGATGCAGTAACACACATCTCCTTGTCATAGTTATCAACACAGATCTGGTGATGCAGTAACACACATCTCCTTGTCATAGTTATCAACACAGATCTGGTGATGCAGTAATACACATCTCCTTGTCATAGTTATCAACACAGATCTGGTGATGCAGTAATACACATCTCCTTGTCATAGTTATCAACACAAATGTGACGATTTAGTAACACACATCTCTTAATGTCATCATTTTTAACACAAAATGTGGCGATTCAGTAATACACATCCCTTTGTCATCATAATCAACACAGATGTCGCGATTCAGTAATACAGTTCTCTTTGTCATAATTGATTCTTTTCGTTATACAGAGTTATTTCCAATATGAGCAGGTATCTGATGTCAAACCATTGTGACGTCAACCAATTCTATGGAAACTACAGTAAAATTACAGGAAGTGATATAGAAACTGTATGATGTCATAATGGTCTGATGTCAGATACCTGCACACATGGGAAATAACTCTGCATAACGAAAAGACCCAATTATCAACACAGATGTGGCGATGCAGTAATAGACATCTCCTTGTCATAATTATCAACACAGATGTGGTGATCCAGTAACACACATCTCGTCATAATCATAAACACAATTGTAGTGATTCTCATAATTATCAACACAGATGTGGTGATCCAGTAACATATACCTCATCATAATTATCAACACACATGTGGTGATCCAGTAACATATACCTCATCATAATTATCAACACAGATGTGGTGATCCAGTAACATATACCTCATCATAATTATCAACACAGATGTGGCAATGCAGTAATACACATCTCCTTGTCATAATTATCAACACAGATGTGGTGATCCAGTAACACACATATCGTCATAATTATCAACACAGTTGTAGTGATTCTCATAATTATCAACACAGATGTGGTGATCCAGTAACATATACCTCATCATAATTATCAACACAGATGTGGTGATCCAGTAACACACATCTCTTTGTCATAATTTCAGTCATTCAATTTTTGTTTCACATTTATCCATTTTAATTCCTCTTTGAATTTTTCCCTCACCAATTCCACTTACTTCAAATACAATATACAGAGTAACAGATAATTACAGTAAGAGTCTTAACTTGGGAAAAATCTAAATATATCCAGTTCTCAATAAACTACCAATACTAAAACCACAGAAATATTACTTTCAGTCACATAACAGTACACCTACACTTACTTAGTGCGCCAAAATATCCAAGAGCAAAGTAATTCTCAAAATGAACAAAATATAAACAGCTAGAATCCGTTCAAGGGCAGAGTTATGCATGAGGGAAATAATTCTTTAAGTTGATGTCCTGGGAAAATGATAGTCCACCAGAAGCGGTATCTTTATTATTTTTCACCTACCGGTCTGCTTGCGTTGATGTCAATACTTCCATTGAGATACCCTAACATTCCTTCCAGATTGCCATCTCGGACTGTGTGCAGAAACTTTAATAAATTGTCTGTATTTACCTCATCCTGTAAGTACATAAATAGGAATTTTACATAGAATGCAAGTGAAGTTATACGGTGTTAAGGTTTAACGGAATTTATGTATCTACGACTTGGGTGAACGCTTTAATACTGAAGTTGAAAGCAATATTTTAAAAATCTATTTAGGGGGTCTGAAGACCTGCTCCCAGAAGATATTTGCAAAACATGTAATGATCATATTGACAGCATGACATCTGAAATAAGAATGGTCGACTAGAGAGTTTATTTTCGCAGGGATATTACGGACGTTTCTAAACCTGCCACATGTGATATTTGCGAAGCTAATCAGAAATGTCCTACATGTCCTAAAGTTACGATTTTGTTATAAAATTGGAAAATTCCAGGGTTTATATTCATATATAAAATATAGCAGTTGATGTATTTCAAACACAAACTGTGTTATGCAATTAACATATAAGAATAATTTTATAATAATTTTAAAAATAATAGTAAGAAAATCCTAGCTATCTGTACTCTCAGTAGTTATTGACATGTTTACAGTTTGAGGATATGACTTTATGTTAATCTGGTATTCAGGGACTGAAACGCTTATTCTATCATTACGTTGATGGCAGCGAGAGTAAAGTGGGGAAGGATGGAGGGAAGCACCAGAAGAACATCAGGCATTTGATCCACTGGCAGAAAGTCATATTGCCTCGTTCGATATTCAAACCCACATTCAAAACATGCCACAGGTTAACAGGTAATTTAAAATGGAAGTTTAACAAATGCCCTTAATCCGCAAAGGAAATCTTACCGCTTTTAACATTGTCATTAGCAGCCAGTTATCCTTTATACACGACCTGCGTACCACCTGCCTTTGTTGGTACATCATCTATCCATCTCTCTTTTTAATATACATGCATCTACAATTAAAATGATTGGTAACATCAACCCTATGTTCTCTATGAAGAAATAATGGCACACTACAACATCGTCTTTGTACGGGTTATTAATAGCACATCGATTCTATATTATCAACAGAAGCAACCAGTGCAGAGCTATGCACATCAGATAATAGCAGACGACGAGTTTGTCGTAGAAACTGGCCCATCTGCTTCTGAGGGGCCCTTTACGTGCCAAGCCAACTCATGCGCGGATACAGAGGGGGTTAGGGGGTCTGGACCCCCCCTGGAATCCAAAAATTTTACCAAAAAAGGTAATATTTGGGCATTTTTGGGGGTTGGAACCCCCCCCCCCCTCGTCTAAGAGAAAAAAAAATACCTTTTTTGGTTGGACCCCCTCTGACAAAAAATTCTGGATCCGCGCATGCAACTGCATGTGACACAGGACCTTGGTTATCACTGTCTTATTCCAAAGTGCAACTTGTGCAACTCTTAAGTGTTAACAATGTTAAAGAACTTACAAAACTTGGCAAATATATTTCTATTGCTTTAAAAGGAAGGGTGGAAGCTGTATAAAATGTTTATACGCATTTCAAATTCTCATATGTGGGTCTCGATGTTTATTCGATTATCATGTATGCTTATCAATGTACATAATTTAGATATGACATGAATATGTGAAGTGATATATATTAATATAAAATACGTGAAATGTTTACATCAATGTACTATAACCGAACAGATATGTGTATCAAATTATTTGTACTCATTCACTCTCTGTTGAATAAGTTTCTGTAGGAATTTGTATATAATGTAAATATATATCTGATGTGTGTTTGACATAAAAAAAATAATGAATTGAATTGAAAGGCAGGACACGGTTTTCCCATGGAAGGAGCCGAACCCGTTGTCGAGCACCTTAGCTTCAATATTTCGCCACACCAAACGTTATTTACTATCGATTATTTATTTTGTTTGGTGGCACCTCTGAGCCTCTGAACTACCGAGTGATCGAGTCTGTTGCTAAGGTATAAAATTATAATAATAATATAAACACAAAATAGATAAATTTCTGTGCAATGCAATAGGCAGGTGCGTCAGCACATGCGTGAAATACTCGTGGAGTGACATAAATCAATCAATCAATCATTGGAATAAATACACATACATACACGGTTTGTAATAGAGGAGAATGAAACCCATTACTGTCAAAATATTAGTGTTATTCCCATAAATTTCAAATACACATTGTATTATATGTTATACAGACGAGTCGGTTGGTTTAAAGCCAGTAATAAACTGCATAAATATAAACGATTAAAATCAATCAAGCAAACAAACATCCCCCATAAAAAACAATAACAAAAACAAGAAAACCCCAAACCAAACAAAAAAACCCCAACCAAACAAACAAAAACCCTAACCCCCCCCCCCCCCAAAAAAAATACTAGATTTAATGAATATCTGGGCATTCTTTGTATTCACGTATTTTATAGGGAAAATTCATTTTAGATAGGGCGTTTTCTATGTTAATTTTGACGTGACGTCGCCGATGTTTAACATTGAGTCTATGGGAAACTTGGCGACGTCACGTCAAAATTTAACATGGAAATCGCCCTATCTAAAATTGATTTTTTTCTATAACATATAGCATACACCAAAAGTTACGACCAAACAAGATCTATCGAATGGCTTTTCCTTTTTGACAATATTCTGAAGATGAATAACTGAAAATCCAGATTTTCCAGTTTCCAGAATGAGTGGCGCGGACAGTAGGCCTATTCTTTTTAGTCTATAAGCGAGATATATGCACCACTTAATCTTTGAGAGATTTATATCAAGTTTTTGTGTTTTATACAGGATAAATTTCTTTCACATGTGTCAGTTTTAGACGGGATCCCCTTTTCATGCCAACTTTTACATAATATTTTGTTGAATATGACACCATTTGTTTGGGTTTTTATTTCTTCTGCGTGAATGTCTACTGTGGCATACTGTTGTTAGTGCTATAATCGTGTGATACCATTTCTTTGGGTTTTTATTTCTTCTGCGTGAATGTCTACTGTGGCATACTGTTGTTAGTGCTATAATCATGTGATACCATTTCTTTGGGTTTTTATTTCTTCTGCGTGAATGCCTACTGTGGCATACTGTTGTTAGTGCTATAATCATGTGACACCATTTGTTTGGGTTTTTATTTCTTCTGCGTGAATGTCTACTGTGGCATACTGTTGTTAGTGCTATAATCATGTGATACCAGATACTTTCGTATTTTAAATTCTTTTCCTAAATTCTTGTGATGAAAACCCTAGATTTAAGTAAAAAACAGAATGTTTTCCAAAGTTCTTCTTTTATTTTTTTATCTTTATCTATTTGTTTTTGGGTTTTTTTTTCTAATTTAGTTCAATAAACGATTTTGCCATAAAACACTATTTTCTATGGTCGGTTTTAGTATGAGGCCCACATAAGCCTATATCGTTCACCTGAGCACAATTTGGATATTTACAAACAAAAGACAGCTCAGTTTTGGCAGAAGACTTTGAGTACTTATTTCTGTAATGTTCTGTGAAATTCTGTACAGTTATTGCTGAAAAGATGTCAAAAATATGTCAGCCAATCAAAGCATCTTGAATGACAGATCAGGTCAAAAGATAAAAAAAAAAATGTTAGAGGACTTTAAGTACTTACTTTCTATACATATGTCATATGTCAGCCAAGTCATAGCTCTTGGCGGTCACCTTGACAGATCGAACTTAAAACACAAACTTTGTAGAGGACCTTGAGTGCTTACTTCCTGTAAGTTTTAGTGAAAATCTGTGAAGCAGTTGCAGAGAAGAAGTCGAAAATGTGTAAAACAATGAGATCCAATGGTGGAAATTTAGGATTACGGATGGGGTCGAGTTTGTGAAATTCTGTGGAGGGGTTGATGAAAAGAAGTCGAAAAATATGTCAGCCAAATCATAACTCTTGGCGGCTATCTTGAAAACCACAATCTTTATAGAGGACCTTGAGTACTTATTTCCTATAAGATTTGGTGAAATTCTGTAAAGCGGTTGCAAATGAGAATTCGAATATGTGGAAAAAGTTTACGACAGACGACGATTGATTGATTGACTTTTGTTTAACGTCACACCACGAATATTTCACGTATATGGTGACGGTATCTGCCTGATGCGGGGCATATAAATTTTGACCTTTGAAACGGACCCACCCGAAGCAGTGAGGGATCTTTAACGTGCCATGCATATTACGACACAGGGCCTCGGTTTTTACTGTCTCAACCGAAAGACAGGACACCGGCATGACCAGAGCGGGATTCGAACCCCGGCCTCCCGATACCACTAGGCCACGCTGGCTTCGACAGACGACGAAGGACGGCGTGCTATGACAATAGCTCACTTGACAAGAAAAATACCAAATAAAAAAAAAACCAAACAAACAAAAAACAAAACAAGAGACCAAAATAGTCCTATATAACTGGCCTGAACATAATTTGCTTAATCACTAACAACTGACTACTCGACAAAATCACAGATACATTCATTCTTTTACTTGTGACGGACGACGGACGGCATGCTACATGTAGGACAATAGTTCACTTGAGCTTTCGGCTCAGGTGACCTAAGAAGAAAAAAACATAAATAAATTTGCCTAACTACAAGGTATCTTCGCATACTACGAATCATTTACGTCGCAATCATTGACCTGAAGAAGTCTTTGCCTCTCCTAGCTTTGTCTTCAAAGTGAAGGTACATAAATGACTGGTCTGTTATGGGGATAGCCGAACGATCAGCGCACGAATAACTGGTCAAAGGTGGATTCAGAGCGGTTGGATTTTAAGAGAGAAAGAGAGAAAGGAAGGTTGCGGCATTAACCAAATTACAATCTTTTCTTTATCAGTGAGACCCATGAAATGTCCTAAAGGTCATCAATCAGGTCTTTTGCCATGTATCTCCAGTTGATAATAAACAAC
The DNA here is from genome assembly GCA_035048485.1 of Pteria penguin. NCBI lineage: Eukaryota > Metazoa > Mollusca > Bivalvia > Pterioida > Pteriidae > Pteria > Pteria penguin. The sequence continues at coordinate 9,143,662 of CM068590.1, read as the reverse complement.
TGTAAATTTTAAAATATATTCATAATCTAAGTAACTTCCATTAATACCTGTAGGGGTGACAAGTCGTCATGTAGGCTCATCTAATTCAATGTGCAACTCTGTTCGGCTCATAGAATAAGTGGAATCGTTAGAACCTTTTTTTCAAAGAAATACGTGACAATTTAACCTGTACGAATTATTAATTAGAAGTTATTAAAGCTGTAGGGGTTTCTGCTATCTTTTTAAGAAGAATTTGCACCCCTGTTAGATAAATGGACTCAATTTGTGTTTCTGTATGTGTGCGCATGCCCGAATGACGTCATGTCACGATAATTTTGGAATGTGAAAGTTGTCTTTCTTGCTTTGATACGTTGGTAAACGTTTTGTTAAATCTTGTACACCCATTGTTATTGATTCCTAACCTTTAGTTACATGTCGACTGATTACAAGTTACTTTAAACAAAAAGATAAGGAAATGATGCTGTTTCCAACATGAGAGAGATGAAGTAGTTAAATAGCTATGTCGACTTCGCTCCCGTAAAAAAAAATCGAAACATTTCGGCTTTTTATGGTAAGAGGCCAGCTTTAAGTACATGTTGTTGCTTGACGAAAGAGAAGCTTTTCCATAGAGGAAGCACGCTTGGTAGAGGAGTTTAAACGTAATCATCTGGTGTAGATAATCCGGGTTCGATTCCTGATTACAACACTATGCTTAAGAGGTTGATCACCTCCTGCTTTCATGTCGCCATATAGCCGCAACACTGACGAAAGCATGGTAAAACACCAATCAACCAACCAACTTTACACAGCCAACAATCAACCAACCAACTTTACACAGCCAACAATCAACCAACCAACTTTACACAGCCAACGATCAACCAACCAACTTTACACAGTCAGCAATCAACCAACCAACTTTACACAGCCAACAATTAACCAACCAACTTTACACAACCAACAATCAACCAACCAACTTTACACAACCAACAATCAACCAACCAACTTTACACAACCAACAATCAACCAACCAACTTTACACAGCCAACAATCAACCAACCAACTTTACACAGCCAACAATTAACCAACCAACTTTACACAGCCAACAATCAACCAACCAACTTTACACAGCCAACGATCAACCAACCAACTTTACACAGCCAGCAATCAACCAACCAACTTTACACAGCCAACAATTAACCAACCAACTTTACACAACCAACAATCAACCAACCAACTTTACACAACCAACAATCAACCAACCAACTTTACACAGCCAACAATCAACCAACCGACTTTACACAGCCAACAATCAACCAACCAACTTTACACAGCCAACAATCAACCAACCAACTTTACACAGCCAACAATCAACCAACCAACTCTACACAGCCAACAATCAATCAACCAATTTTACACAGCCAACAATCAACCAACCAACTTTACACAGCCAACAATCAACCAACCGACTTTACACAACCAACAATCAACCAACCAACTTTACACAGCCAACAATCAATCAACCAACTTTACACAGCCAACAATCAACCAACCAACTTTACACAGCCAACAATCAACCAACAAACTTTACACAACCAACAACCAACCAACCAACTTACCACAGTCAAGATCTCAATCCTATCTTCACTTTTAGACAGATATTTATTTGGTAAAAACAATGTCATATATGATGTACAGATACATAAATACATGCAAATCAATAAAGTTGACAGTAAGCACTGTTGAGATATACAAAGTTTACTAACTGATGTTAACAAATTTGTATTCAATATAGAAATTTGTAAAAAAAAATAATATAGCACAAAACATCCTTAAGATATATTGTTACACAAGACTAATTATTGTAAATACTATAAATTTCATCCCCCCCCAAAAAAAAATGAAAATTAATATATTAATATTATAATTAGAAGACATCGATTCACCAGGATAGCCCATGAAAACCCATAGGCTTATTTCCAATGGGTTCCCTTGATGATTAAGCACTTTAAAGTAATAAATAAAATAAATGAATCAAAAATGGTATAGTGAACAACAAACAATCATTGATGATATTTTAGTTTGTGGCTTGATTCGGCCGTCGTACTTGTAATATTTCTCATGTTTCAAGCTCCACAGTAAATAAGCAGGCTGTGTTCGAAGCTTGATTTTTTTATACTTGATTGTTATAATAGTATGCATTTTGTCTGCTATAATACCTTATATTTATATCACACTTGCGCTATATTCCAGTTTATATGGTATCACTTTATATGTCAGCATCCATCCTCCTAAAACCCCTCCCCAATACCAGGAAAAGATCTGCCATTTGATCTTACTTATATCAATCTAACTGAAGGTGAGGGTGTGTGTGTTTATGTGTAATTACAAGTATGCAAGCAAAAACAGAATGTTAATTTTCAGTGTTACAGGCACGTCAGAAAGTATAAGTACTACTTACGTTTTTGGATTTCTCCTGCTTTTTAAGAGATTCTAATCGACGAAGCTAGGATGGCTGCGTAAATTTTTCCTTTACGGTACACATCCTTGCTATGTCATTTTCGGAAACCCCGCGCAGTGTAACACCTTAAAAAGTGAACTTATAAAACAGTTGTCAATTTTTAAAAGCTTCAACCAAAACTGAATTATTCTAACTTTCAGTATGATGTATAACGAGGTCTGCCAAGTTCCGTATACACCATAAAATATAGTGTATTGCGTTTCAATTTCAAAAATATTTACAAAAGTACATACATATGTACATTTTCACTATCTTTTCCATGATGGTAACCCCATATTTTGCAATCATAATTTAAATCACAAGATACATATGCATCAAATACTTTGAGATTAGATTCAATATTTAGAAAATTGTCATTAAAGGTTTTCAAGATACCAAACATACATTTTATACATTGCATGGCAATTACATATTGAATTTTATTCAATTTACCATTGTAGTTCAACGTTACACCCAATTAGTTAAAAGATGAGACAGCTTCTATTATAGAATGGGATCCAAGACCGATCAGATACTGCAGTAATGGATCCAAGACCGATCAGGTGCTGGAGTAATGGACACAAGACAGATCTAGTGCTGGAGTAATGGACCCATGACAGATCAGGTGCTGAAGTAATGGACAATAGACAGACCAGGTGCTGGAGTAAAGGATCCAAGACAGATCAGGTGCTGGAGTAATGGACTCCAGATAGATCAGGTGCTGGAGTAATGGACACAAGACAAATCTTGTGCTGGAGTAATGGACACAAGACAGATCAGGTGCTGGAGTAATGGACCCAAGACAGATCTAGTGCTGGAGTAATGGACACAAGACAGATCAGGTGCTGGAGTAATGGACACAAGACAGATCTAGTGCTGGAGTAATGGACACAAGACAGATCAGGTGCTAGAGTAATGGACCCATGACAGATCAGGTGCTGGAGTAATGGACACAAGACAGATCTAGTGCTGGAGTAATGGACACAAGACAGATCAGGTGCTAGAGTAATGGACACAAGACAGATCTCGTGCTGGAGTAATGGACACAAGACAGATCAGGTGCTGGAGTAATGGACACAAGACAGATCTAGTGCTGGAGTAATGGACACAAGACAGATCAGGTGCTAGAGTAATGGACACAAGACAGATCTCGTGCTGGAGTAATGGACACAAGACAGATCAGGTGCTGGAGTATGGACATACTACGTATCAGGTACTAGAGTAATGGACCCAAGACAGATCAGGTGTTAGAGTAATGGACAAAAGATCAGATGCTAGGGTTATGGACACACGACAGATAAAGTGCTGGAGAAATGGACACAAGACAGGTCAGGTGCTGAAGTAATGGACACAAGACAGATCAAGTGCTAGAGTAATGGACATGAGACAGATCAGGTGCTAAAGTATAAGACATAAAACAGATCAAGTGGTCGAGAAATGGACACAAGACAGATCAAGGTCCGGCGCCATAAACTGAAAATATACTTAAGTCAAAAAATCATATTGTTCTGTTCATCAATTAATTAATAATTGGGATTAGGATTTTATTTAGTTTTATTCTACTGATAAATAGAAGTAAACCATTCTGCATTAAAATTTATTTGAAAGTTTGATAATGGAATAAATTAAAATGAAATTTTTGACTTAAGTATATTCTCAGTTTATGGCGCCGGACCCATGTGCTAGGGTAATGGACACAAGATAAATCAAGTGCTCGAGTAATGGATCCAAGACAAATCAGGTGCTGGAGTTATGGACCAAAGACAACATTAGGCGCTAGTGTAATGGACCCAAGACAGATCTAGTGCTGGAGTAATGGACCCAAGACAGATCTAGTGCTGGAGTAATGGACCAGAAACAACATCAGGCCCTAGAGTAATGGACCCAAGACAGACCTAGTGCTGGAGTGATAGACCCAAGACAGATCTAGTGCTGGAGTAATGGACCAAAGACAACATCAGGCGCTAGAATAATGGACCCAAGACAGATCTAGTGCTGGAGTAATGGACCCAAGACAGATCTAGTGCTGGAGTAATGGACCCAAGACAGATCTAATGCTGGAGTAATGGACACAAGATAAATCAAGTGCTCGAGTAATGAATCCAAGACAAATCAGATGCTGGAGTTATGGACCAAAGACAACATCAGGCGCTAGAGTAATGGACCCAAGACAGATCTAGTGCTGGAGTAATGGACCCAAGACAGATCTAGTGCTGGAGTAATGGACCAAAAACAACATCAGGCCCTAGAGTAATGGACCCAAGACAGATCTAGTGCTGGAGTGATAGACACAAGACAGATCTAGTGCTGGAGTAATGGACCAAAGACAACATCAGGCGCTAGAATAATGGACCCAAGACAGATCTAGTGCTGGAGTAATGGACCCAAGACAGATCTAGTGCTGGAGTAATGGACCCAAGACAGACCTAGTGCTGTAGTAATGGACCCAAGACAGATCTAGTGCTGGAGTAATGGACCCAAGACAGATCTAGTGCTGGAGTAATGGACCCAAGACAGATCTAGTGCTGGAGTAATGGACACAAGACAGATCTAGTGCTGGAGTAATGGACACAAGACAGATCAGGTGCTGGAGTAATGGACCCAAGACAGATCAGGTGCTGGAGTAATGGACACAAGACAGATCAGGTGCTAGAGTAATTGACACAAGACAGATCAGGTGCTGGAGTAATGGACCCAAGACAGATCTAGTGCTGGAGTATTGGACCCAAGACAGATCTAATGCTGGAGTAATGGACCCAAGACAGATCAGGTGCTGGAGTAACGGACACAAGACAGATCAGGTGCTGGAGTAATGGAGACAAGACAGATCTAGTGCTGGAGTAATGGACCCAAGACAGATCAGGTGCTGGAGTAATGGACCCAAGACAGATCAGGTGCTGGAGTAATGGACCCAAGACAGATCTAGTGCTGGAGTAATGGACCCAAGACAGATCAGGTGCTGGAGTAATGGACACAAGACAGATCTAGTGCTGGAGTAATGGACCCATGACAGATCAGGTGCTGGAGTAATGGACACAAGACAGATCAGGTGCTGGAGTAATGGACACAAGACAGATCTAGTGCTGGAGTAATGGACACAAGACAGATCAGGTGCTGGAGTAATGGACCCATGACAGATCAGGTGCTGGAGTAATGGACACAAGACTGATCAGGTGCTGGAGTATGGACATACTACGTATCAGGTACTAGAGTAATGGACCCATGACAGATCAGGTGCTGGAGTAATGGACACAAGACAGATCTTGTGCTGGAGTAATGGACACAAGACAGATCAGGTGCTGGAGTAATGGACATACTATGTATCAGGTACTAGAGTAATGGACCTAAGACAGATCAGGTGTTAGAGTAATGGACAAAAGATCAGATGCTAGGGTTATGGACACACGACAGATAAAGTGCTGGAGAAAAGGACACAAGACAGACCGGTGCTGAAGTAATGGACACAAGACAGATCAAGTGCTAGAGTAATGGACATGAGACAGATCAGGTGCTAAAGTATAAGACATAAAACAGATCAAGTGGTCGAGAAATGGACACAAGACAGATCAAGGTCTGGCGCTATAAACAGAGAATATACTTAAGTCAAAAATTCGTATTGTTCTGTTCATCAATTAATTAATAATTGGGATTTGGATTTTATTTAGTTTTATTCTACTGATAAATAGAAGTAAACCATTCTGCATTAAAATTTATTTGAAAGTTTGATAATGGAATAAATTAAAAATGAAAATTTTTGACTTAAGTATATTCTCAGTTTATGGCGCCGGACCCATGTGCTAGGGTAATGGACACAAGACAAATCAAGTGCTCGAGTAATGGATCCAAGACAAATCAGGTGCTGGAGTTATGGACCAAAGACAACATCAGGCGCTAGAGTAATGGACCCAAGACAGATCTAGTGCTGGAGTAATGGACCCAAGACAGATCTAGTGCTGGAGTAATGGACCAAAGACAACATCAGGCGCTATAGTAATGGACCCAAGACAGATCTAGTGCTGGAGTGATAGACCCAAGACAGATCTAGTGCTGGAGTAATGGACCAAAGACAACATCAGGCGCTAGAGTAATGGACCCAAGACAGATCTAGTGCTGGAGTAATGGACCCAAGACAGATCTAGTGCTGGAGTAATGGACCCAAGACAGGTCTAGTGCTGGAGTAATGGACTCATGACAGATCAGGTGCTGAAGTAATGGACAATAGACAGACCAGGTGCTGGAGTAAAGGATCCAAGACAGATCAGGTGCTGGAGTAATGGACTCCAGATAGATCAGGTGCTGGAGTAATGGACACAAGACAAATCTTGTGCTGGAGTAATGGACACAAGACAGATCAGGTGCTGGAGTAATAGACCCAAGACAGATCTAGTGCTGGAGTAATGGACACAAGACAGATCAGGTGCTGGAGTAATGGACGCAAGACAGATCTAGTGCTGGAGTAATGGACACAAGACAGATCAGGTGCTAGAGTAATGGACCCATGACAGATCAGGTGCTGGAGTAATGGACACAAGACAGATCTAGTGCTGGAGTAATGGACACAAGACAGATCAGGTGCTAGAGTAATGGACACAAGACAGATCTCGTGCTGGAGTAATGGACACAAGACAGATCAGGTGCTGGAGTATGGACATACTACATATCAGGTACTAGAGTAATGGACCCAAGACAGATCAGGTGTTAGAGTAATGGACAAAAGATCAGATGCTAGGGTTATGGACACACGACAGATAAAATGCTGGAGAAATGGACACAAGACAGGTCAGGTGCTGAAGTAATGGACACAAGACAGATCAAGTGCTAGAGTAATGGACATGAGACAGATCAGGTGCTAAAGTATAAGACATAAAACAGATCAAGTGGTCGAGAAATGGACACAAGACAGATCAAGGTCCGGCGCCATAAACTGAAAATATACTTAAGTCAAAAAATCATATTGTTCTGTTCATCAATTAATTAATAATTGGGATTAGGATTTTATTTAGTTTTATTCTACTGATAAATAGAAGTAAACCATTCTGCATTAAAATTTATTTGAAAGTTTGATAATGGAATAAATTAAAATGAAATTTTTGACTTAAGTATATTCTCAGTTTATGGCGCCGGACCCATGTGCTAGGGTAATGGACACAAGATAAATCAAGTGCTCGAGTAATGGATCCAAGACAAATCAGGTGCTGGAGTTATGGACCAAAGACAACATCAGGCGCTAGTGTAATGGACCCAAGACAGATCTAGTGCTGGAGTAATGGACCCAAGACAGATCTAGTGCTGGAGTAATGGACCAAAAACAACATCAGGCCCTAGAGTAATGGACCCAAGACAGATCTAGTGCTGGAGTGATAGACCCAAGACAGATCTAGTGCTGGAGTAATGGACCAAAGACAACATCAGGCGCTAGAATAATGGACCCAAGACAGATCTAGTGCTGGAGTAATGGACCCAAGACAGATCTAGTGCTGGAGTAATGGACCCAAGACAGATCTAGTGCTGGAGTAATGGACACAAGATAAATCAAGTGCTCGAGTAATGGACACCAGATAAATCAAGTGCTCGAGTAATGAATCCAAGACAAACCAGATGCTGGAGTTATGGACCAAAGACAACATCAGGCGCTAGAGTAATGGACCCAAGACAGATCTAGTGCTGGAGTAATGGACCCAAGACAGATCTAGTGCTGGAGTAATGGACCAAAAACAACATCAGGCCCTAGAGTAATGGACCCAAGACAGATCAAGTGCTGGAGTGATAGACCCAAGACAGATCTAGTGCTGGAGTAATGGACCAAAGACAACATCAGGCGCTAGAATAATGGACCCAAGACAGATCTAGTGCTGCAGTAATGGACCCAAGACAGACCTAGTGCTGTAGTAATGGACCCAAGACAGATCTAGTGCTGGAGTAATGGACCCAAGACAGATCTAGTGCTGGAGTAATGGACCCAAGACAGATCATGTGCTGGAGTAATGGACACAAGACAGATCTAGTGCTGGAGTAATGGACACAAGACAGATCAGGCGCTGGAGTAATGGACCCAAGACAGATCAGGTGCTGGAGTAATGGACACAAGACAGATCAGGTGCTAGAGTAATTGACACAAGACAGATCAGGTGCTGGAGTAATGGACCCAAGACAGATCTAGTGCTGGAGTAATGGACCCAAGACAGATCTAATGCTGGAGTAATGGACCCAAGACAGATCAGGTGCTGGAGTAACGGACACAAGACAGATCAGGTGCTGGAGTAATGGACACAAGACAGATCTCGTGCTGGAGTAATGGACCCAAGACAGATCAGGTGCTGGAGTAATGGACCCAAGACAGATCAGGTGCTGGAGTAATGGACCCAAGGCAGATCTAGCGCTGGAGTAATGGACCCAAGACAGATCAGGTGCTGGAGTAATGGACACAAGACAGATCAGGTGCTGGAGTAATGGACCCATGACAGATCAGGTGCTGGAGTAATGGACACAAGACAGATCAGGTGCTGGAGTAATGGACACAAGACAGATCTAGTGCTGGAGTAATGGACACAAGACAGATCAGGTGCTGGAGTAATGGACCCATGACAGATCAGGTGCTGGAGTAATGGACACAAGACAGATCTTGTGCTGGAGTAATGGACACAAGACTGATCAGGTGCTGGAGTATGGACATACTACGTATCAGGTACTAGAGTAATGGACCCATGACAAATCAGGTGCTGGAGTAATGGACACAAGACAGATCTTGTGCTGGAGTAATGGACACAAGACAGATCAGGTGCTGGAGTAATGGACATACTATGTATCAGGTACTAGAGTAATGGACCTAAGACAGATCAGGTGTTAGAGTAATGGACAAAAGATCAGATGCTAGGGTTATGGACACACGACAGATCAGGTGCTGAAGTAATGGACACAAGACAGATCAAGTGCTAGAATAATGGACATGAGACAGATCAGGTGCTAAAGTATAAGACATAAAACAGATCAAGTGGTCGAGAAATGGACACAAGACAGATCAAGGTCCGGCGCTATAAACTGAGAATATACTTAAGTCAAAAATTCGTATTGTTCTGTTCATCAATTAATTAATAATTGGGATTTGGATTTTATTTAGTTTTATTCTACTGATAAATAGAAGTAAACCATTCTGCATTAAAATTTATTTGAAAGTTTGATAATGGAATAAATTAAAAATGAAATTTTTGACTTAAGTATATTCTCAGTTTATGGCGCCGGACCCATGTGCTAGGGTAATGGACACAAGACAAATCAAGTGCTCGAGTAATGGATCCAAGACAAATCAGGTGCTGGAGTTATGGACCAAAGACAACATCAGGCGCTAGAGTAATGGACCCAAGACAGATCTAGTGCTGGAGTAATGGACCCAAGACAGATCTAGTGCTGGAGTAATGGACAAAAGAGAACATCAGGCGCTAAAGTAATGGACCTAAGACAGATCTAGTGCTGGAGTGATAGACCTAAGACAGATCTAGTGCTGGAGTAATGGACCAAAGACAACATCAGGCGCTAGAGTAATGGACCCAAGACAGATCTAGTGCTGGAGTAATGGACCCAAGACAGATCTAGTGCTGGAGTAATGGACCCAAGACAGGTCTAGTGCTGGAGTAATGGACCCAAGACAGATCTAATGCTGGAGTAATGGACCCAAGACAGATCTAGTGCTGGAGTAACGGACACAAGACAAATCTAGTGCTGGAGTAATGGACCCAAGACAGATATAGTGCTGGAGTAATGAATGATCAGTAGTTAGGTACATTCAACTTAAAATAACAGTATAGTATAACGCAATCATTATAAGCAGTACAACTTATAGATCAAATAGATACAAATAAAGATATATTTATATACAAGATCAGTCACATACACATAATAGAATACATAACTGAGTACATTTAGTACACAAGAATATTGATATGAACAATGAAATAGAATATGATACCATACTTATATACATAAATCAGTTATATTCCATTCTATATCATATGGAATAATTACTTTACAATATTACATATCACAAAGAGGACGAACCGTTCAAGGCCGAAACGATAAACATTCGAGATGTCTGGTAGAATTTAGGTGATATTCCATTAAAAAATGTAGGGGTGGTCGTCAGTAATTGTAACCTGATCGATCCACCTAATTAAACTATATCACTTATTTTCTATTTCAAGTCATATTGGAATCTTTACTTCTATGCAAATCAACGGAATCAAAACTTAAAGAAACATCATTCAAACTTACACGATTTTTTTAAACTTCTTTGTCATGACATTGCACCCCTTTAAAAACTTGGATTCTTCATGTTTTATGGTCAAGTGAGCGCATGACCAATAAGTACCGTTTGCTTGACCTCAAAGAAAAGGTATTCGGAACTCCTCGGCTTTAACTTCGTAACAATGATAAAGAGCGAGTGATTCGAATGAAAAGCTGAGATCATCTCAAAAGAACCGTTAAATACTTTATCTAAGTAAACACCAATGGGCATAGATACTGCTACTGTTTTGAGCATTTTTCATATAACTGTGCAGACAGATATAAGAATTGGAATAAATTTGATCTTTTGTATCTTGTATTTCGTCTATTTTCATATGATTTTGTTTTATATATATACTTACAGAGAGTGAAAATTCAGTATTAACGCGCGGTAAGACACGATGAATTAGATAAAAGTTATACAACTAACAGATTAAATCATTAATATGGGGTAATTCCTCCGTATTTGAATATCTGCTCTGAGACGGGTGTATACCCAGATATACACAAGAAAACACAACTTTGCCCCCCCCCCCCCCCTTTCCTTTTATGAGAAAACGTTTTGTTTTATTTTATGTATTATTTCACTTAAATGTTGATGACACCTGTTTTATACATGACTTTATTATTATGTCAAATGCAACGGTCCCGTCCGAAGCACAGAGAGAGAGAGAGAGAGAAGATATTTGTGTGTGGGTGGGTGTGGGTGTGGGTGTGTGTCCATGTATCCGTTATTTCTTCATGTGTTTCGGACTCCAAAGACTTAAAGATTCATCAAGACATAGTATTTATATTAAAGAATCTACATTGTACGAGCGTTATTAAATATAAAACAGGAAGCAGTATTGATTTACATGTATATACTTTGATGAAAATCAATTAATTAAACTACGCCATAAAAGTAAATACATTCTTTGGCACAATTTTGAAAATTGAAAAATACGGTAATTCTGGACAATTCTGTTAAACGATTTTTAATCTTAATAATATAGCAATTCATGAATAAATGTATGTTAGGACTTCAGTACAAGATATTTATGCTACATGAGCTTGGGGTTGGTACATATAGTAATCAATTACATAATTACCGAATGTTAATGGCAGTGTTGTCTAGTGACCTCGAATTCCCTTTTCAAATTCATCTAAATATCAATTACTAAATTATAACGTAAAAGCCTTGATCTTTTCTCAGAAAATGACCTTTGTCCGAATGCCCATTTTCTGAGTGTCAGTTGCACAGAGTACCTTATCCATTAGGCCACAACGGCTTCTCCTAAACAGGTCATCAAAATTTGATGATACTTCACGTAAAAGATCCCTCACTGCTTCGGGTGGGTCCGTTGCAAACGGTGACATGGGACCTCGGTTTTCACTGTCTTTTACGTGTCTACGGTGACATGGGACCTCGGTTTTCACTGTCTTTTACGTGCCTACGGTGAAATGGGACCTCGGTTTTCAGTCTTTAATGTGCCTACAGTGACATGGGACCTCGTTTTCAATGTCTTTTACGTGTCTGCGGTGACTTGGGAGCTCGGTTTTCATGTCTTATACGTTCCTAACGGTGACATGGGTCCTCTTTTTCACTGTCTTTTACGTGCCTACAGTGACATGGGACCTCGGTTTTCACTGTGCTCTATATACCTATGGTCACATGGTACCTCGATTTTGTCTTTACGCGCCTACAGTGACATGGGACCTCGGTTTTCACTGTCTTTTACGTGCCTACAGTGACATGGGACCTCGGTTTTCAGTCTTTTACGTGCCTACGGTGACATGGGACCTCGGTTTTCAATGTCTTTTAAGTGCCTACGATTTTCATTGTCTTATAGATCCACAAGACAGGACTACGATGAATCCACGACGGAAGTCTGGAGCTGGGCACATCATCTACTAAGCCATACCCGTTCCACTCATTATAAATCACAGTTTTTGAGTATTACAATAGCTAATATTGAAAAGTAAATCGAAGTAATATAACCAAACGATTTAAAGTGTGTACAAGCAAGAAAGACAACTCTTACAATGTAAACAAAACTATTCCAATAATTGGTTGGTTGGTTGATTGGTGTTTAACGTCGCTTTCAACAATTTTTCAGTTATATCGCGAAATGGAAGCAGGAGGTAACCAACCTCTTAAACATAGTGGCGCAACCCTGGAATCGAACCCGGATCGTCAGCGCTACAAGCCAAGCACTTGACCACTACACCGGTCCAAGCCTGCCCCCAAATTTATAGGAAAGGTTAAACGCTCGTACACCTTTGAATCGTTAATCTTAGGCTACATGTATCTTGCTAACCTCTGAGTTAAAGATTCTAAATGCAGTGGTGTTTTTTTCAAAGGTGCCTGTTCCTTTTCATTTGGAAATTTCTGTCATATTTGCATAATGCTAAAAGATCAATGTTTGGGAAAAATTTAGACAAATTATGGGAAAAATCATTTGAATTTTCATTTGGGAAGGGTCCTCATATCGGACCTGATTTGAAGAAAAAAAATGAAACAATGAAATATTATGAAACTGAACATAGTAATAAATTGCAACTTGACCTGACCATTTATCATCCTTACAGGTGGTAAATAAAAGTCATCCAACTATCTTTAAAGATGTAACAGTAGTATGTGTAACCACTTAAATTACTGTTTATAATCTCCAGCGAAATAACAACAGAAATTAAACCCCAAACCCACCTTTTCTTTAAATCAAAGGAATGAAAGTCCTACGAGAAACTCATTTTGTAGACTGAAAAGAATTTGTATAATTATATGTTACAATATACAACTCGACACTAGTTTAATTATTTGGATTGATCGTACTAATTCAAAACAGTTTAACTACTTAGCTAGGAATCTCAATGAAACGGAGAATGAATTGAGGACGGTGACATCGCATTATTATTGATAAGTAAAGCTGTTTGGCTTAATAAATATTCATCTAATATCAGATTAACCGCAGGTGAAAAGTCTACGAACTTCAGACTTCTTGAAAACTTTTGAAACTTGTCAGACATTCGGTCTGACAAAGTCCATCAGTTTGTCAAAACAAAATTTTGTCAGACCGAAATTTTCTCACATTATTTGGAGTAGGAAATGAAAAAATATGAAAATAAACACCAGCTGAATTCAATTGAATTTAATTAATCATAATCAATTTCCATTTCATATTCTTTAACTATTTGGTCCATTGTCTGTCATTTTCATATTCAGATTGTTCATCATCACTTCCAATGTCATCTTCCTCGACATCACTCATATCTTCCTCTGTAATCTGTGTCTCACTTTCATCCATACCCTTCTCTCTCATTGACTCCCTGTCAACTCCCTCTTGTATGTCATCTGCAACTTCAACTCTTTCAACATCTTCAACACTTTCAACATCTTCAACTTTTTCAACATCTTCAACTCTTTCATCCCCAAGTTCATTCTCAACAACTTCTGGAATGTGTATTTGTGTTTTTGGCCCGGCTTCCCCGAAGCCACATACTTTATAGGCTAGGAGGCCGCCATTTTGACCTTCATGTGATACACAAATCTTAATAACGAAGACGCTTAAATCTGATCAGGGTATTCAGACTCGCTTAAAGCATTCGTATGATCACGACGGATTGAATTGTATTAGTTCGGGTCAGTAAGGTTTACAGAATTCGGAAATATCGTACTACTTGTATGTATTTTGTAAGGAATATAAAGTCATAACATGCTATAAAGAAATATGTAATACATGTATTGAGTAAGTTGTAAAGCACACTACAGTACTACTGAATGGTAAATCCCTGAGTGGAACAGCAACTGAAGTGGCACAATATGTAATATTGAGTATATTGTAAAGCACACTACACTACTGAATGGTAAATCCCTGAATGGAACAACAACTGAAGTGGCACAATATGTAATATTGAGTATGTTGTAAAGCACACTACACTACTTAATGGTTAATTTCTGAGTGGAACAACAACTGAAGTGGCATAACACCTGAGAATTCATTACTGAGTGGCACAGCCTATGAGAATTCATTACTGAGTGGTATAATCCCCAAGATATTCACTACTGAGTAGTACAATCCCAGAGAATTCGCTACTGAGTAGTACAGACCCTGAGAATTCCGTTTTGAACTCTGATGAACTCTGCCAAACACTGATAAACTCTGTAGAAAACTTAAATTTACTCTGAAAAAGTCTGAAAACCCCGGTCAGCAGTGGTGTATCTAGGGAGGTTGGGGTAAACAACCAATCACCTCCCCCTTCGCACCCCGGTCTTAAAAAAAACTAAAGACATGTATGTAGAGTTATCGGTCGTTATCGAACTAGTTATTCAACTGAAGTTTCTGTGTTTAAAGGGACAATGCCAGTAGTTAACTGTCAATGAACCAAAATAGATCTTAATATACATATCGTCATAGACTGGGGTAGCTGATATTGAAGAGAAAGTAAGTGACCAAATCAAATATATTTTCATACATATTGTTAATGTATATGTTCAAGCATTAAATGTGTATCAAAAAATTTCAGGCAAGGAAAGCCTCGTCAAATGGTTAACCTTTACAAGAAACATCAGAAATCAGCCATATCAAGGTCGCTTATAGCCAAAAACATTATTTGATACTTATTTTCTACCACTGGTGCATGTTTGGTTTGAGCAGCACTTGCACTTATATTGGAATCGATGGGCAATATCTGGTTCCAGCAACAGTTGTATTTCATGGCAGTCGATGCATCTGACTCTGAGTAGTAACTGTTTTACTAAAATAAGAAGTTGACAATCTGCATTGGAAACATGAACAGAGTCGATATACCTAAGGTACAGGCACTCAGAGCATTGGCGGATTTAGAGGGGGGTTGCTGGTTTCCGGGGTTGCTACCCACCCCACCCCTTTTCGGTCGGAAAATTTTACGAAACAAGGTCATTTTCGACCATTTTTAGAGCTGTAAACATCCCCCTCTTTCAAGACTGAATAGTGTAAAGCATTAGTCATGGGAGAATGAAATCCCCCTTTCAAACATTTCTAGATCGGCCTATGCAAAGGTCGCACTCGGTTACAACTCCTTATTCTCGAAGTATTCTTGGTGGATTTTGGCTATAACTTATCACTGATACTTTGATTGGTTGAAATTAACTTAAAGGGGAATACTACACGCCAGATTGGATCATTTTGTTTCATTTTTTTTATTATATTTTCTCATTCTCGTTCATGCTGAATTTCTCCTTTACCTCTAACTCCTTCATTTACTTTATAAGTCCACGTGTCACAGGTCTCATTCATGCTGATTTTCTCCTTTATCTCTCATTCCTTCAATAACTTTATATGTCCAAGTGTCACAGTTTTTATTCATGCTGAATTTCCCCTTTATCTCTAACTCCTTCAATAACTTTACATGTCCACGTGTCACAGTTTTCATTCATGCTGAATTTCTCCTTTATCTCTCACTCCTTCAATGACTTTATATGTCCATGTGTCACAGGTCTCATTCATGCTGATTTTCTCCTTTATCTCTCACTCCTTCAATGACTTTATATGTCCATGTGTCACAGGTCTCATTCATGCTGATTTTCTCCTTTATCTCTCACTCCTTCAATGACTCTATATGTCCACGTGTCACAGGTCTCATTCATGCTGAATTTCTCCTTTATTTCTAACTCCTTCAATGACTTTATCATATGTCCACGTGTCACAGTTCTCATTCATGCTGAATTTCTCCTTTAAGCCGGCGTGGCCTAGTGGTATCGCGTCGGACTCCTGATCGGGAGGTCGGGGTTCGAGTCCTGCTCTGGTCATGCCGGTGTCATGTCTTTCGGATGAGACAGTAAAAACCGAGGCCCCGTGTCGTGGTATGCATGGCACGTTAAAGATCCCTCACTGCTTCGGGTGGGTCCGTTGCAAAGGTCAAAATTTGTATGCTCCGCATCAGGCAGATGCCGTCACCATATACGTGAAATATTCGTGGTGTGACGTAAAACAATAATCAATCAATCAATCAATTTCTCCTTTATCTCTCACTCCTTCAATGACTTTATATGTCCCCGTGTCATAGTTCTCATTCATGCTGATTTTCTCCTTTATCTCTAACTCCTTCAATGACTTTATATGTCCCGGTGTCACAGGTCTCATTCATGCTGAATTTCTCCTTTATCTCTCACTCTTTCAATGACTTTATATGTCCACGTGTCACAGGTCTCATTCATGGTGAATTTCTACTTTATCTCTCACTCCTTCAATTACTTTATATGTCCACGTGTCACAGGTCTCATTCATGCTGATTTTCTCCTTTATCTCTAACTCCTTCAATGACTTTATATGTCCCCGTGTCACAGGTCTCATTCATGCTGATTTTCTCCTTTATCTCTAACTCCTTCAATGACTTTATATGTCCACGTGTCACAGCTCTCAGTCATGCTGATTTTCTCCTTTATCTCTCACTCCTTCAATGACTTTATATGTCCACGTGTCACAGGTCTCATTCATGCTGATTTTCTTCTTTATCTCTCATTCCTTCAATGACTTAATATGTCCCCGTGTCACAGGCCTCATTCATGCTGAATTTCTCCTTTATCTCTAACTCCTTCAATGACTTTATATGTCCACGTGTCACAGTTCTCATTCATGCTAAATTTCTCCTTTATCTCTAACTCCTTCATTAAATTTATATGTCCACGTGTCACAGGTCTCATTCATGCTGAATTTCTCATTTCTCTCTCACTCCTTCAATGACTTTATATGTCCATGTGTCACAGGTCTCATTCAATCTGAAGTTCTCCTTTATCTCTCACTCCTTCATTGACTTTATCATATGTCCACGCGTCACAGTTGTCATCCATGTTGTATTTCTCCTTTATCTCTCACTCCTTCAATGACTTTATATGTCCATGTGTCACAGGTCTCATTCATGCTGATTTTCTCCTTTATCTCTCACTCCTTCATTGACTTTATATGTCCACGTGTCACAGGTCTCATTCATGCTGATTTTCTCCTTTATCTCTAACTCCTTCAATGACTTTATATGTCCCCGTGTCACAGGTCTCATTCATGCTGAATTTCTCCTTTATCTCTAACTCCTTCAATGACTTTATATGTCTCCGTGTCACAGTTCTCATTCATTCTGATTTTCTCCTTTATCTCTCACTCCTTCAATGACTTTATATGTCCATGTGTCACAGGTCTCATTCATGCTGATTTTCTCCTTTATCTCTCACTCCTTCATTGACTTTATATGTCCATGTGTCACAGGTCTCATTCATGCTGATTTTCTCCTTTATCTCTCACTCCTTCATTGACTTTATATGTCAACGTGTCACAGGTCTCATTCATGCTGAATTTCTCCTTTATCTCTCACTCCTTCAATGACTTTATATGTCCATGTGTCACAGTTCTCATTCATGCTGATTTTCTCCTTTATCTCTCACTCCTTCAATGACTTTATATGTCCATGTGTCACAGGTCTCATTCATGCTGATTTTCTCCTTTATCTCTCACTCCTTCAATGACTCTATATGTCCAGTAACATAACTAATTTGTAGGTAAGATCCTTCAATGATATGGCGTCATAAGAGCACATATTCTTCAAATACATAAGTACACTATTTACATCCCAGATATCATTGTATCGTGGTAATGATGGTTTTGCTTCAAAAACACCTTTCAAAAGTCTTTTTACAAGGGGATGTTTCCCAAAAACGCTTCCATCAGGTAATGACACAATTCCAGAAAGCGCACTTCTAGCCGTATTTACAGCACTGTAGCCAACTTTGTCTGCAAGATCCGCAAGAAAGTTAATTGCAATATTGAAAGGTGGATAAAATGGATCACACCCTGCGGTATTACAGTATGCTTGCCACTGATCGAAATATGTCTTATACTGTTTTTGGGTTGTTTGTCGCCATGCTCCGAGAATGAGGTTGGCAGCCTTTCCTGAAAGTCCTTTACTTTCGAGGCATTCCCTGACGCAAGACATATCAATAGATGAAGTCTTTTGTACAATGGATGAATTTCCAGTGGGTTTGATGGCAGTTGCAGTATGTGTTTCCCCGATGGCAGGATTACTGGATTTGATATCAGCATTCTGGTTAGTTTTGAGAACCACGACTGCGTTGGCCAGTGGGGAACTACAATAATTCCTTTTGCCTGGTCCGTCTGAATTTTTTGAAGGGCTTTGGCTACCACACTGAAAGGAGGAAATGCATAAAAATTAAAGTACCTCCAGTTAAGTGTAAACGAGTCAACAGCCCATGCATCGGGATCACATTGAAAAGACACATATTTCGCTACTTGTTTGTTTATCCTTGAAGCAAATAAATAAATCTATATCAGGACTAAACTGTAATTGTAGCAGTGCTTTTTCTAACAGAGATGTATTAAGTTTCCACTCTGTTTCACGGCGTTTTCTAGACTCTATGTCTGCATCCGTATTGAGTGACCCTGCAATATGTGCACTTGTTATGAAAACTGATTCAGAAATACACCATTCCCACACTGATTTTGTCAATGCATTACATTTATTAGAATGGCTTGTGCCCATGTGGTTTAGACAAAAGACGGCCGTAGTGTTATCCGTCATGACCTTCACATGTTTTCCCCGCAAATGGTCGCGGAATGATTTTAGAGATAAGAAGACAGCCATGATTTCTAGATAATTTATGTGATATTGGCTCTCTGCTAATGTCCAGCTATCCCCGGCCCTCAGATTTCCAAGGACACCACCCCAGCCAGCGTTGCTAGCGTCAGTATGTAGGATAACTGTAGGTGCCTCTCTATTGATCAAATTGTAAGAGGACGCAATAGACTGTTGCCACCAACAAATTTCTTTCTTTGCGTTTTTTGAGATGGTCATGTAGGCATCATAATTGCCATAAGCTAATTTCAAAGCTTTCGTTTTTTCCATCTCTAGTATGCGATAATGTAGAGGTCCATACATTACAGCAGGAAAACTAGCTGTCATATAGCCTAACAACATGGCAACACTCCGTATGGAGACCCTGTCTTTGTTGAGTAACTTTGTGCAAAATGTTTTGAGCCTTTGTGCCTTTTCACAAGTAAGACGAATCGTCATATTCACAGAATCTAGCACAAACCCGAGAAAAACAATTTGTTGTGAGGGTCTCAGTACAGATTTCTCTGGGTGAACAATGAACCCGAGGTTTTGTAATATATGTACAGTATCATAAACATTCTGAAAACAGTCTTCTGGTGTTTCACCTTGTAGATATGTATCATCAATGTAAACAGTTGACAAGTGACCCATTTGTCGCAACAACGCAAAAACAGGTTTCAACAGTTTTGTGAATTTTCTAGGACAGCATGCTAGTCCATTTGGAAAAGTTGTAAATTTATAGCATTGACCCATCCATACGAATTTAAGATATTTCTGATGTGAAGATGAGATCGGGCAGCTATAATATGCATCTTTCATATCTACTGATGCCATCAACAATTCTTGGTAATCAAATGAAGAACTGGATGATAAGGAGTCCATTTTAAAATGACTATATGTCACCTGTTCGTACAAAGGCTATAGATTTAGAATCATTCTATGATTGCCATTTTGTTTTGATCGAACAAATATAGTAGATACGAAGTCCATCCTGTTCAATATTACATGATTTGATGACTTGCTTTTCCCAGAAGACCCTGAATTTCATTATTAATGATCATCATTTCTGCATCAGAGAAATCTAATTGCGTCGGCAACGAATATTGTCGCGGTTTGGCTGTCAAATGGAATATGCATACCTGTGACAATATCAATTATTTCTGGGTCAGATGTTAACTGTTGCCATTGTTCAACAAAACATTTTATATTGCCTCCATGAAAATGCTGTGCATTATTTAACAAAATTCTGTTTTTAAATTTTCTACAGAAGAATGAAGACAACTTACCGCATAATCTATGCTTAGTTGTCGCTTGAGTCCGATTTCGACTGCTTTGGTCTGTGGACTTTTTTGTTGCGGCGTTTGAAGTTTTTGGCCTTCTGAAAATTTCCCTGCTTTCCGTATTTACGGTTCTTGTAGCCTTTGGACTTGTAGCTCTTTTTATAGCCTTTTTGCTTAAGGTCTTTGCCTAGCTTTTGTGTCTCTTTGGCTATTTTCATACCTTGATGGAGGTCATATCCGAAAAGGTTTTGTGACATTGGGTGTTCTGAGTTACATAAGTCTCGATATTCCCCAGAAAGAGCAGGCCTCTTCGATGTAGAGATAAATCGTAATTAACCTGGCCGAGTAGGACAACTGCGACAGTCAATTGTCTAATTAAACTCGGGACCTCGATGTTATCAGAGGTGACCAGGTCATGAAGGCTTTTCGTAATGGCTGCTCCCGCAGCGACGCACGTAGATTGAACATTTGAGAGTCTCAGATCGTGCGTTTTGTGGTACCGGTCTAACGTATTCCAGATTGGTTTGTTGACCAGAGGCACCATAAGGTTCTCACAATTTTCAGGAACAGAGTACTTTGCTCTTTTATTTTGTAATACCTTAAAAGGCATTTTTGCCAACCATTGTTTATTTACTGTTTTTGCAACTGAATCGTCGACTTTAGGTCCTTTTTCATTGAGCTCATATTCGAGGGCAGCTTCTGCCATGACCGATAATTTTGTGTTGGCTTGAACCTCCTTCTTATCTCCCTTTGGTTTTGTGGAAGCCTTATTAACCAAAGCTTCGGCATCAGACTCATTGTCATCATCGCTATCGTCTCCACAATCATCAGTGTCAGTGTCCGAGTCGGAATCTTCATGTGATTGTGCATTTTGCTTTGCTCTTTTCGCCCCTCCATTGTCAGTGTCCGAGTCGGACTGACGTGGTCTTTTTGAGCATGAAGGTTGGGGGCTATGACTTTTGTCTTTGGTAAGAGCAAGAGACATCCAAGCGGAGCCCATGGCTTCCATGGAATTTGCGATTTTCTCCATGTTACTTTGAAGTAGGAGCAGGGAGATACCAGATGTAGGCGTTGTCGCCGGAGTACTAGGCGTAGTCGCCAAATTTACTGTGCGTACTGAGCGCATTATGAGCTTTATTGTCACCCAATGCGGTACTAGGTGCGTCACCTAGTAATCGCTCCTCGTCATCAGACATGCTGTACAAGGAACTCAAATCGTGTGTCACGATTATATAACTGTGTGCGTCACACAATTAAAACAAATTAAACGTATGAATCACACGTAATGATTAAAACTATCCAAATTATATTAAGAACACAATAAAACTTTAATTCCACCAAGGAAACAGAGCGATAACAATATAACGTCCGACACTGCCAAACACAGCTGTAAAACTGACTTGCCGCTCACCGCGCCTTATCTCCCGTGGTTCCGTAGTGAACGTAGCTATGACGAGATAGAATTCACAATTACCGGGATATCCTTTACTATAAGTTATAATAACTGCCAGCGGTGTCCCACCTTTACATCTACTTGAGGCTAAAGGCAGTGTTTGATTAAGAAGGATCGGGGAACTCGGCCCACTTTTTCTGCCGCAACTGGGGCAAGTATGAGTAAAACTTCAGAACGGGCACCCAAAATGGCTATTTTGGCTAATATTTTACTTTTACATGTGCCCTCTCCCTTTTCGGAAATCCTGGATCCGCCACTGCGAGGAGCACAAAAAAAAAAATTAATAATAATAATAATAAAAATAAAAATAAATACCATAATCGGAGGGCAGCATTTCTACTTCGAATAGCGGCTATGTGGACGCGAACTAACAGCAGTTAGGCCTACTCATAGAACACATATAAAGAACACTAAATCAACACAAATATGAAATAACAAACTTACCCTTGCGACAAGACTGGCCCAATCATAGAAACAGTGTGACTGACACAATATATTCTCCATATTCAATTCTTTTCAATAAACCAGCTTCCAGTGTCACAGATATGATTCTCGAAATTCTTTTAACAGTCAAACTTTTGAAGCGAAGAACCCCATCTAACCCATAAACAACACAACAATCTTGAAAACCACACAAAATCTAATTATTCACGGTCAAAGCATAGTAATTCCATTTCCCATAGGGTCCCATGTTAAATTACCGAACTTCCAGCAAGATTTACACAACATCCTACATTTTAGCTATATATAATCCACATATCAAAATGTTTGTCAGACCCTCCATTATCAGAATTTTAACAGTTTACCATAGGTTATCCACCTTAATTTCGAGAAAATCATGCTGGAAGGGGGATACCCCCCAAAATTGGCCAAAATTCAAATGTAAACAACCACCCCTTTTTAGGTCATTAAATCTTTACATTAGCGAAATGAGATAAAAATTCATGATTTTACAGCAGAGTCAATCTTTATTTATACATAAATCAAATAATTTCATCCAATCACAGCTCCTGATACATTGAAATAGTAGTCCCTCTCTCCCTACACCACATCAGCCAATCACGGCTCTCGTTAATTACCTTTCTTTGACCTCACTCTAAATCACAACGGATACATAAAAGGCAACATTTTATCTAACATCGGAAAAGATAAACATAAATATTTCCGGAATTTGCCGCCCGACTTTTCCGAATGTTTACCTAAAAAGTTCGTTTTAAATTAAAGTCATCGGGGGTTTTTTTTCGTTTTTGTTTTGTTTGTTTGTTTGTTTGTTTTTTTTTTTGTTTTTTTGTTTTTTTGTTTGTTTTGTTTTGGGGTTTTTTTTTGGGGGGGGGGGGTTGTTTGTTTGTGGGTTTTGTTTTGGGGGGGGGGGGGGGATAAAACCAATCACAATCCAGGTCGGCTGGTCAGAACGGAAACCCCAGTGTTGTCCATATTGACTCACTCTTCGTAAAGTAAATTTCAAATTGTTTCAGCAGTTGCAGAGACGATGTTGAAAATATGTAAATCAATAAGAGATTATAGTGGAAATTTTTTGGGCATATCTGAAAGAAAGACAGGAACATGGTAGCGAAAGCCATACTGTATATGTGAAAAATCGGGTGGTTAGTGGGACGGACTGTAGATGGGAATTTAAGGTCGCTTTTTCTAAATCTGGTTGCTGCTCACCATGTACATGTGTGTCTCCTTTGAAGGGAGGTTAAAATGGTCCCCTGTCGAGATAGGCACTAAATATAAAAACTCCCAGCTGTCCGACAGCAGGTATAAAGTCTGGACGAATATGACCTAACACTATTTATCAGAAATACTGCTGAATCTGACGTTAAACTGCAGTAAACTTATTCTATAATCAGAAATATGAAAAGTTCACGACCAAAAATTTGTGTTTTTGTGAGGTAGTAGCGGATATTGCCCTCACATTCTACCTTTTTCAGTTCCAGTTTATAAATTTTCGGTAAGTCATCATTATGCTGGTTATTTGCACCAGAGACATATATACACATATATGTCTCTGTTTGCACCCCACTCCGCTTTCCTCTTTGCGAGTCAATACTTACTTAGCTTTTTTATATTATGATTCCTCCTCGAACTGTATATCCCACCCACTGCGTCAAATATATTAAAAAAACAAACAAACAAAAATCATCACCTAACCTCCCCCCCCCCCAAAAAAAACCCCTCCAATATTCTCTATAGCGAGTGAATTTCCTATTTACGATTGATTCGCAGATTTAGATTAATTCCAATGGCGTAGCACCCTTTACGCAAAAAACGCAAATGAATACACAGTAATCTGTTGCATATTTTTTTTTAGTAGTAGTAGTAGTTTATTAGTCAAAAGTCATACAACTTATAGACATATATATATATGAAAATACAATAACAAATTTATGCATGGTACAAAGTACAAGCAATAAATGAAAATCGATATGTATATGAGCAATTACAATTATAGATATAAATATGGATAACTAAATCAAAGAATTTCTTAATTTAGTGCTTTTTATTAGATATTTACCAAGAGTACAGAGTTCTTTGGTGTTGGTTGAACTCATCAATTGAACCAGTTTGAAAGCGGAGGGTTTTCGAAAGTAATAAGGTTTTATAAATTCAGATCTGAGTAAATCGAAGAAAGAACATTTTAAGATAAAGTGAAATTCGTCTTCTATGTCCGTCTTACATAATGGACATAAGCGCTGGGAGACTGGCTTTTTGCGAAATCTGCCAGTTTCAATACATAAATTATGAGCAGAAAGTCTATATTTTGCGATGTATTTTTGAAGTGAGAGAGGTATAGGTTTAACTAGATATGGCTGTAGAGCAAAATTATCCACACAATGTTTATACAACTGAGATTTGGGAGAAGTTTCCACTATATTAAAAAAGTTCTGTTTACATTGATCAAAAATGCGCTGCTTAGTAACAATAAACACTTCTTTGTGGTTGATTATTTCTTGGTTAACCCAATATTCTCATAAACCAAGAGATTGAAAGAGCTTTCTAACCAAAGCGACCCAATTTTTACAATTAGATTTTGACAAACACTCTTCATACATATAGTTATAACATGCTTTAAGAATACAATTTTCAGTTTTTAAAAGTTTTAACCAATATTTAACAATCCTCAATTGACGTCTGATCAAGAGAGGGTAACGACCAAGTTCGAAATATACCAAGACATTTGATGTTGAGCGTTTGACACCTAGTATATTTTTACAGATGTCAGTGTGGACCTTTTCAATATCTGGAGCTGAGTGAAAGCCACAGACTTCCGAACCATACGAAGCCACACTACTGACATAGGAATCAAATAAAGATAACAAAGTTGGGTAGTTCAGATCATATGACATACATTTTTTCTTTAAAGCAAAAGGAGATTTTCTGCTCTGAAGAGCTAACTGCTTCTGGGTAATACTGAATTTGCTATTATAATTAAAGATTAACCCAAGATAAGTAAATTGATCTACAATATCAATAGGTGTTCCATTCAGGTTCCAGGATTCAGAGTCATGTACGATACCTGAATTTCTAAAAAACAACAATTTTAGTTTTATTTATATTTACAGTAAGAGACCATTTGTCAGAATAAGTTTGCAAAAGCATCAAGCATAGATTGTAAGCCCTCAATAGACTCTGAAAACAACACCATGTCATCAGCGTACAATAATAAAAAGAGAGATAACTCTTGTAACTCAGTGTGTTTGTACACCATTATGTAAAAAATCAGTTTCACAGTCATTCAAGTATAGGGAAAACATTATCGGAGAAAATTATCTCCCCTTGTAATACATCGGAATTGCAAACGAAAGACTCGGAAAAATTTCCATTAACGAGAACTCTTGACTTTATGTTAGAATACAATGATTTAATAACATTTAAAATTTTACCGCGAACACCGAGTTTAGAAATTTTATACCAAAGCTTAGATCTATCTATTGAATCGAATGCTTGTTTAAAATTAACAAAACAACAATATAATCTTTTTTTTAATTTTAAAGATTTCTCTATAATGGAATGCAGTGCAAAAATTGCATCAGTGGTTGATAAACCCGGCTGAATGCCGAACTGAGCATCTGTAATTATGTCATAACTCTTTGACCATTTTAATAAACGTTCGTTGAGGACAGCTGTGAATAGTTTCCCCATATTACTCATTAAACTAATACCTCTGTAATTAGAAGGGTTTGATAGACTGCCTTTATTATGCACGGGGACAATAAGTGCTTCAGATAAAACATCAGGAAAACATCCAAAGGACAACATGGCATTGAATATTATAAATAGTAGTGGCAGCAAATCAGATTTGAATTCAATTAGGTACTCATTCAAAATACCATCTAAACCATGACTTTTAGAACGCTTCAGCTTTTTTATAACAAACTCCAACTCGTCCAACGTAATATCCCGATCGAGTTCCTCAAAAATAATGTTCTCATTATCAATTTCAATGTCATCACTGGCGATGGTACCTTCAGCGAGATTCTGAAAATGATGGAATAGTTGATCAGGTGATAATTTGGGAGCAGCCATTTTCTTATTGGTGAATTTTGCATAAAATAATTTAGGATTGGATGTTTTTATCCTGTCCAATAGTATGCCCTGATCTCTCTGATAAATTCTCTTGGCTTTAGATGCGGCTTTCTTGTATGCTGATTTAGAGACATTCAAATCATCATGATTAGCTGGAGTCTTACATGAATTAAAACGTTTAAGTGCACTGACATATACTTTGTGTAAGCGTCTACATTCCCCATTAAACCATGGTTGATCATATTTTTGGGAGATGTTAATGTGATCTACTTGTTCTGGATGATCTATTGAACATGAAGATTTTACTTGATGGTATTTAGACATTAATACGCTAAGGTTGTTTACAAATGAAGACATAGCATTATTAATTCCTTCAGAAGAAGTTAAATCAAAGTTGGTAAAGCATTGTTTCAAAATATCAATATTGTCATGGACTATATTCACACTCTGATCCTTAAACTCGGTATTCCACCTGAAACGTGAATGACGACCTGCAACGTGATTATTTGACAATGACTCACTGACATTGTAATGTTTGACAAGTAACTCAAAATGTAAGGGGGCATGGTCAGAATACATGTTAAAATTGCAGACAATAAATTTGGTGACATAAGAAAACATATCAAAAGTAGTGATTAAATAATCTATGACACTGCAACCATTTGGACCACAATATGTGAAATCATTAGCGTAGTTATCTGGATGTCTGCCATTAAGAATACGTAGGCCACTCTCAATACAAAGTTGGATAATCTTTAATCCAAAAGTGTTCACGACTGATACCCGCGGTGATAAAGCATCATCAGTACTATAATCAATGATGTGTGACAGGTGGTCATGCACATTTTCAGGTAGAATATCATTTGTTATAAAATCATCTAAAGTTGAACACCTTCCATTTAAATCACCAGTAATAAAAATTTTCCCCTTCTCCATATAGTAAGCTATTTGTGATTCTAATTCAAAAAATACATCACAATTGTATAAAGTATAAAAACTAGACTTATCAGGAGGTATATATACACAACAGATATACCAGTCGTCTTCATATAGTGATATATCACGGTTGATTTTTAGCCAAACCATTGTATCGAAGTAAACATTGTCAATTTGTACAACGTCCGACAACTCTTGCCTAATGAATACTGTTATGCCGCCATCTTGTTTACATTTTGATAAAGTTCTGCAAAAATATTTACAAACAAAATCTGGGATATTAAAATCGATGTCTTTCGATAGCCAACATTCCGTTAGGCACACTATATCGTATGTTCTTAAAAACGAGACAAAGGCTTTATCCTTAAGTTTTTGTTCGAGGCCACCATTGACATTCCACGAGAGAAATTTTAGGCGATTCGGACCCTCCTGCCTGTCCTATGCGCCTTGGTTGGAATTAACGCGCGGTCTTTTCGAGGATTGGCTAGACGGAGACTTTCTGTTGGTATTTTCATATGGACCACGTCTAGGTTGACTGACATTATTCTGAGGGACGAATAACTCATTGTTTATAAAAAGTTTATCCTTGACAATGCGGGTCCTGTTTCCTTTCGCCCTTTCCTCCTTGGCCTTGTGATACAAAGGTTTCCGTCTGTGCTCTATCTCGGCCGGAAATTGTTCGTAGACACCGAAGGAAGTACCTTTTAGTTGCCTAGGGGCCTGCTTGCGAACCAGTTCCCTGTCCTTGTACGATGTGAAACGTGCCACGATTGCCCTCGGTTTGCTTTCCCTCGGTCTCCTAGGTCCAACCCTATGTACTCTGTCGAAAAGGATTTCCTTAGATATATGCATAGTATTCTTTATGAAATGTTTTAACCCTTCTTCGCAATTTTCATCGTCACATTCATCGAAACCGTAAAACAGGAGATTTTGTCGCATTGACCTACATTTTAGATCTAAAAGCTCTTCATTTAATCGGACACATTCCTCCTTATCTTCAGCATTATCCGCTTTCACTTTCTTCAAAGAATCATTTGTACTATTTTGAGCAGATTCAACTACACTCATGCGCCGATGTAAGTTCTTCGTGTCTTTAGAAACAGAATCTATGTCTTTGCTGAGACCATCAAATAGATTTCCAAGACCAGAAACATTAGTATCTAATTCTTGTATATTTTTATGTATTGTACTCACGTCTGATTCGATCATTTTAACCGCTCCTTCACATCTATCCACTTTATGATTAATTGAAATCACTTTCTCCATCAAATGTTCTATGTTGGTTAGACGAGAATCGATGTTCTCAACTTTAGTTAGCCTTTCTTCCAAACCTTCTAGTTTTTGTAATCGAACGTTTATTTGTTGTAATACACCACATATCGTCTCTAAGTTCGAGTCTTGACTAGATGCACCATTGTTTACGAGAGACAAACTATCGTTTAACATATGACCGGTTTGGCTGAGCGACATAATTAAAGTGGACCGTGGTGTTGAGATCTAATCACTGTTCGAGTTCACCAAGATTTGAACACAAAATGTATAAAATCCACAAAAATACACACATATTTCCTCTTAGAAGATTAGGAAACCGAGTAATAGTATAAATCCATGGTTCTGACATAAATTCAACAATTTTGAGAATCTAAATCTAGGTTAAATTTAATCAAAAACGCTGCGTAAAATTCGTGTGATCACTCAGTGCTTGACCTTGACCTTGTATATTGCATTATTAATATGTATAACAGTGTATACGTTCCATGTAATTAAAATTTTGAAGTTAAAATGTTTGTATTGTTTTACAGGTATGATATCCGCTTTCCACAGACCCCCTTTTAAATTTGAATACACGAAATTTTAAAATAGCTACGCCATTGGCATGATTAAATAATAGCAGGAAGCACCTTGTATGGTCTGGATGTTAATAAGTGAACAGCTAATTGCTGAGCGAAAAGTGAGTATATGGTAGAGTCCTAACGCTATTCACGCCCTACCCCCCCCCCCCCTTCTTTCCTAAATTCCGTGTTGCTCTAGTAAAGATTTTAGATCCAAGTTCTGTGCTTTAGCCTGACATTTCGCCATATAGTCCTTTGAAATAGAGAAGTACATACAGGATGTAGTAAACTCTGCACAATATGGAATTCATTTTGGGTAGATCAACTAATGATAAAATTTGTAACTCTTCATAACTTTACTGGGTTTAGATACCAGATGGCACTCAAAAGATTTTTGGGGGTTTGGATACATGCCAAGCAAACTGACGAGAAAATATATAAAGGCATCACAAAAATATATTCTTATAAACAAATCTTTATTCTTTTTTTCAAATTAATCAATTAGGAAATCAAAGTTAAAACATTCTACCACATGGACGTATCTCTGACAATGCTATTTATATTTTTTGTTTGGTGTAAAAAACGAGTCCGGTTTCGATTATATGTATTTGTAATTTTAAGACGACGAAAGCTGAGGTTCACAATGGAGTCTTCATCCAATAAAGAGAATTTACCTCACATTTGTAATCATACATGATCTATCGCCCTCCAACATATGTGTCTAGAAAATGCCAAGGTCAAATTCAGAAATGATACAAAGATGTTCCACCCTTTGTGTTAAAATTTACCGAGGAAAAAGAGATAAAAGTTTTTCTCCATTAAAAATTGCCCAAGATGATCCTCTTAAAAGAGGATGGTTCCAACTTGCTAGTCATACAAGTTTACATAAAGTCTTTCTTGTCACATATGAACTAGTGAAAGCAAGAAGTCAAGAGATTCATCATTCTAAAAGCTATACACCATTTATCAAGAAAAATTGTCTTTCACACATTTTATTTCTATAGTACAATAGTGGTATATCATAGCATAAGGGAATAAAACGAGAAACTGCGATAGAATGATACAGACCCTAATGTAAAACTTGTTTTCCAGAAATATCACATAACACATGTAAAACAGACAAAAAGTAAACATAAAACAATGGATTACTTCAAATCAAAATAATGATGAATGCTCTACACGAGGCACATCCTTTTTCTAAGTAATCACACTAGAAACATCTTAAGCAATATTTCAAGTATTTCTTAATCATCAATACTATATATAAAACGTGATAATACATGTACAGATAGTGTCAAATAAATAAGAAATTGATGATAAAGAGACATACATGTCTCTGCTACTATTCCTGACCATGCTTATTGTTTTACTAACTGATCCACGTATGTAGTCTGTATATCATAAGTACACATATTATCATCTGGAAAGAAATTTGACAAAGTTGACCAAATATTATAACATTAGTCTGATTAGCTATGAATAAAAGAATCAAAGTATTTACAGAAGAAGAGTCTTCATCAATGAACTTAAGTGTAAATATCTCCCTCTATTTAAGGATTATTCTGGTTGCTAATGGTATCTGGTTGTATTTAAAGGAAACAAAATGAAATATTTACCAGACCCGTTACAAGAATTGTGAACTGTATCCATTTATTATGGAAATGGTGCAATGTATTGTAATTCTACTCTGAGCAATAATCCTTTTATGATATGCATAAGAATGGTATTAATACCTCAGTGTATCTATGACACATCGAAATGAATTATTATCACAAAGTTTCTTTTTCATTTCAAACGTCTATGATAAGTAAGATATTTTCTCAATGAGGATGAACACATACATAGATTTGGTGTAAGTGGATATCAAACATTTGCATGCTTCCCACTGATAAATAATAAATACATGTACATGTAGTAATTGTTTCACTGTGTAATGTGTGAAATGATCTACATACACATCCATGATTGAATAATACATAAATAGCTCTACATAAAAGAGAGAAAAAACAAAGACATATTGAGAATATATACATTTATATCCATATATAAATTTCACATTCACTCAATACTCTGTACAAACGCTGTATAACGTATTCAATCTGTACACACACTCCCTATAACATTATGCATACTCTCTCTCATCCATCAGCTCATCCTTATACATTGTTTGTTAGGTGTATTGTGATAGTGCCTATACTGGCAACACTGTCCATATCAAGAAATTTCACAGAGGGGAATCATCTAGGACTGATTTTCTGAGAGGGATCCAACAATGCCACAGAGAGTACATTTAGTCCAGGTGTTTTGTATTTCTTCAATCCCCCATAGTGGACCACATTCAGGTGTACATACTAGAGTTATACAATATACGGTGTATTTCACAAAGATGTGAATGAACACAAGTCAATTTCCACTTGGATTCCCACTGTGATTTCTGATGGTTTCGGTGTTTCTTTGCATACTAATGATACTGATACTAACGCAAATTCTGATTTGCTGTAATGAAAGGTCATCCAAGATGACCTCGAATTGGCAGTTATAAGATTTTGTACATGGAAGGTATCGTAGAAGTACAAAATACAAGTCGCGTTTTAATAAGACTGCAATCCTCCTGGGTGTGTGGGTTGTTTCCTAGATCCCTAGCCACATTTGTCCCATCTTGTAATTTGCAAAGCCATTACTGAACAATAAAGAGAACACTCTTGAACCTGTCAAATCTGACTGCCCGAATTGAGATTTCAGATTAAGAAGTCCACTCTGACACACCCTCTCACTTTCTCATACTCCATGTAATCCATGTACAATATATTGTCTCTCATAATATCTAGTAAATCAGTTTATCAACACAAGTCATTTATCACCTAATCAATAAATGAAACCCAAGATTCTGACTCAAAAATCCAGATTTTCCTTCATTCCGTTATGAGTCTCTATACTTAATTGGAATTGTTTTGCTGTAAATAATTTTCTTAAATTTGTATCTCTAATTCCATTGGAGGAGATTTTGTATTGTGGTTAAGTGCTTGACTTGCAGTGCAGACTATCTGTGTTTTATTCCTGGATTGAGCCAGTATGTTTTAAAACAAGTTGCTACCCTCCTGCTTTTATATGACAAATGACTAAAAAAATAATGAAAGGGAGGTAAAACCCCAATCAATCACAATCAATCAACCCTTAATGCCTTAACATTTGAACTTAATGTACAATGCAAAGTGCTTCATAAGACTTAAACATGAGTGTACTGGTACACATGTAATATACACACAAAACTCATCAGCTCCAAAGTCAGTCATTTCTCAATGTCACTATAGAACATTTTAATCATGAGAGCTCTCTGCTCTTGTTAATTTAGATAATCCAAAGCAATCTCTACCAAAGGGCTCTCCATAGCAATCTCTGCAAAGGGTTCTCCATAGCAATCTCTACCAAAGGGCTCTCCATAGCAATCTCTACCAAAGGGTTCTCCATAGCAATCTCTACCAAAGGGTTCTCCATAGCAATCTCTACCAAAGGGCTCTCCATAGCAATCTCTACCAAAGGGCTCTCTCAGTTTCACATTTTCCTTTGCTGTCAGCTAATTTACATAAATCTTGAAAAACACAGAATTTTCAAGTACTTCAACTTTTAAATATATGATTATATCAAAAATTCCAAAAAGGAACGTACAGTAGAAAATAATGAAATATTGATAGAATTGAAGGTAAAGCACTGAAAAGCCTTTTCAAACACCAAGTTATCACTTGGTAAGTCATGTGAACTTCTTGACTATTTCCAGTCAACATGAGAAGGAAATGTTAACATGAGAGTGCCCCCTGGTAGAGACCGATTCCACAGATGTAGGAAAGCATGGTATAAAGTTGCCATTTTAAATAGCATGCAGACCTGTAACTAAAATATCTGCATACTGTCTCTATCGAATAGCTTACGATTAAACCCTGGAGCAAACACACAACTGTTTATGGATGACTTCACTTTATCACATGTAAATATATTATATATCTGATGCAGAAAAGTTCCTCTGGGGTCAAAGGTCAATGGAATGCATATAGTAACAGTATTATGACACAAGTGGCTATTACACTGGCTAGAATTATAGAGTCTCTTCGCTTTCTCAAGTTTATCCTCTGCATAAGGCTGTTGATCATAGGAAATCGATCTGAAAGTCTGTTAAGGTAAATATGTGTACAATATACATATACCGGGGTAATCCCTCATTATACTTTGAAAAAATCTTTGTTCATTTTTTTTTTCAAATACAAAACATTGTTTAATGTCAACATCAGTTTAAAAAAGGCACATCTGATCAAGAAAAGTTGACATTTTCATGTTATGTAATGATCTATTAGTTCCGGATTTGGAAATCTGGAAAATTCACTTGTCTGGATAATAAAAGGAAAAAAATTCTCCAA
Organism: Pteria penguin; assembly: GCA_035048485.1. Classification (NCBI taxonomy): domain Eukaryota; kingdom Metazoa; phylum Mollusca; class Bivalvia; order Pterioida; family Pteriidae; genus Pteria; species Pteria penguin. The sequence goes on along the minus strand of CM068590.1, from coordinate 9,109,892 downwards.
GATTGTCTGTTTTGAACCCATAATTTAAGGACAAACTTTTAATCAAAGGCTTGAAGAGTTACAAAGGTGTCGAGCTAAATTTGATTTAAAGCTGTCAAAAGTAGCAGAAATTGCCCATTCGTGTTCACCTTTTTTGTTGAATTCCGATAATTTTTGGAATAGAGTAAAAATAAAAGCTTAAGGACCAACAGCCAAAGATAGAAATGGACGAGTTGTTGCCATTGCCTGTATAATATGGAAGCCTTATGCTTAATTTGTTTTAAGATGGTCTAAGTTAGAGTTTTGGTCTATGCCACTAACACTATCACTAGGGCCAACAGCTTCTTTATATCGTCCAAACACGCTACTTATTGTTCGGTCGTTTATTGTATGTGGACGTGTAAATGCTACAACGCCATGCCGTAATGACACAAGCAGATTGTGCATCACAACTGCACTTTATCAGTTGATTTGGAATAAAATCTTCACATGTAAGTTCTACGTAATTTTTTTTTCATGCATTCAATCTAAAATTCTGTCTTAATCTATGCTATCATCATTTACATTGGCATTAAATTTTGTAGACGATTTGAAAACTTTCTCGGCTTCCATTTTAATGCCCTCGTGGGAACTTTTCCAGATAATGGGAAGATCATGTGATATATACACATGCTACTTACCTACTAAGGAAAAAGTGAGGCGTGGCTTTCGAAATTTAAGTGGGAAAATTCACAACTGCGCAAAAACAGTAATTCCTGTTTACATAAAGCTTTGTGATCAACATCTTGAACATTTAATGCTATTCCGATTGCAACCTAAGCTTTTTAAAAAGCTATGCTTGTTTAAGATAGACTGGAGTTACCTGCTTTTGCTTGCTATCACTGCGCGAAGAGACAAGTGACCACCGCCACTTTGTAGAGGCTATTCCCTGTCCAGCAAGTGCTATTTATAGCACAGGCGGTAAGGGCAGATAAGAAGCTGTACACACTGCGTGTAGATATTTTTACAATTCGTCTGCAGTAGCATACACAGCATAGGTATACAGTACCTGATGTTTAGCCTTGAGGATGTAATTAATTTTTGATAATTCTAGTTTAAATGAATGAAATAAAAGGAAATCCAGTGAGATAAAAATAACCGATAACGCGTCACTTGAATCTAGGTCAGCCTCGTTATGAATTAGTAGTCACTTGTCTAGGTATCTTCGTGATAGGCATTGCCAGTCTATATCTAGGATTCTTTGAAATATTTTATTTGTTCTTTTTAAGACTGAAATTTATATCTAAATATATTATTATTATATTATATTATTATATATATTTCGAAGATTGCTTTCCATATTGGCCCTTATATGTCAAATTAGGCCTTGATCGCTTGTGTTACAAGCGTTTTACTACGATTTCTCCAAATAAGGCAATATGTCAAGTGGTCTTCCCCATAATTGGAAAAATTCCCATGAAGTGCGATTGTAATTCATAATTGGCTTGCGTCATTACGGCGAATGAATATTTTAACACACGCAATAAGCGACAGAATAATAAGTGTTTTAGGGCAATATTATTGATAATTTAAGTTAAGCAGACCTATGCTTAAACCTATTTCTGTGCAATGAAATTTCAATAACAAGGATAACAGAGCCGATTTTGCAAGAACTTTTACTACTTTAAGTACTTTAAAGTAGGTACTACTTTGTTACGTGAATTAAAAAGGCGGTGCAGAGGTAAAATTTTTACGATCGCTAGAAGACTGTCGAGCAAATGCTCGACGCCTTAAAAATGATTAAATGTCAAAATCAAATTTTAAACCTAGATAAATGTTTTACTTTCCTATGACAACTTTTGCAAATTACCAGTTTTTAATCAAATACAAAAGCCAAACTTTTCAATGCCTCCCTTCACCTTTCAACTGTTTAACATGTTGAACATGGCATTTATCTGGCCATCCCAGTGCAGTATGTCAACTATGTGTCCATATAACAATAAACATGGCATTTATCTGGCCATCCCAGTGCAATATGTTAATTATGTGTCCATATTACAATAAACATGGCATTTATCTGGCCATCCCAGTGCAGTATGTCAACTATGTGTCCATATAACAATAAACATATGATAGCTGTCATTGATGACTGTTGATTACCTGTAGGTCACGAGTACAAGTTGACTTATGGGAGAAAAGTAATTTGAAGATTTCAAAGTGATATGAAAATTATGTTACTTATCCTTACTTTACTTATGAATGACAATGTCTCATTCAGCAGATCCAAATTAAACGGCCATGAAGTTGACAGTGAAAACTGACTGTGAAAATTGACAGTGAAAATTAAACCTGTGGCAGTTTATGTTGTAAACTTTTGATTAGTTTTAAATGACCTTCATAAAGTTTATCTTTATTAACATCAAAAGCATTGTTATAAAAAGAAATAATAAAATATGTTAAAGTAACTTATCTTAACCTATATATGTAGATGTACAAGTAACTTATCTTAGCCTATATATGAAGATGTACAAGTAACCTATCTTAGCCTATATATGAACATGTACAAGTAACTTATCTTAGCCTATATATAAACATGCATAAGACCTGATATACACTGACACACTCTAGACAAAAATGGAGTATACAGTATAAATACTATATATTTGTTGCCAATTCTGTCTTGACCTATCAAGAGAGAAGCCAAGCTAAGCATTCTATGACTTTGAATAATGGAAGCAGAAATGATTGAAAGTCAACCTCACTCCTATTATCATTGTATTCAAATGAAACTGTGACCCAAAACAACATGCACTTATTCTATGAAATGTCATACTCATGAATCAGACACATTCTGTTCATAAAACTAAAAGATTTATTTAAAGAAAGTCTAGTTACTAAATTAACTTATATCTTTATTTGAACACCTGATCTTGTTGAAAAATAATATCAGAATTTTTAACAACAGCAATACCTAGTGTGGCATAATACGCTCGTCGCTTAGTTTGAAAGAATGAAATTTGAAAGTATGATACATTCACCCTTTGCCAACAATTCTTTGAAATATTATTCAGATCCATGCAATGGGTAGAAAGTTATGGACATGACAAAAATTTACCCATCATATACAGAGTGACCATGACCTTGCAGATATAACCTTGGTTCAAGGTCAAGACACACCCTTGGGTCCTGGGCAACAATTCTGTGAAATATTACTCAAATCTATACAAGGCATATAAAGCTATGGCCCAGACAAAGGTTTTGCCATGATCTAACTGACACAAGCAATGCAACCTTGACCTTCTAAATATGACCTTGAAAATTAAAAGGCTTCATCCTCTATTTCTAAGATATAAGTGTGCAAAGTTTAAATGTTCTAGGATGAACAGTTTGGTGTGAACCATGTTTAAAAGCTGCATTCTCAAAAATTTGCTATTTTTGCCCCCAAAATCACCATAATATTGAAAATCAATAGGGTTCGTCCTCATGCAATAAGGAATAAGTGTGCCAAGTTTGAAAGTCCTATCCTAAATGGTATGGTATGTATCGTGTTAACAAGTTGTGGACAGAACCACAGACCCTTAGCCCCATACTATAATATGCCTGTCTACGACAGCCGTATAAAAATCAAATTTAGCATGCCTACAACACTATAAATTATAAAGGAAGAAACATACCATGAATCTAACATGCTACTTCAATGTTGATTTAAATTTTGTTTTACCAATAGAACAGTCAAATATAAATTGTGGGAAAATTTTTTCCCATGGTTTTCAGATCAAAATTTTTTACAGCAGTTCTGCTGTATGATAGGTTTTTCAGAAACGATAAAATTTCCCTTAAACCATTCTAAAAGTTTATATAATCATCATTTAATTTTCTTTGTCTTTGGAAAACTGCATCAGTGCATGAAGCCCATTGCAAAAGTTTTCCCTCCAAATTTTAGGTTGATACCTCAAGCAACCAAAAAAATATAGGATTCATTTCTTAAACGAACCAAGAATGCTTGTACTGTTTGTGTAATCATTTTAATATTACCACTGACAACTAAGGATACTGGCTAAATTGTTAACTCTCTGCTGTATTCCACCAAGCATTTTTTTCTGTGCTTGCATATTTTCTTTAGTAGCTATTGCAACACTGTAATGAAAACAAAAGAAATAGTTTGTTTATGTTTATTTGAAAATATACTTAATTCAACAATGAAATGAAAGAGTCACATACACACATTAATACGAGACCTTCATGTATACATACATTGTACATGTACATATGACTACCCTGTATACCCCTTTACAAAACTTTCTTAAAGTATTAGAAAATAAATGCCAACATTACCAACTAAAAAAAACTTTGGTTTAATGGCAGAAAAGTACAATCAATCATAACATTCTGATTATAGCTTAAATATGTCTGTTAGTGTAAGGGAGAAAATTCTCATTTAAATATAATGTTGGCAATACATTAAAAGATTAGATTACTTATACACTTTAATTATTGCTGTAAAATGCAGAGGCTAACATGGCTTTATTTGTCATCTGTTGTTTTTACTGGATCAAAGATTCAATGTACAAAAGCATGTGACATGACTAACCTGTTTAATTGTATGTAATGCTTACCTTATTTGGTCATCAAGCAACCGATCAGAGCTAAAAAAAAAAAAAAAAAGATAAGAGAACATTTAGAGTAAATCTGTTTTTAATCATGTAGGGCAAAAAAAAAAAAAAAGAAAAAAAAAAGACCTAAACTAGATTTAAATGCCAAACACTTGTGCTGAAAATGAGAGGCCCAAATGGGCCTTTATCATTCATCTTTGCTGTATTTACTAAATCACAAATCATATGTCTGCTTTGAAAAAATTACAAATGCATGTATTCTCTGTCCTATTGTATTTTTAACAAATGAAAGTGAACTTGCATCTCTAAAGTGAATAAATCAAGACAATAATACAAAAATATGTAACAAAAGGCCCAAGTGGGCCTATATCGCTCACCTGAGTACCTAGATGATCAGTCATGCAGGAAGGAAGAATTCATTTATTTTTGCATTACTGTGACTCAGTCAACACAAATGTTGAAAATATGTCAAATTTTATTTCAGACCAGAATAAAAGACAACACTTTTTTGCACATCCATTCAGGTGATTTTGATATTAAGCATTTGCTTTGTCTCTGCAAGATGTGATTCAGGGCAACAAGTTTGTCATTTTCTTTAGGTGGGGCCTATTGTTGACTGATTTCAAGTTTGGGTTGTGAACAACAATTGTTTCAAATATTGTCCAGACCCAACTTAAAATGGCCTAATTTCATATGTTGAGTGTTGAGAAACATCTAAAAACTTATTTAGATGTGTAAAGAAATGAAAAAAAAAATTTGACCACAGCTGGATTTGAACTGCTACTCTCCATATTTTAATTACCAAGTGCTATATGTACCATTGTAAGACCTAGTTTTTAGACATGGTGGCACCATCTGTTGAATGCTGCAAAAACTTTTTTTAAGTGTAAAATGAAATAAAATTTAGATTTTTGCTTGAAACAGTGCCAGAACTCTACATGTATATTAAAATCAGGAAAAATCTGGGAAACTAATTTTGACATGAAACTTTGAAATAACCACTGAAATTGATATTTTATAATAAAAGTTAGCAAATAAAAGCTTTGTTGCTTCTATATGCTGAATACATTTAAAAAATAATACAAAATGTAGGGATATAAAGAAGTCGGAAAAGAGGAAAAGTATCCAAAATTATTTCAAAGTGGAACCAAAAACAACAACACTTCTTTAGACACCCTTCTAGATTATTCTTTTATATCCAGTTTGAGGATCCATGCAGCCCATCTAACAAGGTTTGTCATACCTTCTTTGGCCAATGGTGCCCTACCTTGCTAGCCAACCCTTGACATACTAAAACAGCAACAGTTGTAAGCCACCTTAAGTACTTCATACCTATCAAGTTTCATCAAAATCTTCGAATTAATTCTAAAGAAGTCCATCGAAGCTTATTATTATAAACTAATAGAATATTGCCCCTTTTTTCTTAAACTTGAAAAAACTGCAAAAATATATATATATATATTGTTGTTGTATTCGATTTCTTTTCAAATACATTTCTAGTGTTAAATCTAGGATTCAAAAAGGGCACACAAATTTCTCCATCAAAAGGGCACTTTTTAACATGGTATTTGGTAAAAAGGGCACATAATTTAGCGAATTCTGTCACCAAATATATTTAAAAATTTAGTTTAAAATTGCATTATTTCTTTGTTTTATTAACTTAGATGATATCTGAATATGTATAATATAATTCCTCTTGATATTGATAATATGATGTAATTGTTTTTGTTGAAAATTTTATTTCCAGCTTGTCTTCAAAATAAATTTTTCATAGTTGTAGGAACTATAACTTAATATCTGTTACAATTGCATTATTGCAATAATTAAATGCTTTTGACTATTGCAATAATTTCCAATTTGTAAACTTATTCTATTTCATGTTCTTGTAAATTAATCTAAAATTCTCCAAGAGCAGTGCTGCTTCTTCTGTCTATTATTGGCAAAATGAGATAATGCAAGTTTTATAATTGTACCTTAGACAGTCTTTACATGTATCATTATTTTTTACATATTAACTTAAATATTTGAATGACATGCCATTATTTTAGCTGAAAAGATGGTGTTATTAAAGAAAATGTAATGTGGGATCTAGAAGTACAGTATGCATGTGCAGAAGGACTGTCTTATAGACAAGTTTATAAGTCCTTGATGTGCAGTTGTAATTTCTAGGTTGAAATAAATTTTCAATTAACCTAACCAATATTTTGATGAAAATAAAGAAAACAATTTGCTACTTAAAAAAACAAAAAAGTTCTCTCAGCCTCCCCCATCCGCCAAATTTTCCTTCACAAATAAATTCCTGGGTCTGCTACATGTATGAAGTGTGATTGATGTTTGAATTATTCAAAGTCAAAATCTTAATGGAAATTGCTGGTAGCATTAATGGAAAATATAAAGTGTATCTGTCCCCTTTACCTCATTACTTACTTTTGTGACTGCTTTATATGACGATCTTTGTAAATAAATTGCTAGCCCAAGTGATTGTCTCAGTTCAAAGTACATAAGTAATATTAATAATTTATAACGGTTATAATGTTCATTCACATTTATTGACTTACAGATAGTAAATATTCTATTTATTTTAGAAATACTAAAAAGTCATGTTTTATAATCAGTTATGCTATTCAGATCTTTGATCGTAAAAAAAACCACTGACACATCTGATAGTATGAATACACTTTGTGAGTTTTTTGCATCCTCTTGTTGCACCTACTTATTTTGATATTGTTGTATCAAATGATAAAAGATATTCTGAAATATCGTCTTCGCCAGAATTACTCAACAGTGTTCAAAATTATCAGAGGAATTGTGGAGAGTAGATCCTAAATATTTGGTGTCAAATTGAGAAAATTAGTTAAATAATTTTAAGTAAGGCATTTAGAATGGGTAGTTTTCGTTCGTATGAGTGAAGTTTCTAAGCAATCGTGACCGGCTACATGTATGTAAACCAATTCGGTAATAATATTATATTCAGAGACGACATATTAATTACAGTCACTTTTCAATTAATGTTATACTTTACGTATAATCCTAGAATGATTATTTTTAAGGGAAAAACATCCTTGAATTTTCTTTAATATCTGACCGAAAACAGATGTGACTTTGGCCTGCAAAATTATTATTTCGGCATTCAGACAACTGTGTCAAACCCTGTTCGTGTACGGATGTAGCCTAATCTTAATTCAAGAAGGTAACATTGATTAAAATCCCCTAATTAACACCCGAAAAGTGGCAGGCAGTGCAGTACACCGGTTAAGATTGAGCGGGTCAAACACCTGACTTAGATAATTATGTAATGTGCGGAAAGTGTTAAAAGGGCATGTCCGAAGGGATATTCGTAATATACTGGCCCTGTAAATAACAATCTTTTGGAGGGTTTCATATTACGTGAATGAAGATTGATCTTCTTTAGTCTCATAAAATAATAACTTAGGGAAATAAGGGCATGGCACTGAGAAAAAGGGCATGGCGCCGCATAAAAAGGGCATGGCATGGCGCCATGCTATTTTGCTTTAGATAAAACGCTAATTTCATATACTAAATTCAGTTTAATACACAAAATTAATTCAAAACATTTATAAGTATTCAACAAAGAGGAAACATGAGAAATTACCTGAAAATATGTAAAAAAAAAAAAAAAGAGAAGTCTAAAAAGTCAACAAAGTCAGACAAAATGGTTGTCTCTTTTTTGAATGGGAAGTTTTATTTTTTTCTGAGCATGACTTGACCTTAGTTTCGCACACTGAACACTTATCAGTTACCATACGTCAATGTATATGAAGTTTAATTTCTTTATTTATGCTAAAAACATTAATAAATGTTGTTTTCCAATTATTCTTCAATACAAATGTCATCTAAAAAAAATCAAGGTTCTGAATGCAAACCCTAACTTTTACAGATCCACGTGGTTTAATACCTATATGAATAAATGTTACTGGCAAATTAATACAGACCTGATTGTTATCTCTGAGGTATCATACCTAAGTAAATACCTGACAATAATGCAAGCCTTTGGTATCAACATGCTACGTACTTTCTTATGTGTTCATGTTCTTTTAAATAGAGGTCGGTTCTTCTATTCAAGCCTGAGGAGTTCTTGTAAGCACTGAAACCAACAATATTATCTATTTTTAAGAAAACATAAAAATCCAGCAAACGTTTTGGCAGATTTTTATTATCACTTGAATAATTATTACTTTGGCAATTATTAATACTGGACCCTTTATTTTTACTTGAACAGTTAAAATAATTCAAACTGATGAAATAATTTACACAGTTAAAATAATTTGAACAATTACTTGACTGGTGTTGTTCCTTTGATATTGCTTAAGCAATCATTATTATCACTTGACCAGATTAAACAAACTTGGATAATTCTTATTACACACACACTGCTTCAATAATGTGAAAAGAACAGTGAAGACAACTTGAATATCTATTATTACTTCAATGATTATTATTACAAGAAAAATTGCTTAATGTATTACCTGACAAGTCTAGAATTGCCATTAGATATATAGAATAAGTGTCTTGTTTTGTGTTTTCATGCAAGAATAAATTACAATGGCTGATGTATTTATTAGATATAATGCATTGTATCTCATAAATGCATTAGACGTTGTAATTTACTCCTGCATGAAAACACAAAATAAGACACTTATTCTATATATATGCGCTTTTAAGGCCGAAATATCATACTGAAAACTTCCATTTCCCATTTATAAACCGCATCATTAAATCATTGCAAAGGGAAGGTATAAATTGAAAGAAACAGCCAGAGTCCCATGAAAACGTAACGTTTATCCAGAATGACATACTTTCATCGAATGTCAAGCACTTTAGCGCAAAATACGACTTTAATAACGTCACGCAAGGTTGGAAATGTCGAGGAAATGTCGAACATTTCATTGTGACGTCATTAGCATAACAATCAAAAGTCTGTGAAATATCGCTTTCTGTGCTGAAAAGTGGATCAAATATGGGGCATTATGATGTCATCAATCAATGTATTTTATACAGAAACAAATTACATATGTCTTGAAAGCTTTATCTCGGGCAATTACAGTGGTTGTGCATATATATGAAGTTAAACCACTAATAGTGCCTTACTTGATATCTCTACGGACAGAGCCTAGCAGGTCTTCTCTTTCCCGTATTGAGGAGATGTTGGACTTGGTTTTCTGGAATTCATGTGTGTAATCCTGTAAGATGTCTCTGTGTCTTTGTAAGGTATGTAGGAGTGCTGCACTAGGAGAGTTGGTCCCCACATTCTGTGTGTAGTCTGCCATTCGATCATTCACTTCATGTAACTGAAATTATCAAATGGAGGAATGACATATTTGAATTCAACGGAAGAGGGAATACAGGCAAACTTTGATATCTTAAACAATGATATCTCAAACTGGAACATGGGTCCCAAAAAGAATCTTTCGAATTATGATTAAATTCACCCCTGATATGTCAAATACTATGCTTATCTTCAATACATTTTTAAATCCTGAAGTTCTTATTTACCCGATTTATCTCAAAGTTGGCTTCTTATTAACAGTTTCCTTGCGCTGTTTACCCTAGTTGACAAGCAATGCACATGGAATAATTAAAAGACCATGTTGGTGTACAAAGCCACAGTAATTACACAATCGATCATATCCATGCATACCTTGTTATTTAATCAATTTTTTTTACTAAACGATGATAGCTTGTAAATTCAACCTTGAAATAAATAATTAACATTAATTGTAATTAGCACTTTTTCATACATGCATTTATTTAAGAAATTTCTTTATACTGTTCAATAATTTATTTCTATTTCATATCCATGTGTATATCTCTGAATTTTTATACAAAGGAATAGTAGCTTGATGTGTTTGGAATAAAAACAAATAAATAAAAAATTATGACCTTCACATTAGTCCATCCTCTGATTAAGGTTGGGTGGTTGTTTGATTGGTTTTTTACGTCGCTTTCAACAATGTTTCAGTTATATCTCGACATGGAAGCATCCTCTTAAACATAGTGGCGCAACCTGGGAATCGAACCCGGATCGTCAGCGTCGAAAGCCAAGTGCTTAACCACTACACCACGCCTGCCCCCTCTGATTAAGGTATAGTAATATCGTGTATTGAATTTAAAATATGAATAATTATTGATAAAATTGATAATTTCATCACATGCTATAATAATCATACACGTCAAATGAACTGCAAGATCTGTGACTCTAAACTTGAAAATTGGATATCTCAAACTATGGACATCTCAAAGTATTTTTCATAGTCCCTCCGACTGCGAGATATTAAGATCTAACTGTATTCTCAAAATAAGCACAATGATCTGAACAAAAATAGTAATCACTACCTTTTCATTTAACCAATCTGATGAAAGTAAAGAGTCAACATTCAGAACATTGATTTAAGGGCCACCTGGACCATAACGTTTGAAATAAAGGGGACAAGAAAAAGTCTTATTGGCCAAGAAGAAAGTCAATACATACATACATGTACAAAAATTCAAGAAATTCATATTATTTTTGGACTAATAATTCATCCTCATCAGTTATTTTAGCATATCATTTACAATATGCATTTATTTGTTCTTACATTGAAGAAAGTGATCTAATTTACCAAAATGACAATGACTATCAGGGCCCCTAACTTTTTATATCTAAAGGCCCAGCTCAAAATCTTTTAGCAATAAGCAACTGGTTAAGTGCTTATTTTTTCCACAAAAGTCATGTATTATTCTATATAATTTTCTTTGAGAAACATCACATTAGAAATATACTGAGTTTGTTGCTTAAACAGCATTCTTCTTTGAGTTACTTATAGAGAAGTAGCAAACCAGAAACTTGTGGTTATTAGAAACAGTAGAAATAAATATGAAACACACAAAACTTGAAACAACATATAGTCTACACATTATGACACTAAAATAGAGAACTGAATGAGTAATAATTAAATTTATAAATTGTCATAGAAATGTTTCCCTGTTACATTTTCTTAACATAAAATATATTCTGTATCTTCTGACGAAAAAGTAAAAGATAACAGTTATGGAAACTCTACTAGATATGATCAAACAGAAAAAATGTAAAATCAAAAGTGCTCTCTGTGTAACTACAAAAGTCAAATAATAATGACAATAACAATGATCAGTGCACAAGAGATCAACCTTTCATTTAAGATTAAATTAATTATAAAGTACCGGTAAGTTTGATTTTCAATTTTCATGACATTATTTTGGAGTACAGTGTATACTGCTAGATAAAAGGAACATTCTTTCATAGGTAATTGAAACTTATTGTTTAGCAACCATGTGGCATGTAGAAAACCCAAGTAAATGACAAAAACAGAGTAGAATGATACTTGCAAATTTTGTCTCAAATAAAAACAATTTAAAACAAATATCATTAATCGATTCTTTCTGTAGTCTTGCAATTTCTCTTTTATGTGGGTGAACTAGTGACTATTTATACAGTCTGGTAAGTAAGTTTCTAGTCTGCATAGTTGATTTCTATCCATGCCTGGAAGTATATATTCAATATACAACAGTTACTGAGTACCTTTGTGATAAGCTGTTCTATTTCCATCGCCATAGTATCAAACATGTGCTCACTGCTTGTTTTGTTGATAAGAGGTGCAGACTCACTGTAGAAAGTTTAAGATAAAGTCTAGATATAAATTTTTGATTTCAGAAATACTTATGTACTTAATAAATATGGTGTAGTTTTGGAATAAAAAGAATAGTTCTTATTCATATGTATAGTGTTTGTGAGTTTTATGTAGCTTTCAGTCATATCTTGAAAAGGAAGTCTAACCCTATCATAATGTTATAAGCCTGTGATCTAACCTGGATTGCCTACATCATAAACTGTCCATATCCATGCCTTCATCACAAGCTTGGATTGATTGATTGATTATTGTTTTACGTCACTCCATGGTTATTTCATGTATAATGTATATGGTGACGGCATCTACCTGATGCATTGCATACAAGTTTAGACCTTTGCGATGGACCCACACGAAGCAGTGAGGGATCTTTTATGTGCCATGCCTGCCGTGACACTGGACCTCAGTTTTTATTGTCTCATCCGAAAGAAAGAACACTGGTGTGCCCAGGGCAGGAGTCGAACCCAGGACCTCTCGATCACGAGCCCAGCACCTTATCCACTAGGCCACACCAGCTTCATGCTTGGAAAGCCTACATCACAAAAAGGATTGCCTGCATCACAAACCTGGTTTGCCTGAGACAGCTACCATGGTATCCATATTGCAATATTTCACACCCTTTTGACACAGGTTCACTTCATCAGAGATCTCGAGTCACAGATTTTACACCCTGTTGTTGGGGACAGAAATTCTGTCCCATTCCAAATCCAAAATAGCAATCATTTTTCACAAATTGTTCATCAGAAATTCTTGTGGACAAAATAATTTAATTTTTTAAGTCATTTTGAAAACTAAGTGACTGTTTGGACATTTAAACAACTCATTATAAATCATTTTTTTAAAAGGAAATCCAGAGGGGGTGAGATTAACCTAACAACATATACCGGTAAGTATTAGGATAATTTTTCAATGACTTTCAATAGAACAGAATATTTTTCAATAAACACAGTCTTAAAAACATGTACAGCTAATAAACACCTAATAAACCTGAGCACACACAAAACTTCCTACATGCACCTCACTCGTGCACCACTGTCTCTAAGAGGAGCCTTCTATCTAGCGTAACATGAAAAGGGGCTCCCGTCTCATCTAACATTAAAAACCTTACTATCAATACCCATCATTCTATTAACAGAGTCTTCTAACTAGCGAAACACGAAAAGGGGCTCATCTTTTCCATCTAAAACCTTACTTCTTTGTTTTTTTTTTTTGACTGCCTTCTGAGGCTTTTATCTTGACTGCCACATGAAGTATGACACTCAATTATGAGTACACTTCGTAATGGAAGAAGAAGACAGCTCTTCCATCCATTACCATGAAACCATACTTGTACGTACAACATTTTCTGTTAGACTTTACGGTGCCATTACCTGCCATATTCCTGCTGAGATGTGTAATTTGTCCCCAGTTTACTGAAGGATACCAGTTTCAAATCAATCTCATTTTCCAACTGACGGGCCTGTTTACGTAAATCTGAAATGAAGATGATGAACTTGACAACACAAAGTATCAATATTGTGCTAAAGTGCTACAGAAACCTGTATGACCTTAATAATTTATATACTATTGTTACATGTAGTTTCATAATTTATATCAGGATCATGTCTAATTTCTATTGAAACGGTCAGCTCATACCTTCACACAGGTGGTGAAGGTATGAGCCGACCGTTTCAATAGAAATTAGATCATGTCCATTTGGTGATCACAAAAAAGCAGTCCTCACAACGACTTTCACATTTAAGCAGTCCTCACAACCACTTTCTGACAACCAGTTACATCTTTAATGGTACACTAGGATTAAATCCACTAACATTTTGGCAGTCAACCATCTCAATGTAAATAATAGAAGAAGCCGGATCACTTTATAAGGAGAACTATAGAACCTGAATCAGTGGACACTCTACAATGGCAGATCTACTTAACTACTCCATAGTTTTGTACAAATGGTTATTCACATCTGAGTCGAAATAGTCAGGACTCAAAGGGAGAATTTTACTGGTATGAATGAAGAGATTGACTAATGTAAGGTACATGTAAATTCACTAACCTTTGAAGTAATTGTAATGGTCATTCAGGAAAGTGCCATTGTGATTCACAGATATAGCCTAAGCACTGCACTACAGCTGTTTATGATAGGGAATTGAAGCCCTCCCACACATACAATGTATAAGAAAACTGATAGAAACAACATGTGGGAAGGGTGAAATACTCCTCATTAACTGTGTGGGTTGGCAAATATTTGAAGCTTAACGATGGTGCATTGTCAAACAAAATTAAATATCCACATGATATCTAGCCCAAATTCAATACCATCTGGTCAGAAGACAATTCAACTATCCCACAGTCGCTATGGACTTCAAGTCGTTCATAATCATGCAAAGACAAGAAAGCAATATAAATGTAAACAAAGGACTATAACCCCACCCCCCCCCCCCCCCCCCCCCTTATTTTTCTCATACTATCATAGTGTAATTCATAACGATCTGTTCTGTACATTTCTTGTCTATTGGTTAGTACATTTCAACATTTAATTCTCGAGACTTCTTACGATTTGACAAACATCTTAAAGCTTCATAATCCAGTGAATATTCTGTATATTTTCATCTACGTACCTTCCCATAGGTTTCCCATGTCTGCCATAATATTGTCGTTCCACCGTGTCGAAATTACCTTCACGGATTAAACAAAACGAAATTAAAGCATTGCTGAAAGTTACGGATTTTGTTTTTATTCTTGCTGAAACTTCGTTAAACAAAAACAAAACAGCACATGGCTAACCAGTTATAACAACAAAACCCAACATCTGTAAGATTACGTACAATTCAAAAACTGGGCCGGTACAAGTTAGCATTTAGTCATGTTTAGTATGATTATTTTACAATTAAAACAGATTCGACTGAGAATATAATTTCGTCTACAGTACAAAAAAAAAAAAAAAACCAAACTAATAAGCGTCTGCACATGGATTCTATTTAAAACTAATGGCCCGAAAAGGGATTCCCCCGGCGGGTTTTCATTGTAAACTGACGAATTAGTGATTTGTCCCATACTTGGCGGAGACAATCCGATTAAGAAGTTCTGCCACACTTTCAACACACACACACACACACACACACACACACACACACACACACACACACACACACACACACACACACACACACACACACAACCTTACTAATTGTCTTTTATTGTCTGTTTTTAACTTTCAAACTTCGTAAGTGAATTCTTAAGTCCTTGTCACGAACGCAATATAGTCTTAATCCTCGCCGATCTTTGTGGAACAAAATAAAAAAAAATGCAGTCAACTTTGTTTACTGTAGCTTTCAACTTACGACAAAAACTTTTATACTTTTTTGTATTAATCAGTCGTAAAGTAACTAACAATATTTGACTTTCGAAGTTCGTATTTTTTCCCCACTTTTTGTGAAACGGAACGCGTTCGTAAGATTTATACATAAGATCAGGGCTCTTGAAGCATCCTAATGAAGCGATTTATATATAAGATCATGGTTCTTGAAGCATCCTAATGAAGCGATTTATACATCAGATTATGGCTTTTGAAGCATCTCAATGAAGCAGTTTTATATATCAGATCATGGCTTTTGAAGCATCTCAATGAAGCAGTTTTATATATCAGATCATGGCTTTTGAAGCATCCAAATGAAGCTGCTTTATATATCAGATATCGGCTCTTGAAGCATCTTAATGAAGTTCATTTAAATTTCAGATCATGGCTTTTGAGGCATCCTAATGAAGCCGCTATATATATCAGATACTGGCGGCTCTTGAAGCATCCCAAAGAAGCTTATTTACGTGTCAGATATTGGCTCTTGAAGCATCCGAATGAAGTTCATTTATATATCAGACCATGGCTCTTGAAGCATCTCAGAGAAGCTGATTGATGAGGTGTATGCAGAAATCACCAGTTTCGCCTAATACTTATTGAAATATTAGCTAACGAGGAAAGGGCAATGCAGATTATATAACTTATTTTTAAAATACCTTATTCATTGATGAAAATTAAAGAATGAGACCAAACAGGGGAATACCCTTGAGCTAACAATGATCTATGGTCGAATAACTTACTTTTCTATACTCTCACATATCTTGATATGGTTTCAGTATAGAACCAAGTACCAGAGACATATATACACATGTGTATATATGTCTCTGCAAGTACTAATTCTTATTAGTTGAAAAGACTCCATCATGAAAATGAGTGACACTGACAATATTACAAACAACATACCGGCCTCAGAATATTTATGCATAATCTATTTCATTTAATTTACAATATCTCATTTTAATTAATACACATACTATTGCATGTGTAAGGTTATGTGTATATATATATATGTACACATGTATGTGCGTAGGCACATTATGTATACATATGACCTTTAAAGGCATATATTGTTATATCTACAGTATTCTGATCAATCAAAATATATTATGGAGTTGGCCTACTTTTAAAAGTATCTCTTGTACTATATATAGATACATTTTAATATATAATGATCATGTAGGGTGAGATGTGAGTGTAAGTTGAGGGTCTTTTTTATTGTTTATGGTGCCTTTTGTCTGTTGTCTGTAAACAAATAAATAAAAAATCTACATAAAATTGGCGTTGTTGACAGTGATAAATGTACTTTCTGTTCTAACCCAGTGGAAACCATATGCAAAATGATTAGTTAATGTATTGATGGTTGGTCACCGTGGAGGACATTCTCTGTGATGACAACACATGCTGGATAAATACGTGTCACTTTCGGTTCTAACATTATTCTGGAGTTACAAGATATAATTTCTGTAAATACACATTCTAATATTGCTAAAACACAATAAGTTTTGTCAATGTTTTAATTGAGCTGCTCGACTCGGCTCGTGACCGAGAGGTCCCGGGTTCGAGAGGTTCCGGGTTCGAGTGCTGCCGTAAGCGCATCTTTGTCTTGGCTAAAGCTCTGATGAAACAATAAAAACCGGCATGGTACGGGGTAAGTTCGTTTCAAAGGTATAAATTCATATGCAATACATCTGGAAGATGCGTTCACCATATACGTGAAAAAAATCGTGGAGTGACGGAAAACATTAATCAATCGTCAAAGGTTTCGTTATGGAATGAAAATCCCACACCTCAATATTGTCTTAGAATAGTTATCAAACAAAGAAAGACAACTCTAGTAAAAACTTGTATGCATAAAAACCCATGTACTCATATTTTTCAGTTTTAAATTCATGTTTTTCGAACATACATTGTAAAATGAATACTCGGGAAAATCAGCTCAGTTCTTAGAAGGTTCTTGTGCTCGCGTGCGTGTGTGTATTTGGAGGGGGGGGGGGGGTGGTGGTGGTGTGGTAATGAAAAAAATTTAATGTGGATGTTTTAAAATTTGTTGTATTAGTAATTCATGGCAGTATTAACTTGGCCGATAAGGTAATTCTGCATTTTCTTCAGCTTTTACAGAAGAGGTTCCTTCCTTCGCTGGCAAATCTTACCAAGGTGACGATCTTCTCAGCAAGATTCTTCCAAAATCCGGGTGGCAGTTAAAGGCTAGTTTTGTACTGAATCAACTCAGGTGGCGTTGTTCTGTAACAAAGGAAGATGCATCATTAGACAGTCGACATTGAATGCCCTTGAATCAACCACCAAATTTTCTTCATACACGCATATTGATAGGATTAGAAATACAGTTATCAAGAATGAAAAGTAATAATTATTCACATGGTCTGATTGTTACAAAAGTAAAATCAGTGTTCAAGTTGTACCATCAGTGGTTTGTTCCAGAATTACCCGGTATGTCTCATGCCTGGTATGAGCAAGGTCACTGCAGGGGGTCACCGTCAGGTATTCAGTCATATCCAGAAAGAAAAGTTATATCGTCTGTCAGTTTGACTTGTATTATGTATGAAATAATTCATTGTAGCTTTTACGTCCTAACAGATTTCAAAATGTTGTCACAATGGGAAAAATACTCTTACATATACCTACGTTTGTACGACTGCGTATTGTATTATGCTTATAAAATTTATGGATTTAATAGAAGGTCAATTTACCGAGAAGCAACAATTCATTTAAAGCCTCTATACAGCAGTACTTGAAGTTATTAGTGCCCCACCCGTGAAACCGGCGGGGGACTATAGGTTTCCATTCTATCTGTCCGTAAGTCTGTCACGCTGGTTTTTCATACTTTTCTTGCCCATGCTTAAAGATACCAAGCTGAAACTTGGTAGCAAACTTTCCCCATAAGGAGTTACAGATCAAGTTCGACTTTGGTCACTGTTTACCTACATTTTTAGAACTATTGCCCTTTGTTCAAATATAAAAACGGGGCAAGCTTGTTCTAGTGGTCAAGTGCTTGGCTTGCGGCGCCGACGATCCGGGTTCGATTCCCGGGTTGCGCTATTGTGTTTAAGAGATTGGTTACCTCCTGCTTCCATGTCGCGATATAACTGAAAAATTGTTGAAGGCGACGTAAAACACCAACCAACCAATCAACAATCAAACATAAAAAAGAGCAACTCTAGCTAATAGACACATATTAACATTCTCAGAATGCCTGTTACCCTCTGACCTACTTTTCAGCCTCTTATGGATATATTGGGACCGATGTGGGATGTGCATTGCTTTAGCAATACTTTGCTTGTTTCCCGTTTTTATACTATTGCAAAGTTTTGGAGATACATCGGAATCATTTTGTTTGCCTATCTGTCACTCAGCACTGCCAAATAACTTCTTGATGTCTTTATGTTACTTAGCAGTGACTTAATATTAAAAACAATTTATCATGACCCAAAGGTGTGTCACGACCTTGAACCCAGGTCATGTAATCAAAGTCAAGATCACTGTGAACAATTATCGAGCAATTTGTTCTAGGCCGTAATCCATCTCCATATTACCTTGCGCAAGAACACTCTCCTCTTTAAGTTATTGCCTTGCGGCATCATTATATTAAACACGATTTCTCTACATGGTACAACGGTGCGTCCTGATATTGAATCTAGATCATATATTCAAGGCCAAGGTCACAGTGAACACATTGCCAAAATTCTTGTCCTGACGGTAACTTCTTCATATTGCATCATAGCGACATAATATTACACATAACTTGTGTCAGGGCCATGAATGGTAGCCCTAGGTCTAATAATCGCCTGGAAGTCTCACTTTTCTGTATTAAGATAGAAAAGAGGAATACTCAAGTGACTGTAAGGCCTGTTATGGTACGGGTTCGAGCCCTTGTGTAGGTAATACTTTTTTCATTTCTAATTACATCAATACAATTTTAAGTATTTTTTGTTGCACTCAACAAGTCACATTAGGGAAAAGATAGACAATTTTGTTCACACAATTTTGTGTCATTTTCTTGATTGATTTAGAATTTAATAGAAGCAAAAAAGCATTTATTTACAAAGTTTTATTTGAAAATGTCTCAAATATTTCTTTAAAGGATTATTTCTAAATTTCAGGTCAAGATATACATGTTTTTACTTAGATTTTTATGACTTCTTTTTCTAATTTTGATTGATCCTGTTCTGGAATGTTAGTTTAAACATATTTATTCAAAGTTCTGACGAATAAGCGAAAGATTGTAAATAATATAAAACACAGTATAAATTGGATCTGGAAAAATAATCGATACACGGCTTATAAGAATATTAATTCATTTCCAAAATGTATGGATCTTATATAGGAAAAGAAAACCAGCCAGGTAAATATACAAATGATACTAACATATACTAGTACTTCAAAAGTACGTGTAATAATTTTGGACAGAAGGAATAAATATTGAAATTTCAAAGATATATAAATCTTGAACAAACATAATTATTACAAGAATATGTTGTTCTTGTTGAAGAGCAACAGAAAAGTGGAGTGTATGAAACCGTGGGGGAGAACAAACCCCCCCCCCCCCCACACACACACACGGAAGCTACCGCAATTTGGCAATTTTTGAGTCAAAAATTGCGCATTTTCATTTCAATTGACCGTTCTCACTCCGTACCGCAACTGCCTTGTAAACGAAGCTTTTTGTGGTGTCATTTCTGATATATACCTTGTTATTGTTGCTGTACATGTGGTGTCATTTCTGATATATACCTTGTTATTGTTGCTGTACATGTGGTGTCATTTCTGATATATACCTTGTTATTCTTGCTGTACATGTGGTGGATTTTGTTATCCAGCTGAGTCAGATCTATAGCCCTTTTCACCAAAAACTTACGACTAAAACTTCTCATACGAAGAAACTTATGAACTCGTTCCGTTTCACAAAAAAACCTTATAATTTCGGAAGTCAGATTTGTTCGTGACTTTATGACTGATTAATACCAAATAAGTATAAAATTTGTGTCGTAAGTTGAGTTACAGTAAACACAGATGGCTGCATTCTTTACTCTGTTCCATGAAGATCAAGGATTAAGACGAGAACGTGTTCGTGGAAAGGAGAATTCACTTACAAAGTTCGTAAGGTTTTTTTTTTGTGTGTATGAAAAACGCACATGATCTTCGAATGAATCTGATTCAGCTATACCGCAAAACCATCATTACTTTAGTTTTAGTAGGCAGAACCAAAGCATCTCAGTGGCGGATCCAGAATTTTTGAAAAATGGGGAGGGGGCCCTACATGTGTATTAGCCAAACTACTCGGTCATTTTTTATGCCAAATCTGGATTTTTACATGTAGATATGTGGCGAAAAGGGGGGGGGGGGGCTCTAAATCTGCCACTGCGTCTATATTAGGCGAGTATAGAAATGTTTGAAAAAGGGGATCTGCCCTGTTATGAATGCTTTTCAGTCACGAAAGGACGGAGTTGGATTTGAAGTCCTGAATCTAGCCAAATGACTTTTGTTGGACAAAATTTTCGACAAAAGGGGTTGCAACCCCGCATTCCCTGCCTACTACCAATTTATCAATTTTCATAAAACGGATAGGCGAAGCTTATTGAACGATGATTTGTGATGCATTTCGTTTTCTGTTTTTTTTTCTATCGACTAAATAGGGAAAGAAATCAATTTATATTTGTGTACCGGTACATACAATAATAAACATCTATATTGGATGAGAAGCCTTTGGCTTTAGTCTTTCTTTCACGACCACGCCTATTTCCCAGGGCTCAGGTTAAAATTTACAAATTTACTAGATCAGAGAGAGAATACTTCTAGCCCATAATCAAATCTCAGAGGAGTAGTGATAACAAACAAATGGTTTACAGATGGACGGACGGACAAAGAATAGTATAGTGTCGCATACGCACGGCTAATCTCTGGCCAGTAGAGCTAATAAATTTGAAACAAAAGGATACAATTTATTCATTTCATTCACGATAAATTATGTAGACATAATATTATTATATTTTGAAAAATGGATTCTACACCAACAATCTGGGGGAGGACACGTCACAATGAAAGGGGTGTCAGGGCTCATCATCTCTCCTCCCTTAGATCCCCTCCCCCAGCCCCTTGTCTCCAACCTCCCCGAATGACGCGCGCTTCATACCCGCAATTTTCCTTCCAGAAAAGTCGAGTAAACGTACTGTAGGATTATCGTCTCTCCCCTTACCCACCCCTCTATTTTTGTTAAGCGGGGAGAGGGAAGGGCATCTCGTCCCCCCCCCCCTGAATCCACCCCTGATGCGTGTTATAACGTCTACAGTGTAAAATATTATGCTAAATCTACATTCTTTTGTTAGGCAGTTACCGCAGATAATGTTTGCGTACTCTAAAGAAGGACATATGAATGAAAAGTACATCGTTTCAAGGGGTTTCTACTGAAATCAAGCTTTACACAGTGTGCAGTCTGTTAAGTTTGACTGTGGCTTTATTTACATCATATTATTTGATCAATATGGTCCCCAATTGAAAAGTTTGTTTGGACATCTTCTGTATGTTAAGTAGAGAGGGGGATTATTTACATTCTTTATGTATTTCAAAGTAATTTAAAAAGAAGTGTCTTTAATGGATTAAAATGTATTTGCAGGACCACTCATGTATTTTTTCCAAGTTTGTAAAAAACTTTGCAGAAGTTACAGGGTTTTAATAGTTAAATATATAGTTGTATCATCTGCAAATTGCTGATAATTCAATTGATTTCTGTGGTTTTATCATTTATGAATATTAAGAAAAGTAGTGGGCAAAGTATAGATCCTTGGGGCACACCTGCATTTTGCAGGGATAATTCTTTGCCATTTAAAACAACATTTTGTCAATAGTTAGAAAGATAATATTTAATCCAGAAGAACAAATTACCTTTAATACCTAGATTTTGAATTTTTGTATAGAGACCTTGATGCAAAACTGTGTTGAGTGCTTTACTTATATCTAAGAAACCTACTCTAGTTTTTTTTTGAATAACGGAGAGCTTGACAGAATTTATTTGTATTATAAAGAAATTGGTTTATGGTTGCCTCACCTTGAATAAAGCCTGATTGATGACTTGTTAAAACTTAATTAGATATAGTAAAATTATGTAAATATTTGTAGTCACATTTTTCTAAAATTTTGCTGAGAAAACAGATCAGAGATATAGGGTGATAATTCTCAACTTTTTTAGGATCACCATTTTTGAAAACTGGTATAACACTAGCTATCATCTATTTAGAGAGGTATTTTGATTGAAAAGAGATAAATTGAAGACTTTACTCATAGAAATAGACAACTCATTGCATCCTTCCTTTAACATTCTTGTACTAACTGAATCGTGGTCACTGGTTTTTATATATCAATAAAGAGTTTTTATTATATCTGTAACATAATTTTCTGGTATCAAAATGGATTTAATGGCCCAATTTTGATTGTGTGGAGTGATTATTGGAACAATGGAGTAAGGGTCATCAATTGCATGTGTAGGAAGACAAATAAAGTTCTTCTGCAAAACTAGAAATTTTAAAATGCACTTTTGGGATTGGGGTTTAAGCTATAAGGTGAGCTCAAATTGTCTTAAAGTGTTATAATCTTAATTGTCCGTCCACTTTTTTGCAAAAGCGTAGAGACATTAAATCTCATTCATCTGTCTGTCCGTCTGTCTGTCAGTATGTCCGTCTGTAATAAAAACTTTGACCTTGGTCATAACTTTTTAGCCCTAACACGTAGGCATATTTAGCATGTGTGTCAGTAATTGCAATACCTTTCTGTTGATACCAAAAGTTTTAATCATTTGACCTTGCCCGTGACTTTTGACCTTGACTGTGACCTTTGATTCTAAATCATGTTAGAATCAAGTATAATATCAAACTTCACAAGGTTCCACCTAGATACATGTAGACATGCATATAACCATGACAATATGTAAGATCACTGCACCCTTACTGATAGAACCCCAAAAGCGGGGTACCACAATTCTCTGAATTTGCTTGTTAATGTTTAAAAGTCTGTTTGACTCTTTCTGATATGAAAAGAAATTAAAACTTTTGGCTCAGGTGTGATAAAATGGATACATGTATAACATCAATTAATTTATGTTTTTAAATCTTCACCTTTAGAACTACTGGGCCAATATCATACAATGTCGGCACAAACCAGCCTTAGGAAGAGAGGATTTAGGTTAAAATCTCCTGAGCCCCATTAATAAAATTTACCCTTAATTTAAATAAAAAAAGTTTAAGGAGATTACAGATTTCACTTTTAGTTAAATTTTTAAAGTTATTCATTTTTGTTATATATATAATAAATAAGGTCCATGTCTTTTACTAAGGGAAAATAAATGGGAATTAAAACTAGAAGATGTGAAGTTGAGTTTTGAAAATCCTGCCATAAATTTGTCTAGTTTATTTGAATACAAAATGCGCTCTCCTTTAAGGGAATATAGTTAAGATATAAAATCAAAAAGCTTGTTCACCATTTTAAATTTGTCTTTTGACAGATCCACATGCATGGTCTGTGTAAATCTGAATTAGCAGTTCATTGAAAGAAGTGTTTATCATACAGTACATCTTTTACACATTGATAAAAAATATAAGCTATTATGCAAAATTTGAGAGAAAAAATATTGTTGAAATGTGTTCTACTACAACTTTGGCCATCAGCTAGTTTCATTAAAACTTTGTAGTAGTGGGAAGTAACTACACATACAGTAGTTAATAACATTTTTGCTGTAATCAGGCTCTGGTGAGTGGTGTGGTCCATGGGCCTCGTTTTGTAACAAATTTCTCTTGTAATCTGGCTCGGGTGAGTGGTGTGGCCCATGGGTCTCTTGTTGTAACAATGCTCTACTGTAATCAGTCTAGGGTGAGACTGAGTGGTGTAGCTCATGGGCCTCTTGTTGTAACAAAGTTCTGTTGTAATCAGGCTTGGGTGAGTGATGTGGCCTATGGGTCTCTCGTTGTAGCAAAGCTGCATTGTTATCAGGTTCGGGTGAGTGGTGTGGCCCAATATGGGTTTCTTGTAACAAAGTTCTGTTGTAATCAGACTTGGGTGAGTTTTGTAGCTCATGGGTCTCTGGTTGTAACAAAGTTCTGTTGAATTTAGAAAAAAAACCACACTGACACAAACTCACCCCCCCCCCCACACACACACACATTCACACTGACACAAACACACACACACACACACACACACACACACAAATGACCCTTAATACATATTTCAAAATAGCATGAACACTAAAACTGTGTTTCGTTAGGCCACATTTAAAAGATTTTGTGTTTCCTCACACCCATGTCTAACCTTTCTACTTGACTTGGCAAGCCGGTATTTTTTTTTTCCTTTGTTTTCCTTTGATATCATTATTAAAAAATTATTTTTTTTTAATTCAACTATATAGACCTGAAGCGATACACCTATTCTCCACCCCTTCACGATATGATACGTTTTGTGACCAATACAGCAGTAGTGATACGAGGACTTTCGATACGATGTAATAGACCCTTTCATGTTAACAGGACTAAAGTTTTTAGGGAGGATAGTTACCTTTCGCGTACAATTTTTACGCCATAATCAGATATTGATTGTTTCTTACGTCATTTTGCGGGAACAGTGATCATGCGTTGCCCCAAGACGTCAGTCTTTCAGTTATTACGAAAGGGTCTATACCCCTTAAAATCATAGAAAACTGTAATTAGGGGGTCTAGGTACATACATTATGTTACATGTACTGCGCATTTAAGGGATCCTAACTTGTAACTTGTTCATACAGATATTGCTAGTAAATCACTTCCTTGGTCATATATCTGGTCATTAGATCATAACTTGTAACTTGTTCATGCAGATGCTAGTAAATCACTTCCTTGGTCATAATTGTCTGGTCATTAGATCCTAACTTGTAACTTGTTCATGCAGATGCTGGTAAATCACTTCCTTGGTCATAATTGTCTGGTCATTAGATGCTAACTTGTAACTGGTTCATGCAGATGCTAGTAAATCACTTCCTTGGTCATAATTGTCTGGTCATTAGATCCTAACTTGTAACTTGTTCATGCAGATGCTAGTAAATCACTTCCTTGGTCATAATTGTTTGGTCATTAGATCCTAACTTGTAACTTGTTCATGCAGATGCTAGTAAATCACTTCCTTGGTCATAATTGTCTGGTCATTAGATGCTAACTTGTTCATACGGATGCTAGTAAATCACTTCCTTGATCATATCTTTGGTCATTAGATCTTAGCTTGTAACTTGTTCATGCGGATGCTAGTAAATCACTTCCTTGGTCATAATTGTCTGGTCATTAGATGCTAACTTGTTACTTGTTCTTACGGATGCTAGTAAATCACTTCCTTGATCATATGTGTGGTCATTAGATCCTAACTTGTAACTTGTTCATGCAGATGCTAGTAAATCACTTCCTTGGTCATAATTGTCTGGTCATTAGATGCTAACTTGTTACTTGTTCTTACGGATGCTAGTAAATCACTTCCTTTGTCATATGTCTGGTCATTAGATCCTAACTTGTTACTTGTTCATACGGATGCTAGTAAATCACTTCCTTGATCATATCTTTGGTCATTAGATCTTAGCTTGTAACTTGTTCATGCGGATGCTAGTAAATCACTTCCTTGATCATATGTCTGTTGGTTAGATACTTACTTGTAACTCGTTCATGCGTTAAGATAACTTGTGTGACAGGAATTGCATTAATAGACGAATAGAGAAAGGTTACAATAAGATTATTCCATGTAAGTTTTGAATGCTCCATTTAGATTCTGAGAGATTGTTTTTCTCTTTGTTCTTTTGGCTTCATTTAGATGTATAAAAAAAGAAAAAGAAATAAAGAAGAGAACTAAAACAGTACAGTAGAGATTTCTAAAATGAACTGTTTTGCAAGTCGTTCTTATAGCCATATCGAATCAAAATTCAGATAAATGTATGCAAAAGAAAACATCAAATCAAATCGAAATCGCAATTAATCGTTTCAGTCCTACAGCTGTATACATGTATAATTTTGAAGTTCATGTCAACAAATGTTGCACCTGCATTCTTTTATGTGTATGTATGAATTAAAGCTACATTTTCCTGAACAATAGGGGCAGGCGTGGTGTAGTGGTTAAGCGCTTGGATTGCGGTGCCGACGATCCGGGTTCGATTCCGGGGTTGCGCAACTATGTTTAAGAGGTTGGTAACCTCCTGCTTCCATGTCGCGATATAACTAAAATATAGTTGAAAGCGACGTAAAACACCAATCAACCAACCAACCTGAACAATAACATCAAATCTGAAGTCATTGAATGGAGGTATATCAATTGCTTTTGTTCACATAGGGACAAAATATAAATACAAACTAGTATGGACTTTAATGGAATTTCATTTCTCTTTCATTCAGCATACATTTGGTTCTGACACCAATAAATATTTGACATTTGACAAAAACATCAGTGAATAGCGTATTTAGGCGAAAAGTTAATCAGATTAACTGAAGTATCAAATTAATCGTAATTGCGAGTATTTAATGTCGGAGTTGTAACTTCATGTAAACACCCAGCTCACGTATTTTCTGTCGTAAATTCTACTGTATGCTTTACCTCCCTCCCTCTGTATCCTCCTCGTTTAACGTGTTAGCTGGCTTTGAAATATAACGGAAGTTGAATTTGTGATTATTTTGCCAAAGAGGGAGATTTTTTAAATAGTTCATGGTAGATAAGTCAATGGTCAGTCACTACCACTTATCCAAATTTGGTTTGAATCAGAATGTGATAAAAGTATCTTACTAGATCTAGGAAAAATCGCCCCCTAGTTTTGAAGTAATAAGTAAACATAGACCCTGACCTTACTGAAACATATTAGTGTTATATATGAGTTAGCATGAGTCCCGACCTTGCTACCGGTATATAACCATCGGAGTGTTCGATATGAGTATAAGTATAGATCGATCCTGATATAACTGTGACTGACGGAGTGTTCGATAGATCCGGACCTTGCTGTAACCATCGGAGTGTTTGACACGAGTAAACATAGATCCAACCTTATTGTAAAAAGATACCAGTAAGGGATCATGATGCGTAAAATAAAAGTGTTTATTACATATTTGCAGATCCAAATGTATAACCGGAATTGCACTAAACCCGATTTTCGAAAAAAAAAATCCTTGGGAAAGCTTTACCATAAGGGGCGATACTCCCTTAAAAATAATTATAACGGGAACAGTTTCTGTATACATGTTTTGGTTTGTTTCTTTTTGGCAGTTGAATTTCTTTACAATACAGTTGTGACTTCGATACTTGCATCATTTTTGTATGTTTACTGCACTTTTGGCAAAGAGAGATAACTCTTTGCAAGCATTTCAGAATTTTATACCCATAATCCTTTATGAGCGTTTACTATAAAACCTCTTGTTTTCTCACTATTCTGTCTTTTCTTCTGAGAAACTTGCTATTTCAACCACACCCAAAGGCTGCTTTGAATGTAAGTTGAATTTTACTAACTGTAATTTTTGTTAATCTCGTATTGTTGCATTTTGATATTTCATCAGAATGGATTAATTGATTTTGTTTAACGTCACACCACGAACATTTCACGCATATGGTGACGGCATCTGTCTGATGCGGGGCATACAAATTTTGACTTTTGTAACGGACCCACCCGAAGCAGTGAGGGATCTTTAAGGTGCCATGCATACCACGATACGGGGCCTCGGTTTTTAGCGTCTCATCCGAAAGACAGGACACCGGCATGACCAGAGCGGGACTCGAACCCCGGCCTACCGATCAGGAGACGAGCGCGACACCACTAGGCCACACCGACTTTTATCAGAATGGAAGATTTCATTTTTAATCTTAGCTCTTCATATTTGACATACAGTGTTTGATAGGCATTATTTTTTTTTATTAGAATCCATTGAGAACTGAACTTGCATAGAAAGGCCATTCAATTTTTGCCACACACAGGTACATAAACGTATTTCATTTTCTTGTATGTACATAATTTGTGATATTGTTTATAAAACAGTATTTTGTGAAATATATTTTGTTTATACAATATGTCCGAGCTGCCCATTGAGAATATCTAATTTCGTGTTTATGTGTTAGTAGTGTTGTACAAATTATATTTCGGAGTGATCATGCAAGAAAAAATAAATGCACAGTAATTTTCACGGAATTCTCATTCATTTGGAATAACACCCCGTAACATTATATGACCCCTAGAAAATTTTTAGATCCACCTGTGACGTTTTCCGTAACTAATGCTTGGCAGTGGCGACATTTTCTGTCCCAAGTGGCCCAATATTAATTATATAGAAGTTCATATATCCCATCTAAATCAAACTGTAATTAAACCATTA
Organism: Pteria penguin; assembly: GCA_035048485.1. Lineage (NCBI taxonomy): Eukaryota > Metazoa > Mollusca > Bivalvia > Pterioida > Pteriidae > Pteria > Pteria penguin. The sequence goes on along the minus strand of CM068590.1, from coordinate 9,080,950 downwards.
TAATCGATGTTTAATTTTTGGGGACACATCCCTTTATTTATTTATTTATTTATTTATTTATTTATTTATTTATTTATTTATTTATTTATTTATTTATTTTATTGTTTTTATTCATTTCTTTATTTATGAATATACTTATCATTCACTCCTTAGAATCGCTCATAAGGGAATCGGTTATTATACATAATATCAAAACACTGTTGCCACGAATTTTTGGTCACTGACCTATATCTAGTTGTTTTCAGATACCGGAAAGGGGGGGGGGCAACTTCCTAAATTAAGGTATATAAAAGTATATACAAACGAGCGACTGAATAGAGTATACTTTTAAAAGTTGTATACACTATAATTCGGTATAATTTTAAAAAAATTAGGGCATGTAAAACAAAAACTGTATTTTTCTCGTATGGCTGAAGTTATTAACTTTGCGTTAATAACATTTTTGTTGCTTTAAACCCTCGGAGATATCAAAATAAAAAGAAAATACTTCGTAAATAAAGAGGGTATTCCATAAATACAACCATAACCTGATTTCACGCATGCGCAGTTTAATCTAAACAAATACGTTGAAGGAAGACTCCAAAAGAAAACAATTTCAGTAAATACTAATTTTTGAATGCAGATTTTTAAAGTTACCCGTCAAGTTTATTTACCTCGCCCTCCATGAAGCGGCTCCCGAATTAGATCACGTGATCATTTGGCTGTAAACATTCTGTTTACAAACATCGCGTTTTAGACAGCCATAATTTGAATTTGACCACAACATTTGCAAGGGTCCTTTCTATGTTTTAGGCTTTATATATATAACCAAAACAATTTACAATAAATTTAACTATAATATGCACTGTACTAGCGAACATTGGGTTTACAGATTTAAGGCAATCCAATAGATGATGAATGGATCAAACTGAAAATATTTAACAATAGATAGTAATTAAATGAAAAAAAAGCAGTAAAACGGGTATATCAAATAACTATGTGTAGCCAACCCAGGGAAGTATAGTTTAGTCTTGGCCAACCTAAATATAAGATATTTCGCAAATTTTGGTGGTTTTGAGAGCACAAATTAGAATCTATAGATTTGATTCAAGTATACATATATATGAATAGGAATGGATTTACACTTTGTCCGATATATGAATGGGTAGGGTACTAGCGATTCCAGCCAAAATAATGGAAGTTAACCCCCGCCTTTTTTCAGAAAATACGCAGATTTGTACATTGCTGTTACTTCAAGCGTTCATCGTACAGAGATTTCTTTTTTCCGGAAAACCACTAAATAAAGGCCAGGTGACCGAAAATTAGTGGAAACATTTTTTATACGCCCGTCGAAAGACGATGTCCGTCTGTCAGCTATGGAACGCAATAACTTTAGTAAACGTCAGTTGTTTTTCATGAAACTCATACATAATGCATAAATAATGTAGGGGAAGCCGCCTTTCGATTTTGAGAAATTCCGTTTTGTCCATCTGGAGTTATGGGACTTGGATTTTATTTTTACTGTGAAAATATGCTATGGAACGCGATAACTTAAGTAAACGTCAGTCGTTTTCCATGAAACTGATACAGAATGCTTAAATAATGTAGATGAAGCCGCCTGTCGATTTTGAGCAAATTCCGTGTAGTCGTTCCGGAGTTATGGGACTTGGATTTTATTTTTGCTATAGTAAAATGCTATGGAACGCAATAACTTTAGTGAATATCAGCTGTTTTTATGAAACTAATACAGAATGCTTAAATAGGGTAGAGGAAGTGACCTTTCGATTTTGATTAAATTCTGTTTTGTCGTTACGGAGTTATGGAACTTGGATTTTATTTTCACTATGATAAGATGGTATGGAGATGCTATGTAACATAAAAATTATACAGAATAGTGTAGTTTTGAGCATATTCCATTTTGTCGTTACAGAGTTATGGGACTTGGATCCCTTTTTTTGGATTTCAATATTTCATAAAAGTATTACCAAAGAGACCCATGTTTTGGGGGTAATAAAACCATACGTTCACATTGATCCCGTCCAAAGTAAGCGACGGACGTATTTAGGCGTTGCTGTTGTTAAAAATTATTATCATTATTATATTTATTAATTTGCTCATCGGTTTGTTGCTGAGTGGGACAGCTTTCTGAACTGAGTTGAGTGAAATCCTGGATCCACGATTGTTTTAGTGTAGCATGTTTGAGTTTTACGTCGCTTACATTAAGTTTATTTATACCGCAACATTAAGGCAGAGGGCTGCTGACCTCTTAAACACCCAGGGATCAAGTATGACGTCGGGTGTTACAGCCTACAGCACCAAGGGTAAGGATAGAAGGTGGGCAGAAGTATAAGGACGACCCTTGTCCTCTATCCCAATAAATACATCGTCATCATTATATTTTTCTGAACTGCTGTCTTCATCATTTTCCGTTGTATAGAGGCGTACTGTACGTCCACATTTAACGGAAGGGGTGGCGACTCACCTCCCCACTTTCTGCCTGGATCCACCACTAGTGAGTGTTTAAAAAGATGTTTTGAAACGAGTCCCATAGTTTTTACCCTCGTGATCAACTAATGGGCACTGGTCACTTGATCCAAATTATGTTCGTTGATTGGCTGTAATATTTCCCGCCAGCACGAATTACCCGTGTCTTTGTGCGCTCACTCAGGCTCAGGTGTTCAGTGTGTGTGTAGTAGAATAAATGAGATTATGGCATTCGGAAATATTCCCAAAAGTAGAATGGTGAGTTATATTTATGTATTCTTTTACTGTATTGATTATATAAATGATTTGTCTTTTCAAATTATGTGAGTTACTGCTTTAAAATAGATTTATGAACATCTCTGAATGGGCCAATAATGTTGTTTTTACACTTTGGGGACGTGAGACATTATTCCCTGTGCGTTGATTACTCGTGAGTTGCTAAGTACTTCGACTGTGATGCAGACGATCTTGGTTCGATTCCAGAAATGCGCCAAAACATGAGCAGGTTCGAACTGATTGGTGATCTCCCATATCAATATCATAGTATGACTCAGTAGCCGATTCAGGGATGCCTTTTGAACAATCATTTTTCCCCTGAACTCAGTCTTGTGGACAGATTTTGTGGGAAATTTGCAAGATGTTGCGTTTGATCCCAGGGATACGGGGCATTGCATCCGCCACCGTGACGAAATGAAATGTTGTCGAAATAGGTATACAGTATTAGCCAAATGCACGGAAGTAAAAAGAAATTTAACTACTACGATATCTAAAAGCATATTGATTCATATTTTCCTATGACATTTGTGATTTTGGAGATTAAAACATGGATAAATCATTTATGCATGTTTTAATTTCCCAAATTACAAATATGTCATAAGACAATAAATTCACATACCGTAGCAAGTCTGGCAATCGAATGCCAACTGCATTCCTATGGAAAATATACAAGTTGTCTCTCTTTGTAAACAATTACAGGGTTGCCATCAGCAAGGCATTTCTTTAAAATTTCTGTATTTCTGATTTATCGCAATGAAGATAGATAATTTATAATTACACTCAAAAGGACGCACTCAAAAGGACGCACAACCATACTATAGGATATGTCCTCCTTCTGTATATACATATCTTGTGTTATTGGCTGCAACATTTTCCGCATATTTATTATATGTTCTTGATTATTGCGGTTAGAACTCTTCTCGTGTCTTTACCAACATTTGTTAAATGAGACATGCCAGTAATTCTGAAGGTGACTTGTTGTATATTGAGAGATGATATAAGTAAAGACATAAATTATACAGGTCTCGGAGTTGAAACTCAAATGGTGCCAGAGAAATCACCGTTCGAATAGACTTCATTAACGTCGCCGTGATATGAATATAAATGACGAATATATAAAATTTCCCTCAAATTTTCTATCGCCGTTGTCTGTAATTTGGACCGTTATTCATGCAAACTGGCCTTAATATGGAATGAAAACCAAGAGCCAGTGTCTTTATAACTTGTATAAATGTATTAAACAGAAATGCTCATGTTTAACTCGTTCGATTGCGCTTCGTTTTACATTGCATTGTACCTATACGGTATCAATAGAATGCCTGTTATCTCGACGTGGTGTTTTTTAAACTTTGTTTTGATTTTAATTTATGGAATTCCATATGTCCATATGGTCTTCAATATACATCTTTACTTTTGCCATTCCATGTACATGGGATTTTTTATTCACTTCGCTTCGGAATAGTTTTGCTGCACGTTCTCCCTCGCTTTCTTGATGGAAAATTCTCTTTGTTTTACGTTACTTTGTTTATGTTAGTTTGCGCATGCGCCAATGTGCAGGGCTTTCCGTACATGGACAATTAAAATGCGCATTTAAAATTTCCTTTTCTATCCGTTCTTTATGACGAGTTCGTGCTTTCAATTGACACCATGACGTTTGACCTTGTGACCTTGACATTTTCTTCGAATTTGCTTTTGCAATCCGGCCATACAGTCTTTCGCGGTTTCTTGTCTGTAAAATATCGATCGGAGAGGGACACTTGCTCTTTAAGAATTAACTTTAAAAACTTTGCCATTTATTGAGAAGTAATATGGTTTTTACATGGTAAAGACTATAATCTTCGAAACGGATTATAAAAATGTTTATTTTAACAATTTGCATATAGTCTAGTTCTATCAATATAGAGTCTGTCCATGTGATGTCACACTACTAGCATTAGCGGCCATGTTGGGGTACAACTCTCGGACTTTTCCCTTTACTACCATGTAGACTCCGTTAAATTTCTGAGAAATTAACTATTTATCAGGGTAGGTTTCGTGACTTCAGTCTGGATTAATCAGTAAGTATTATCAATCAGTTGAAAATTTTCTGTAAAATATTTAGATTCACAATGCAATTATTTTATAAGTTTAAATTAAATCAAGCAGTTTTATATGAGCAGAGATGGACAAAGTCCGAGAGTTGTATTCCAATGAGGGAGATAACTCTAGCTAATTTTAGGAAAACAGGGTTGTATGGGAACACTCTAGATATAGCACAGTTACAGATCAAGTTCGCTTATAGTGGGATTTTTTTTTATCTTTGTTACCCGTTTTCACGAAAGCGTGGGGACATTAAATCTCATTCGTCTGTCTGTCTGTCCGTCCATTTGTCCGTCTGTCACAAAACTTTAATCTTGATTATAACTTTTTAACCGTAAGACGTAGTGCCTTCATATTTGACATATGTGTCCCTAATTGCAATACCTTTCCGTTGGTACCATTTTTTTATCATGTGATCTTGACTGGGACCTTTGACCTACTTCATTGTAATTTTGTAACCTTAAGACGTGGGGCCTTCATATTTGGCTTGTGTGTCCCTAATCCCTAATACATATAGACATGCATAACAATGACAGTATGTCACAGACCACTGCACCCTTACTGATAGAACCCCGAAAGCGTGGGACCACAATTGTCTGAATTTGCTAGTTTGCACTGAATTGTGTCCCTTAGTAACTGAAAATCAATAAAAGATTCTGTTTTCCAGAATTATTAGGTTAAACTTTGGAGTATTTGATTGAAAAGTAATTCACTTATCTCTATAGCAGAGTTACAAATCTTTTTTGTGTGTCGTCAAATTCCGTCTATTTCTGACCGAGTTATGGCCCTAAGTAGATATGTTTCATTATCAGTAATTTAGTTGAAGTTACCTCCCTTTGTTTGTGGTCAAGCACGATATTTTGCCTCATATTTTCCGTCATGAAATTATGTATATCATTCTAAAGCTAAGGAGTATCTCCCTCATACATAACTCTGTCCTTAAATTGATTCTTTGGTTAACTTTTTCGGTCATTTTGGTTTCAATACTTCTTTTCAAATATTTATATAATATGAGAATTCCAACCTTTCGGCCACGAACATCACGGAAGAAACATAAGTTGTCGAAATGCGCATGTAGTGCACAAAATTGAAAGGTATAAATGTTCAATTTTTATCATTCATATTAAATTTTTTAAAGGTTGTTAATATTTTCTTTTATTTAAAAGCTTTTTTATACGCCCGTCATAAGACGGGACGTATTATGTTATGGCGTTGTCCGTCCGTGCGTGCGTCCGTCCGCCTGGGCCATGTTTTCCGGACTTTTCTCTGCAGTCTTTCAAGATATTGGATTGAAACTTGACATATAACTTTATTTTAATAAGGGTCAGTACCAGTTTGCATTTGGGTATGATTGCTTTGGTTTTGCCAGAGTTACGGCCCTTAAACTTAGAAATTTTCAAGGATTTTACAGTTTTCCAAACTTTTTTGGCAGTCTTTCAAGGTATTGAATTAAAACTTGGTATATAACTTTATATCATTGAGGGTCATTGCCAGTTCGCATTTGGGTATAATTGCTTTGGTTTTGGCAGAGTTATGGCCCTTGAACTTCGAAATTTTCAAAGATTTTACAGTTTTCCGCACTTTTTCTGCAGTCTTTAAAGGTATTGGATTAAAACTTGGTATATTACTTTATATAAATGAGGTTCAGGACCAATTCCCATTTCGCTATGATTGCTTTGGATTTGCTAGAGTTATGCCCCTTGAACTTAGAAATTTTCGAGGATTTTACAGTTTTCCGTATTTATTTATGCAGTGTTTCAAGGTATTGGATTGTAACTTGGCTATTCATTCAAATTGAACCCCTTCAAGCTGCCACGCTAGGCATTGCTTTTGTTACACTGTCAAAAATTTGCGTAAGCATGGCAGAAACATGGGAATTATTCTTAGTTTGGAGAATTAACCTACACAAGTTGGTTGATTGAACAAATATTCAGCCCTATACCTCAATGATGGCGGACAACTTATTACAAGGGAAGTAACTCCAGTAAAATTCTATGCTTATGAAACCTATCATTTGACTGACAAGAGTATCAGTGAAACTGATGCATGCTCCCCGAACGACATTTATGCTTATAATGCAGGAAATTGATTATTCATTTCATATACAAAAAATCAGTAAAACTGATGGATGCTCCAAGACGCACAGCAATAATGAAGGAAATGAATGACTCAATATATAGGAAATCATTGTATTAATTGACGACGAATTCAAATTTAAATGTATCATGTGGATATCCAATTGAGTCAACTGTAGAACAAGTGATCACAGTATCTAAACTAAAATGAGTAATCTTGACTCTAATTAATTATGAAATAAAACTTTTTATTGTGACCTTGACCTTTCAAAAATGACCTTGCTTGACCTTTGTCCAAAAGACCTTAACATAAATTACGTTTTGGTGATGTTTGATCAAATTCTTGAGGTGAAAGGTGTAGGAGATATAAGTACTTCATGGTATTTTAAGTCATAGTGATTAAGTAACTTTGACCTTTCAGAAATGACCTTGAGTGACCTTTGTCCAAAAGCCCTTAACTTGAATAACATTTTAGTGAAGCATGATCAAATTCTGATGAAAGATGTAAGAGATATACATATTTCATGATATCATACTTAAAAAGTGACTTCAACCTTTCAGAAATGACCTTGAGTGACCTTTGTCCAAAAGCCTCTAACCAAAGTAATATTTTAGTGAAGTATGATCAAATTCTGATAAGAGATGTAGGAGATATAAGTACTTCATGGCATTTTAAATCATAGTGAGTGTGACCTTGGCGAAGTATGATCAAATTCTAATGAAAGGTATAGCAGATGTGAGCATGGGACAGACAGACACACTGACATGAAAGCGTTGATCGTTTATTATAAACTGTAATTCTGAATTAGAAATTAGGAATTTGTTTTATATTTTAACGATTGTAGATTGGTGAACAATATAATTTTTCTTAAGGTGGGCACCTGTAATCTGGTTAACCACACCAATTGAATTGAATTGATTGACGTTTGTTTGACTGTCCTAAGTCGGTATCGTAACCGCAGCACAATCGAATATTTTTGTAATGTTTTTCAGTGTATATTCTACTATTATCATGTTTTGTCATGTTCTTGGTGATTTTTGTCATACAGCTTTATCAGTTTTCTCTCTTTATTTTTCTTTTACATGTCAAAAGATGTCCTTTACTTTTATACACCAGCATAAAATGTAGACCTATTATGCTGTCATCCTTCTGTCTGTCTGCACCATTCTTGTCTTCGTAACTCCTCCTGAAGTCTTTTGATGAAGATGTGCATATTGGAAGAGTAATATTATATGTTATCTATAAAATTTACAGGAGTTTTGGTCCTATAGAACTAGGATGAATTTAGTTAATTTATGAATTTATGAAATTAGTTAACATAATCAGTTGGTTGGTTGGTTGATTGGTGTTTTACGTCGCTTTCAACAATATTTCAGTTATATCGCGACATGGAAGCAGGAGGTTACCAACCTCTTAAACATAGTGGCGCAACCCGGGATTCGAACCCGGATCGTCGGCGCCGCAAGCCAAGCGCTTAACCACTACACCACGCCTGCTCCTAACATAATCAGTGTTTCAACATATGATGCATATATCTCATAATGATAATGCCCATAATTTCAGAAAGGGGAAGGATGAGGGGTGATTGAGGTCATAAACTAGGACAATTTCATTTAACATGCCTTGGAATTTAAAGGGATAGGATTAAAAAAAAATTTTTTTTGTCAAGAATCATATCAATGCACTTGGCAAATTTATGATTTTTTTTTTTTGGAAAGTATGATACTGCATAGGGCAAAGTATGCGTGTTGAGGGAGTGGATAAAGTGTCAAAATCTAGAACTTTTTTTCTATTTCCTATAAAAACATTGAATTTATGTGTGAGGGATGATCCATTGTGTGAAGGGGGTCACAGAGATCAAAATCTGGAAAGTCTTTATAAAATCAGTGGCTATATACAGAAATATGCATTTCATTACCATTTGACATTTGAATATGATAATATGTAGTGGAGCATTAGGTGACTCTTTATTTGATTTGGGATGGGCACCAGGTATCAAGGATTGGCTTCTTGACTCCCTATTTAGGTATAGTAATGAAACTTCACACACATACTCCTCATAAGCTGAGAATATGCCCTATTGATTTGGGGCTAACATGTTCAAGGTAATAGGGTCTTGATGAATAAAAATGGTTCTGATCTTTAAAGGCCAAGCTTGACCTACATGAAAATCCGGTGGTAGTGCAATTAAGCGTATTTGCAGTTGGGCGGTCCTTGCCGCTGTAGCAGAGATAAAAATAACACACAGCGTGTTTCGGCCGAGTACAAACACGTGCTTCACACATAGGTTACTTAACAAAGTGAAGGCTAAATACACATCACAGAAAACAATAAATATTAATTACACCTCGTACTTGAAAATACCTAAGATTAGTTTTATGCTATAACAATCGTTCGAATATTTTCAAAATAAGGTATATAGAAATGTAATAGACCTCCCCCCCCCCCCCCCCTTCCATCCGATAGAAAACTGGCAATTGCATCCTTTATCAATTAGCAAAATTGGCATGTGTCAGTATACAGTATTTTTATGATAGGTATTAAATATGGAAGGAAAACAGAAATTAAATATTAATGTTACGGAGTTGAAATTAAAAGCTATGAAAACTTTATTTGTGCTAAACAATTGGGACTTGCACCTCCTTGACCCACCACAACACACTGGAATTGGCGGGAGTTCGTACGCGCTATTCCAGGGAGTGGACAAAGTGACTCAGACGGACTTTGGTGGAAATACTATTATATGCGATGGAGACGAACATAATGCCGAAGAGACATTTGTAATATCGCAAGACCCAAACAGTGAAGAGTGTCCGCTTTGTTTATGCAGACATTGTATAACGGACGAAAGTAATACTCATGCAGTTGTGGTGGGAATCCGAACCCAGTGTAACTTATCAACGGAACTCTAAGATAAGAAAAGACAAATAAATAAGGTTTTGGACAATGTTATTGCATCGCGGTGTGTGGAACGATCAAAGATACATTGACAGAAAATCTAGAGCACTAGAACACAGACGCGAAATGCCATCGTGTGTAGTGAATTTGTTGCGGTCATGGCTTCCCATCCAAAGGATAAACCGTACATGGGACATATGTGGGAATAAAACTTACTCATGATGCAGTCTAATTAAAACCAAAAAAGTATAAGTACAAACAATTTTGATTTTCCGTTTTTATACCATCCAACATCGGAATGCACAAATTGTCGTTATGCCGACAATAGAATAAATACACAGCAAACAATGTTTAAACGTATTATGTGTTCTATATATTCGTGGATGTACTTGGATAATCAGAGACAGACCAGTAAGTCAACTTATTATTCTATATAATTATAGATCTTTTGTTATTACTTTGACGAGGCACTCCTGCTATCACAGTTGGCGCTAAATTTCTTATCAGACCGTCAACATGTGCTGCTACTCACACTACATCCGGTGTAAACAAAAACACACGAAAACACGCCCACTAAGGAACGAAATTGAATTTGAAATTAGATAATGAGGTCTGCTTCAGAACTTTGACGAATAAATATATAATTATGGGAAAGTTTCATTACAATATTAGTTGACACGAACTTGTATATTACGGAGAGGAATAAGCACAACAATTTTCGTGAGTTAAATCGACGTAATTGTTGACAATTTTACAAATTTATTGCTGCAATCTGAACGTGTCTCGAAAAATCAAATCTACCACCATTTTCTTGATTGGCCGCTATTTATACTCCGATATCGGCCTTTAAGTGTTTTTTCATTCCATCTATTGTTATGAATACTTCCCATGAGTTGAGGATGTGCTCTTCCAATCTCTGGATTGATTGATTGATTGATTTTTGTTTTACGTCACACCACGAATATTTCACGTATATGGTGACGGCATCTGCCTGATGCGGGGCATACAAATTTTTACCTTTGCAACGGACCCACCCGAAGCAGTGAGGGATCTTTAATGTGCCATGCATACCACGACACGGGGCCTCGGTTTTTACTGTCTCATCCGAAAGACATGACACCGGCATGGCCAGAGCGGGACTCGAACCCCGGCCTCCCGATCAGGAGTCCGACGCGATACCACTAGGCCATGCCGGCTTTCCAATCTCTGGATCAAATGTTTAAAGGTCATGAGGCTATATCTGTACATTATATCTATTGATATGAGATTTCACTCCCATGCTCCCTATGAGCCGAGAATGTGCTTTACTGATTTCTGGAACAAAAGGTAATATGTATTTAAATACATTCCACCTATTGTTATTGTTATGAACAAAAGGTCCAATTTAGTTCAAAGGTTATAATTTAAAAAAAAAAACCAATAAAATCAAGGGTAAAAAAATGTTTTATAACTTAGCATATTGCAGTTTTTGTGCAACTTTTTTATGCCTCAGGTCTACCGACAAGGGCATACATCATTTGGGACATCTATCTGTCTGTCAGTTGGTCCATCGGTCCATTATTTCATCCATAATTCTGTCCTGTTTTTAAGTAAAGGGGTATAACATTGTAATTATACATGATATGACTTTTATTTCACATATGTTTCCTTGTGAGGAAAAAGAAATAGTTCCTGCATAACTTTTGAATGGTGCATGATAGGACTTTCATATTTCACATACATATTCCTTGTGACAAGAAATTTCCCTCGGTACCATAATTCTTGTACCTATTGTACCTATAAGCTCGGGCCGCTTTACCGCTCAAAGACCTCGGGCTGTCATATTTCGTCGTATTCAGTCAGTAACCTTTAAATATTGGTTATAACTTTTGAATTGTAAGGAGTATGGCTTTCATGTTTCACATGCACATTACTCGTGACAAGACCTTTCTGTCAGAACAATGATTTTTGACCTCGTGACCTTGACCATGACTTTTGACCCACATTTCAACAACTTTAACATTGGTTATAACCTCTGAATCGTAAGAGGTAGGGCTTTAATATTTGACATGTGTATTCCCATGGGATGGGTGTAATCAAGTTATAGGACATTGCTCAAAATTTGCCATACTTGGACTTTGTTGCCGCCAGGTGCATTGGTGTTTTGTAAACACATCTTGTTTTTTCGTATAATCATGATTTTCAATACAGTTTGTGTCACCTCTTATGTTTTTCATCTGCCTTGAGGCTTTCATGAACTTGTGCATCAACCAGTTTGTGGAATTATTGTCATTAGTCAACTGGTTTGAATTTCAGATCGACATCATGAAGAAAGTAATGAAAGATCCAGACATAATATCTATATACATCATTGTATTTTTCTGTTCAGTTGTATGATTATCAAAAACATCTGGCACTCGATTTGTAAATTTCCACCTATAAGAAATGAAAGAATTTTTCATAAATGATGTCTCCTCTGAGATTTTTCATCAGTGTAATGTTGAAACATTTCTCTGAACCCTAGTTCTTATATATGGATGTACTATGCATTAGTAACTGCTTTGGATAGGTATATAGGTTTTTAAATAGTGTAAAGACATGAAGGCATTATAAAACTGAATTAATGATAGAAATCTACCCATAGTTAATACAAACAAGCAGATATTTGGTAAACCATCACAACAGCAAATATCGTGATGACAGTCACATAACTTGTCGAAATGTGCATATATATATATATATATATATATATATATATATATATGGTATATATGTTATATATATATGTTATATATATGTATATATGTTCCATATTTATCATATTTCTTATAATTCTTCTTGCAATTTCAGATCCCATTCAATGAAGTTTTTGAGAAGACAAAACAGATGAAGATTCTCTCCTCCCCTCCCCCCAAGCCATCAGCACAAAAAAATGAAGGTTCTCCTCTAATATGCATTATAAATGTATGAGTGTAAATCTCAGGCCAGTGTATGGATGGTGTATGAATGTTTGAATGAAAATTTTGATAAATAAAATCAAAGAAAATAAATTATTAAACTTTATCAATTTAGATGTGTCTTTTAGTATAATCACAGTACATAATGCACACTCATCCAGTTCTAATCACTTTGTGTCATAGTAATTTCAGCTTTCAAGAAGAGAAAGGAGATTGAAGACATGCCATTCACCAGAGACATCAATGAACAAGGGAAGTCTTATGTTTTTATAGAATGTATGAATGCAAATCTCAGGCCAGTGTATGGATGTTTGAATGAAAATTTTGATAAATAAAATTAAAAAAAGTAAATGATTAAACTTTATAAATTTTGATGTGTCTTTTAGTTTAATCACAGTACATAATGCACACTCATCCAGTTCTAACCACTTTGTGTCATAGTAATTTCAGCTTTCATTAGAAGAGAACGGAGATTGAAGACATGCCATTCACCAGAGACATCAATGAACAAGGGAAGTCTTATGTTTTTATAGAATGTATGAATGCAAATCTCAGGCCAGTGTATGGATGGTGTACGGATGTTTGAATGAAAATTTTGATAAATAAATCTAAGGAAAGTAAATGATTAAACTTTATCAATTTAGATGTGTCTTTTAGTATAATCACAGTACATAATGCACACTCATCCAGTTCTAACCACTTTGTGTCATAGTAATTTCAGCTTTCAAGAAGAGAACGGAGATTGAAGACATGCCATTCACCAGAGACATCAATGAACAAGGGAAGTCTTATGTTTTTATAGAATGTATGAATGCAAATCTCAGGCCAGTGTATGGATGGTGTATGGATGTTTGAATGAAAATTTTGATAAATAAATTTAAGGAAAGTAAATGATTAAACTTTATCAATTTAGATGTGTCTTTTAGTATAATCACAGTACATAATGCACACTCATCCAGTTCTAACCACTTTGTGTCATAGTAATTTCAGCTTTCAAGATGAGAACGGAGATTGAAGACATGCCATTCACCAGAGACATCAATGAACAAGGGAAGTCTTATGTTTTTATAGAATGTATGAATGCAAATCTCAGGCCAGTGTATGGATGGTGTATGGATGTTTGAATGAAAATTTTGATAAATAAAATTTAAAAAAGTAAATGATTAAACTTTATCAATTTAGATGTGTCTTTTAGTATAATCACAGTACATAATGCACACTCATCCAGTTCTAATCACTTTGTGTCATAGTAATTTCAGCTTTCAAGAAGAGAAAGGAGATTGAAGACATGCCATTCACCAGAGACATCAATGAACAAGGGAAGTCTTATGTTTTTATAGAATGTATGAATGCAAATCTCAGGCCAGTGTATGGATGGTGTATGGATGTTTAAATGAAAATTTTGATAAATAAATTTAAGGAAAGTAAATGATTAAACTTTATCAATTTAGATGTGTCTTTTAGTATAATCACAGTACATAATGCATGCTCATCCAGTTCTAACCACTTTGTGTCATAGTAATTTCAGCTTTCATTAGAAGAGAACGGAGATTGAAGACATGCCATTCACCAGAGACATCAATGAACAAGGGAAGTCTTATGTTTTTATAGAATGTATGAATGCAAATCTCAGGCCAGTGTATGGATGGTGTACGGATGTTTGAATGAAAATTTTGATAAATAAATCTAAGGAAAGTAAATGATTAAACTTTATCAATTTAGATGTGTCTTTTAGTATAATCACAGTACATAATGCACACTCATCCAGTTCTAACCACTTTGTGTCATAGTAATTTCAGCTTTCAAGATGAGAACGGAGATTGAAGATATGCCATTCACCAGAGACATCAATGAACAAGGGAAGTCTTATGTTTTTATAGAATGTATGAATGCAAATCTCAGACCAGTGTATGGATGGTGTATGGATGTTTGAATGAAAATTTTGATAAATAAAATTAAAAAAAGTAAATGATTAAACTTTATCAATTTAGATGTGTCTTTTAGTATAATCACAGTACATAATGCACACTCATCCAGTTCTAATCACTTTGTGTCATAGTAATTTCAGCTTTCAAGAAGAGAAAGGAGATTGAAGACATGCCATTCACCAGAGACATCAATGAACAAGGGAAGTGTTATGTTTTTATAGAATGTATGAATGCAAATCTCAGGCCAGTGTATGGATGGTGTATGGATGTTTGAATGAAAATTTTGATAAATAAATTTAAAAAAAGTAAATGATTAAACTTTATCAATTTAGATGTGTCTTTTAGTATAATCACAGTACATAATGCACACTCATCCAGTTCTAACCACTTTGTGTCATAGTAATTTCAGCTTTCAAGATGACAACGGAGATTGAAGACATGCCATTCACCAGAGACATCAATGAACAAGGGAAGTCTTATGTTTTTATAGAATGTATGAATGCAAATCTCAGGCCAGTGTATGGATGGTGTATGGATGTTTGAATGAAAATTTTGATAAATAAAATTAAAAAAAGTAAATGATTAAACTTTATCAATTTAGATGTGTCTTTTAGTATAATCACAGTACATAATGCACACTCATCCAGTTCTAATCACTTTGTGTCATAGTAATTTCAGCTTTCAAGAAGAGAAAGGAGATTGAAGACATGCCATTCACCAGAGACATCAATGAACAAGGGAAGTGTTATGTTTTTATAGAATGTATGAATGCAAATCTCAGGCCAGTGTATGGATGGTGTATGGATGTTTGAATGAAAATTTTGATAAATAAAAATTAAAGAAAGTAAATTATTAAACTTTATCAATTTAGATGTGTCTTTTAGTATATTCACAGTACATAATGCACACTCATCCAGTTCTAACCAATTTGTGTCATAGTAATTTCAGCTTTCAAGAAGATAACGGAGATTGAAGACATGCCATTCACCATAGACATCAATGAACAAGGGAATTGCTATGTTTTTATAGAATGTATGAATGCAAATCTCAGGCCAATGTATGGATGGTGTACAGATGTTTGAATGAAAATTTTGATAAATATTGAAGATTGAAGACATGCCATATACTAAAGACATCAATAATGTATTTGCAGGCCATGAAATGCAAGCTCCTGATTTGAGACCCTTCCTTCAAAGGAAGAAGCAGTGACGCCACTTGGATGTTTCTGCAACAGGCCAACGTTAAATTGACTCGGTAAAGGAGATTTTGAAACCAGCGGCCCTCCCATGTCCCAGGATTTTGCATCAGGTTTTTCATTTCTAATTATGAATGTCCTTGTTCTAACCATATTTGCATGTATTCATTGCAGGCCATCCCGTGAGGTGATGCTGGAAAATACCAGCCAACGATGGAGGACATTGGAGAAAGGGGAATGCAACCATGCTTCCCCATTTCAAGATAAGGGAATATCGTTTTCTTACTATGATCGATAATGTATTATTGTTAATGATGTACATACCGGTGGAATGCTTCCATATATTGCTTTATGCCACATTGCGGATCATTCTGGATTGGCCACCGAGGCCGTTATTTCTTGTATTGAGAGCAATTGCAAGAACTGACAGGTAGTTTTCTGTCTCCTCAGTTTGATTGTGCACATCTTACTTGGGAGATGAGCTGCTTGTTGGAAGGTGAAGGTCATGATGCCATCTTTTTAAGGGCTATAAATGGGCCACTTATATCCCCATTTCTTGTATTCTGTGCAATGTCAAGAAATGATAGGTAGTTGTCCGTATCTTAGGGTATGACTGTGCACATCATACACTGGACATGGACTGAACTACTGCAAGGTCAAGGTCATCTTTCTTCATAGATGGTCAAAGGTCATGAGGTACCCAGCTCACAAATGAAACCCGGACATTCGAGCCATCAGTTACCCCATTTCTCAGCATTCCACGTCAGGTTTTCTCTCTCATTTGCAGTATTAATTTTTAAATGTACTTCCATTGAAAAGATTTCAACCTGTATTTGCAGACCATGAAATGCAAGCACCCGATTTGAGACCCTTCCTTCAAAGGAAGAAGCAGTGACGCCACTTGGATGTTTCTGCAATAGGCCAACCTTAAATTGATTCGGTAAAGGAGATTTTGAAACCAGCGGCCCTCAAATGTCCCAGCAGTTTGCATCAGGTTTTTTTTATTTCTAATTATGAATGTCCTTGTTTTAACCACATTTGCATGTATTCATTGCAGGCCACCCGGTGAGGTGATGCTGGAAAATACCAGCCAACGATGGAGGACATTGGAGAAAGGGGAATGCAACCATGCTTCCCCATTTCAAGATAAGGGAATATCGTTTTCTTACTATGATCGATAATGTATTATTGTTAATGATGTACATACCGGTGGAATGCTTCCATATATTGCTTTACGCCACATTGCGGATCATTTTGGATTGGCCACCGAGGCCCTTATTTCTTGTATTGAGAGCAATTGCAAGAACTGACAGGTAGTTTTCTGTCTCCTCAGTTTGATTGTGCACATGTTACTTGGGAGATGAGCTGCTTGTTGGAAGGTGAAGATCATGATGCCATCTTTTTAAGGGCGATAGATGGGCCACTTATGTCCCTATTTCTTGTATTCTGTGCAATGTCAAGAAATGATAGGTAGTTGTCAGTTTCTTAGGGTATGACTGTGCACATCATACACTGGACATGGACTGAACTACTGCAAGGTCAAGGTCATCTTTCTTCATAGATGGTCAAAGGTCATGAGGTACCCAGCTAACAAATGAATCCCAGAGATTCGAGCCATCAGTTACCCCATTTCTCAGCATTCCACGTCGGGCTTTCTCTCTCATTTGCAGTATTAATTTTTAAATGTACTTCCATTGAAAAGATTTCAACCTGTATTTGCAGACCATGAAATGCAAGCACCCGATTTGAGGCCCTTCCTTCAAAGGAAGAAGCAGTGACGCCACTTGGATGTTTCTGCAATAGGCCAACCTTAAATTGATTCGGTAAAGGAGATTTTGAAACCAGCGGCCCTCCAATTTCCTGGCAGTTTGCATCAGGTGTTTTTTATTTCTAATTATGAATGTCCTTGTTTTAACCATATTTGCATGTATTCATTGCAGGCCACCCGGTGAGGTGATGCTGGAAAATACCAGCCAACGATGGAGGACATTGGAGAAAGGGAAATGCAACCATGCTTCCCCATTTCAAGATAAGGGAATATCGTTTTCTTACTATGATCGATAATGTATTATTGTTAATGATGTACATACCGGTGGAATGCTTCCATATATTGCTTTACACCACATTGCGGATCATTTTGGATTGGCCACCGAGGCCCTTATTTCTTGTATTGAGAGCAATTGCAAGAACTGACAGGTAGTTTTCTGTCTCCTCGGTTTGATTGTGCACATCTTACTTGGGAGATGAGCTGCTTGTTGGAAGGTGAAGGTCATGATGCCATCTTTTTAAGGGCGATAGATGGGCCACTTATGTCCCTATTTCTTGTATTCTGTGCAATGTCAAGAAATGATAGGTAGTTGTCAGTTTCTTAGGGTATGACTGTGCACATCATACACTGGACATGGACTGAACTACTGCAAGGTCAAGGTCATCTTTCTTCATAGATGGTCAAAGGTCATGAGGTACCCAGCTAACAAATGAATCCCAGAGATTCGAGCCATCAGTTACCCCATTTCTCAGCATTCCACGTCGGGCTTTCTCTCTCATTTGCAGTATTAATTTTTAAATGTACTTCCATTGAAAAGATTTCAACCTGTATTTGCAGACCATGAAATGCAAGCACCCGATTTGAGACCCTTCCTTCAAAGGAAGAAGCAGTGACGCCACTTGGATGTTTCTGCAATAGGCCAACCTTAAATTGATTCAGTGAAGGAGATTTTGAAACCAGCGGCCCTCCAATGTCCTTGCAGTTTGCATCAGGTGTTTTTTATTTCTAATTATGAATGTCCTTGTTTTAACCATATTTGCATGTATTCATTGCAGGCCACCCGGTGAGGTGATGCTGGAAAATACCAGCCAACGATGGAGGACATTGGAGAAAGGGGAATGCAACCATGCTTCCCCATTTCAAGATAAGGGAATATCGTTTTCTTACTATGATCGATAATGTATTATTGTTAATGATGTACATACCGGTGGAATGCTTCCATATATTGCTTTACGCCACATTGCGGATCATTCTGAATTGGCCACCGAGGCCCTTATTTCTTGTATTGAGAGCAATTGCAAGAACTGACAGGTAGTTTTATGTCTCCTCAGTTTGATTGTGCACATCTTACTTGGGAGATGAGCTGCTTGTTGGAAGGTGAAGGTCATAATACCATCTTTTTAAGGGCAATAGATGGGCCACTTATATCCTATTTCTTGTATTCTATGCAATATCAAGAATACTTGTCCGTATCTTAGGGTATGACTCTGCACATCATAAACTGGACATGGACTGAACTACTGCAAGGTCAAGGTCATCTTTCTTCATAGATGGTTAAAGGTCATGAGGTACCCAGCTGACAAATGAAACCCAGACATTTGAGCCATCAGTTACCCCATTTCTCAGCATTCCACGTCGGGTTTTCTCTCTCATTTGCAGTATTAATTTTTAAATGTACTTCCATTGAAAAGATTTCAACCTGTATTTGCAGACCAAGAAATGCAAGCACCCGATTTGAGACCCTTCCTTCAAAGGAAGAAGCAGTGACGCCACTTGGATGTTTCTGCAATAGGCCAACCTTAAATTGATTCAGTAAAGGAGATATTGAAACCAGCGGCCCTCCCATGTCCTGGCAGTTTGCATCAGGTTTTTTTTATTCCTAATTATAAATGTCCTTGTTTTAACCATATTTGCATGTATTCATTGCAGGCCACCCGGTGAGGTGATGCTGGAAAATACCAGCCAACGATGGAGGACATTGGAGAAAGGGGAATGCAACCATGCTTCCCCATTTCAAGATAAGGGAATATCGTTTTCTTACTATGATCGATAATGTATTATTGTTAATGATGTACATACCGGTGGAATGCTTCCATATATTGCTTTACGCCACATTGCGGATCATTCTGGAATGGCCACCGAGGCCCTTATTTCTTGTATTGAGAGCAATTGCAAGAACTGACAGGTAGTTTTCTGTCTCCTCAGTTTGATTGTGCACATCTTACTTGGGAGATGAGCTGCTTGTTGGAAGGTGAAGGTCATGATGCCATCTTTTTAAGGGCGATAGATGGGCCACTTTTGTCCCTATTTCTTGTATTCTGTGCAATGTCAAGAAATGATAGGTAGTTGTCTGTTTCTTAGGGTATGACTGTGCACATCATACACTGGACATGGACTGAACTACTGCAAGGTCAAGGTCATCTTTCTTCATAGATGGTCAAAGGTCATGAAGTTCCCAGCTGACAAATGAATCCCAGAGATTAGAGCCATCAGTTACCCCATTTCTCAGCATTCCACGTCGGGTTTTCTCTCTCATTTGCAGTATTAATTTTTAAATGTACTTCCATTGAAAAGATTTCAACCTGTATTTGCAGACCATGAAATGCAAGCTCCCGATTTGAGACCCTTCCTTCACAGGAAGAAGCAATGACATCACTTGGATGTTTCTGCAACAGGCCAACCTTAAATTGATTCGGTAAAGGAGATTTTGAAACCAGCGGCCCTCCCATGTCCCAGCTGTTTGCATCAGGTTTTTTTTATTTCTAATTATGAATGTCCTTGTTTTAACCACATTTGCATGTATTCATTGCAGGCCACCCGGTGAGGTGATGCTGGAAAATACCAGCCAACGATGGAGGACATTGGAGAAAGGGGAATGCAACCATGCTTCCCCATTTCAAGATAAGGGAATATCGTTTTCTTACTATGATCGATAATGTATTATTGTTAATGATGTACATACCGGTGGAATGCTTCCATATATTGCTTTACGCCACATTGCGGATCATTCTGGATTGGCCACCGAGGCCCTTATTTCTTGTATTGAGAGCAATTGCAAGAACTGACAGGTAGTTTTCTGTCTCCTCAGTTTGATTGTGCACATCTTACTTGGGAGATGAGCTGCTTGTTGGAAGGTGAAGGTCATGATGCCATCTTTTTAAGGGCGATAGATGGGCCACTTTTGTCCCTATTTCTTGTATTCTGTGCAATGTCAAGAAATGATAGGTAGTTGTCTGTTTCTTAGGGTATGACTGTGCACATCATACACTGGACATGGACTGAACTACTGCAAGGTCAAGGTCATCTTTCTTCATATATGGTCAAAGGTCATGAGGTACCCAGCTAACAAATGAATCCCAGAGATTCGAGCCATCAGTTACCCCATTTCTCAGCATTCCATGTCGGGTTTTCTCTCTCATTTGCAGTATTAATTTTTAAATGTACTTCCATTGAAAAGATTTCAACCTGTATTTGCAGACCATGAAATGCAAGCACCCGATTTGAGACCCTTCCTTCACAGGAAGAAGCAATGACATCACTTGGATGTTTCTGCAACAGGCCAACCTTAAATTGATTCGGTAAAGGAGATTTTGAAACCAGCGGCCCTCCCATGTCCCAGCTGTTTGCATCAGGTTTTTTTTATTTCTAATTATGAATGTCCTTGTTTTAACCACATTTGCATGTATTCATTGCAGGCCACCCGGTGAGGTGATGCTGGAAAATACCAGCCAACGATGGAGGACATTGGAGAAAGGGGAATGCAACCATGCTTCCCCATTTCAAGATAAGGGAATATCGTTTTCTTACTATGATCGATAATGTATTATTGTTAATGATGTACATACCGGTGGAATGCTTCCATATATTGCTTTACGCCACATTGCGGATCATTCTGGATTGGCCACCGAGGCCCTTATTGCTTGTATTGAGAGCAATTGCAAGAACTGACAGGTAGTTTTCTGTCTCCTCAGTTTGATTGTGCACATGTTACTTGGGAGATGAGCTGCTTGTTGGAAGGTGAAGGTCATGATGCCATCTTTTTAAGGGCGATAGATGGGCCACTTTTGTCCCTATTTCTTGTATTCTGTGCAATGTCAAGAAATGATAGGTAGTTGTCTGTTTCTTAGGGTATGACTGTGCACATCATACACTGGACTTGGACTGAACTACTGCAAGGTCAAGGTCATCTTTCTTCATAGATGGTCAAAGGTCATGAGGTACCCAGCTAACAAATGAATCCCAGAGATTCGAGCCATCAGTTACCCCATTTCTCAGCATTCCATGTCGGGTTTTCTCTCTCATTTGCAGTATTAATTTTTAAATGTACTTCCATTGAAAAGATTTCAACCTGTATTTGCAGACCATGAAATGCAAGCACCCGATTTGAGACCCTTCCTTCAAAGGAAGAAGCAGTGACGCCACTTGGATGTTTCTGCAATAGGCCAACCGTAAATTGATTCAGTAAAGGAGATTTTGAAACCAGCGGCCCTTCAATGTCCTGGCAGTTTGCATCAGGTTTTTTTATTTCTAATTATGAATGTCCTTGTTTTAACCATATTTGCATGTATTCATTGCAGGCCACCCGGTGAGGTGATGCTGGAAAATACCAGCCAACGATGGAGGACATTGGAGAAAGGGAAATGCAACCATGCTTCCCCATTTCAAGATAAGGGAATATCGTTTTCTTACTATGATCGATAATGTATTATTGTTAATGATGTACATACCGGTGGAATGCTTCCATATATTGCTTTACGCCACATTGCGGATCATTTTGGATTGGCCACCGAGGCCGTCATTTCTTGTATTGAGAGCAATTGCAAGAACTGACAGGTAGTTTTCTGTCTCCTCAGTTTGATT
This sequence comes from Pteria penguin, assembly GCA_035048485.1. Taxonomy (NCBI): domain Eukaryota; kingdom Metazoa; phylum Mollusca; class Bivalvia; order Pterioida; family Pteriidae; genus Pteria; species Pteria penguin. The sequence continues at coordinate 9,058,471 of CM068590.1, read as the reverse complement.
GTGCACATCTTACTTGGGAGATGAGCTGCTTGTTTGAAGGTGAAGGTCATGATCCCATCTTTTTAAGGGCAATAGATGGGCCACTTATATCCTATTTCTTGTATTCTATGCAATATCAAGAATACTTGTCCGTATCTTAGGGTATGACTGTGCACATCATACACTGGACATGGACTGAACTACTGCAAGGTCAAGGTCATCTTTCTTCATAGATGGTCAAAGGTCATGAGTTACCCAGCTGACAAATGAAACCCAGACATTTGAGCCATCAGTTTCCCCATTTCTCAGCATTCCACGTCGGGTTTTCTCTCTCATTTGCAGTATTAATTTTTAAATGTACTTCCATTGAAAAGATTTCAACCTGTATTTGCAGACCATGAAATGCAAGCACCCGATTTGAGACCCTTCCTTCAAAGGTGAAGCAGTGACGCCACTTGGATGTTTCTGCAATAGGCCAACCTTAAATTGATTCGGTAAAGGAGATTTTGAAACCAGCGACCCTCCCATGTCCTGGCAGTTTGCATCAGGTTTTTTTTTATTTCTAATTATAAATGTCCTTGTTTTAACCATATTTGCATGTATTCATTGCAGGCCACCCGGTGAGGTGATGCTGGAAAATACCAGCCAACGATGGAGGACATTGAAGAAAGGGGAATGCAACCACGCTTCCCCATTTCAAGATAAGGGAATATCGTTTTCTTACTATGATCGATAATGTATTATTGTTAATGATGTACATACCGGTGGAATGCTTCCATATATTGCTTTACGCCACATTGCGGATCATTCTGGATTGGCCACCGAGGCCCTTATTTCTTGTATTGAGAGCAATTGCAAGAACTGACTGGTAGTTTTCTGTCTCCTCATTTTGATTGTGCACATCTTACTTGGGAGATGAGCTGCTTGTTGGAAGGTGAAGGTCATGATGCCATCTTTTTAAGGGCTATAGATGGGCCACTTATATCCCTATTTCTTGTATTCTGTGCAATGTCAAGAAATGATAGGTAGTTGTCCGTGTCTTAGGGTATGACTGTGCACATCATAAACTGGACATGGACTGAACTACTGCAAGGTCAAGGTCATCTTTCTTCATAGATGGTCAAAGGTCATGAGGTTCCCAGCTGACAAATGAAACCCAGACATTCGAGCCATCAGTTACCCCATTTCTCAGCATTCCATGTCAGGTTTTCTCTCTCATTTGCAGTATTAATTTTTAAATGTACTTCCATTGAAAAGATTTCAACCTGTATTTGCAGACCATGAAATGCAAGCACCCGATTTGAGACCCTTCCTTCAAAGGAAGAAGCAGTGACGCCACTTGGATGTTTCTGCAATAGGCCAACCTTAAATTCATTCGGTAAAGGAGATTTTGAAACCAGCGGCCCTCCCATGTCCCAGCAATTTGCATCAGGTTTTTTTTATTTCTAATTATGAATGTCCTTGTTTTAACCACATTTGCATGTATTCATTGCAGGCCACCCGGTGAGGTGATGCTGGAAAATACCAGCGAACGATGAAGGGCATTGGAGAAAGGGGAATGCAACCATGCTTCCCCATTTCAAGATAAGGGAAAATTGTTTTTTTACTATGATCGATAATGTATTATTGTTAATGATGTACATACCGGTGGAATGCTTCCATATATTGCTTTACGCCACATTGCGGATCATTTTGGATTGGCCACCGAGGCCGTCATTTCTTGTATTGAGAGCAATTGCAAGAACTGACAGGTAGTTTTCTGTCTCCTCAGTTTGATTGTTCACATCTTACTTGGGAGATGAGCTGCTTGTTTGAAGGTGAAGGACATGATGCCATCTTTTTAAGGGCGATAGATGGGCCACTTTTGTCCCTATTTCTTGTATTCTGTACAATGTCAAGAAATGATAGGTAGTTGTCTGTTTCTTAGGGTATGACTGTGCACATTATACACTGGACATGGACTGAACTACTGCAAGGTCAAGGTCATCTTTCTTCATAGATGGTCAAAGGTCATGAAGTTCCCAGCTAACAAATGAATCCCAGAGATTCGAGCCATCAGTTACCCCATTTCTCAGCATTCCACGTCAGGTTTTCTCTCTCATTTGCAATATTAATTTTTAAATGTACTTCCATTGAAAAGATTTCAACCTGTATTTGCAGACCATGAAATGCAAGCTCCCGATTTGAGACCCTTCTTTCAAAGGAAGAAGGATAGACACCACTTGGATGTTTCTGCAGTAGGCCAACCTTAAATTGATTCGGTAAAGGAGATTTTGAAACCAGCGGCCCTCCCATGTCCTGGCAGTTTGCATCAGGTTTTTTTTATTTCTAATTATGAATGTCCTTGTTTTAACCATATTTGCATGTATTCATTGCAGGCCACCCGGTGAAGTGATGCTGGAAAATACCAGCCAACGATGGAGGACTTTGGAGAAAGGGGAATGCAACCATGCTTCCCCATTTCAAGATAAGGGAATATCGTTTTCTTACTATGATCGATAATGTATTATTGTTAATGATGTACATACCAGTGGAATGCTTCCATATATTGCTTTACGCCACATTGCGGATCATTCTGGATTGGCCACCGAGGCCCTTATTTCTTGTATTGAGAGCAATTGCAAGAACTGACAGGTAGTTTTCTGTCTCCTCAGTTTGATTGTGCACATCTTACTGGGAGATGAGCTGCTTGTTTGAAGGTGAAGGTCATGATGCCATCATTTTAAGGGCGATAGATGGGCCACTTTTGTCCCTATTTCTTGTATTCTGTGCAATGTCAAGAAATAATAGGTAGTTGTCTGTTTCTTAGGGTATGACTGTGCACATCATACACTGGACATGGACTGAACTACTGCAAGGTCAAGGTCATCTTTCTTCATAGATGGTCAAAGGTCATGAAGTTCCCAGCTGACAAATGAAACCCAGAGATTCAAGCCATCAGTTACCCCATTTCTCAGCATTCCACGTCGGGTTTTCTCTCTCATTTGCAATATTAATTTTTAAATGTACTTCCATTGAAAAGATTTCAACCTGTATTTGCAGACCATGAAATGCAAGCTCCCGATTTGAGACCCTTCCTTCAAAGGAAGAAGCAATGACACCACTTGGATGTTTCTGCAACAGGCCAACCTTAAATTGATTCGGTAAAGGAGATTTTGAAACCAGCGACCCTCCCATGTCCTGGCAATTTGCATCAGGTTTTTTTTATTTCTAATTATAAATGTCCTTGTTTTAACCATATTTGCATGTATTCATTGCAGGCCACCACGTGAGGTGATGCTGGAAAATACCAGCCAAAGATGGAGGACATTGGAGAAAGGGGAATGCAACCACGCTTCCCCATTTCAAGATAAGGGAATATCGTTTTCTTACTATGATCGATAATGTATTATTGTTAATGATGTACATACCGGTGGAATGCTTCCATATATTGCTTTACGCCACATTGCGGATCATCTGGATTGGCCACCGAGGCTTATTTCTTGTATTGAGAGCAATTGCAAGAACTGACAGGTAGTTTTCTGTCTCCTCAGTTTGATTGTGCACATCTTACTTGGGAGATGAGCTGCTTGTTGGAAGGTGAAGGTCATGATGCCATCTTTTTAAGGGCGATAGATGGGCCACTTATGTCCCTATTTCTTGTATTCTGTGCAATGTCAAGAAATGATAGGTAGTTGTCTGTTTCTTAGGGTATGACTGTGCACATCATACACTGGACATGGACTGAACTACTGCAAGGTCAAGGTCATCTTTCTTCATAGATGGTCAAAGGTCATGAAGTTCCCAGCTGACAAATGAAACCCAGAGATTCGAGCCATCAGTTACCCCATTTCTCAGCATTCCATGTCGGGTTTTCTCTCTCATTTGCAATATTAATTTTTAAATGTACTTCCATTGAAAAGATTTCAACCTGTATTTGCAGACCATGAAATGCAAGCTCCCGATTTGAGACCCTTCCTTCAAAGGAAGAAGCAATGACACCACTTGGATGTTTCTGCAACAGGCCAACCTTAAATTGATTCGGTAAAGGAGATTTTGAAACCAGCGGCCCTGCCATGTCCCGGCAGTTTGCATCAGGTTTTTTTTATTTCTAATTATAAATGTCCTTGTTTTAACCATATTTGCATGTATTCATTGCAGGCCACCACGTGAGGTGATGCTGGAAAATACCAGCCAAAGATGGAGGACATTGGAGAAAGGGGAATGCAACCATGCTTCCCCATTTCAAGATAAGGGAATATCGTTTTCTTACTATGATCGATAATGTATTATTGTTAATGATGTACATACCGGTGGAATGCTTCCATATATTGCTTTACGCCACATTGCGGATCATTCTGGATTTGCCACCGAGGCCCTTATTTCTTGTATTGAGAGAAATTGCAAGAACTGACAGGTAGTTTTCTGTCTCCTCAGTTTGATTGTGCACATCTTACTTGGGAGATGAGCTGCTTGTTGGAAGGTGAAGGTCATGATGCCATCTTTTTAAGGGCTATAGATGGGCCACTTATATCCCTATTTCTTGTATTCTGTTCAATGTCAAGAAATGATAGGTAGTTGTCTGTTTCTTAGGGTATGACTGTGCACATCATACACTGGACATGGACTGAACTACTGCAAGGTCAAGGTCATCTTTCTTCATAGATGGTCAAAGGTCATGAAGTACCCAGCTAACAAATGAATCCCAGAGATTCGAGCCATCAGTTACCCCATTTCTCAGCATTCCACGTCGGGTTTTCTCTCTCATTTGCAATATTAATTTTTAAATGTACTTCCATTGAAAAGATTTCAACCTGTATTTGCAGACCATGAAATGCAAGCTCCCGATTTGAGACCCTTCCTTCAAAGGAAGAGGCAATGACGCCACTTGGATGTTTCTGTAACAGGCCAACCTTAAATTGATTCGGTAAAGGAGATTTTGAAACCAGCGGCCCTCCCATGTCCCAGCAGTTTGCATCAGGTTTTTCATTTCTAATTATGAATGTCCTTGTTCTTACCATATTTGCATGTATTTATTGCAGGCCATCCCGGGAGGTGATGCTGGAAAATACCAGCCAACGATGGAGGACATTGGAGAAAGGGGAATGCAACCATGCTTCCCCATTTCAAGATAAGGGAATATCGTTTTGTTACTGTCTCCTCATTTTGATGGTGCACATCTTAATTGGGAGATTAGGCACTTGTTGGCACAAGGCCATTGTTTTCTAAAAAATAATAGATAAGTCACTAGGTCTGCTATTTGTATTTTTTATTCATTGCCATATCAAGAAGTGATAGGTTGATGTCTGTCTCCAGGGTATGACTGGGTGTTATGTCTGAATGGTGTGTAATTGGAGTACTGGCCTGAGTAGTGTAGATGTAGTATGAATGTTGGTTGTGTATTTTTTTAATCTTTGTGACATATTGTATATAGATAATTACTGCCTGTCTTACTCTGGGGATAGACTGACCATCATGATGTATTTAACATATTAATCGTCAAATATCATGCAGAAATCAACTGCGGTAGCAGAAAGATTTGAGCTACCATTTACCCCATTTCTAAGCATGTCAGGTGTTCACTCCACTGCAATATTTATTGTTAAGTCTATTGTCACTGAAAAGATTTCCACCTGATCTAAGGACCATTCCTACCAAGTATCAGCAGTATTCCAGGATGCAAACTTATGGCAAGATAAGTATGAATTTGGATTTTCTTTATGATTTACACTTACTCAAAAATATGATTAAAATAGTATTCAAAATCAGAAGATGCTGAATTTTTATAAAAGCAGTATGTTGTTGACTTTCCAATTTTCTCATATATGTAGAATATTAAAAAATGTTACTATCTTAGAACAGAGAGAGGGGAAGAAGTGGGCCAGATGAGCTGACGTCTTATGTACAGTACAGTGGATGTTTTGGAAGTGGGTTTGAGTCATGTAAAGGCAGAGTTGCTTTATTGGTGGTCCAGAAGCGATTTCAGAAAACGAAGGTATTGACTTTATTAAGATAAATTGATATCATATGGTGGCTAATACTATGCAATTAAACTTGTACCAGTAAATGAGCGAGACTGTAATGGAAACCCTATCACTATAAAAACAGTGAAGGTGCGTTAATTTTGAAAGGTTTGAAATTATTTATCTGTTACTGACATTGAGGACTGGAATGACAATGATAAGTATGCACATTTGAGGTTCCCGTTGTATACTGAAAGAGATCTTAAATGTCCTCACAGAATATAAATTATGGATTACATAACTTTCCTTATATTTACAGTTGCAGATGGAAAGTAACACTGGAGGCAGAGGAGACTGTTGTACTGCAAGGAAGAAAACGTGTATACTTGTACTGGAGGGAAAAGACTTTGAGAATTTGAACCAGGAAGTTGAGGACATGAATACTTGTGCTTAATGTGAATAAAACGAATACTTGTGCTGAAGGCAGAGGACATGAACACTTGCACTAGAGGCAGAGGACATGAAAAAGTTGCACTGGGAAGTTGAGGACATGAATACTTGTGCTTAATGTGAATAAAACGAATACTTGTGCTGAAGATGGAGGACATGAATACTTGCACTAGAGGCAGAGGACTTGGAAAAGTTGAACTAGGAAGTTGAGGACATGAATACTTGCACTTAATGTGAATAACATTGAATACTTGTGCTGCCAGTGGAGGACACAAATACTTGCACTGGAGGCAGAGGAGATGGAGAAGCTGTACGAGGAAGTTGAGGACATGAATAATTGCGCTTAATGTGAATAACATGAATACTTGTACTTGAGGCAAAAGTTGTACTTTCAAGCTGAGGATATATATACTTGTGCTTGATGTGAATAACATGGATACTTGTGCTGAGTACAGAGGACTTAGATAAGTTGTACCTTCAAACTGAGTACATGTATACTTGTACTTTAAGCAACGAACATGGATACTTGTGTTGGACATAGAGGACATAGAGAAGTTTTACCTTTCAGCTGAGAACATGGAAAGGTGTGCTGAATGTGCTTCCCGTACAAAAGACAAAATATACTGATGTAAATTAAAATTAAAACTAGACTGTAAATTTCCACTATCAGTGAAGTCAGTGATATGTGATGAAAATGACAAAAATAAACATAAAAACATGCAATAATATGAGATCAAATGTGCATCATATTTCATTTTGGAGAACATTAGGACTGATAAAGTGGTGTAAAGTACACATACCTCTTATTTCTTTTGAAATTGGTGTAAAATGGTGTAAATTGATGTATGATAAGTTACTGCAGTAATGAATACTGAACCTATTACTATGTACTATACCATATATTCTGTAATATACGCCCCCAGGGAATTACATTGTCCGAAATCATAGAAGTAAAACTCTGTGATAATTGACAGTTAGGAGAATTCTAGTTCTGTCTACAATTTTTACCTGACATTATTATCTAATACATTGTAATGTGACTAAATGATATGGTTATAAAATTTTGTGTAGACAAATCTGAGTTCTTTTATATATGGTGAGTAATATTTCATTTTTTTTTTTTTGTTACAAAAAAGGGGGGATTTAATAGAAAAGGGGGTTCATTGCAGAATATACAGTGAATATCAAATGAGGACAGTAATTCAGTGTTTGGGTGGTTATACGAGTAACCTAGGTTCAATTCCCTAATTGCACCACTATGTTTCAGAGGTTGGTTACCTCCTGCTCTCAGGTCACAATATATTAGTGATAATATGTTATTGAAAGTGATGTAATACACCAACCAACCAACCATATACTGAAAATGTTACTGGGCTTGTAGGATTTGACAAGGTATGATCATTTGAAATATTTGAATACATTGAATCTTGAATAAGAAAAATAAAATGAAGAATTGTTCATTGTTTCAGGCTCAGTAATAATCAGTCAATAAGTGAGCATTTTTAGCTTGTGATGATACCCACAGCATTGTTGGCGTCTTTGAAGTCATCGTCCATAAACAAAAACCTTTACCAGGATCATAATTTTAGAACCATTACAGACAGGGTTTTAATATTTCACCTGTATATTCTTTATCCTAAGACCATTCATTGGGTACCAAATCTCTTGATTTTGTGACCTTGACCGTGAAATTTGACCTACTTCTAAAAAAGTTCAACTTTAGTCATAACTTATGAACAGTAAGAGATAGGGCTTAAATATTTCATGTGTGTATTCCTTGTAACAAAAGCTTTCATTGTATATCAATAGCTTTTACATTGTGACCTTGACCTTAAAGATTGACCTACTTAGACAAAAATTTAACCTGATTGATAACTTTAGAACCATATGTGTTCCTTGTGCCTAGACCTTTCATTGAATATCAAAATATTTGACCTTGTAACCTGGAGCTTGAAGTTTGACCCACTTTGAAAAAACTTTCAATTTGGTTGCCATCAGTGAGCTCTGTATTTCTGCCATATGCCTTCAAAACAGCAGATTTGCAACTTTATTAATAACTCACTAGTTCAGTATCTGTTAACTACTGTACCAGATTTATTGTCAGGCTAGTATTAGTTATCTAACAAAATATTAATTGGGTTAGAAAAATGTGTCTGTTTGCTAGCGGTAAAAAAATTTCTTTAAAGACCAATCTCATTAAAACTCGATCTATCACTTTCCTGAGTTCTATCATGTTCACTGTGGTAGATCTCAATACACTTCCGTAGAAGGTCATCTCGGATCGACCTTTGACATGGACCGATCAGCGTGTGCTGCATGAAGCTGTCCAGAGAAAGGAATTCCATTTCAATATGTACGCCTATATCACATGGCAGCACGCCTCAAGTTATTGTAGACAGTGATTGAAAAAACAAAAAACTGGCCAGCTTCACACAGGTCGATCTGAGATGAACTGCTACGGAGTGTACTGAAATCTACCACAGCAAACATATTAAAACTAATGAGATTGAATTTTAATGAGATTGCTTATAAAGACTGCATATGAAGAGCCATCATGGCTCAATCAGCTTCTTGGCTTGTGAAAATGCTAAGACTTGAGTTCCAATGTCAAGGTAGACAAAGCACGTTGACAAACCCTCACTACCTTAGGTGGTTCTGTAGGCCTATACTTCTGTACATTGCATCTGGTAGATGCTATCCTCATATAGGTGCAATAACCATGATGTGACATAAAACAAGAGTCAAAATTAGATGTATTTGCATATTTTAAAACATATGAAATAATATTCTGATTTTTCATCAAAGGTCAATACAGTCATCTTACTTTATATACAGTGGTAGACACAATGGTCTAATGGTTTCTATGTACATGAACTATAAGTTGACAAATTGATGGATTTCTCAATATCTACATGTAATAGAGGCTCAATGGTTATAAAAAGTATTTGAATCCATTAATACTTAAAAAAGAACCCTCACAACTGGTGTAATTCGGTGGATGAGGTGCTAGATTTGTGACCAAGAGGTCCCAGGTTTGATTACCACCATGGGCACATCTGTGATTTGCCTTCGAAGAGACAGTAAAAACTGATGTTGATATCATCTACTGCTTCATCTTGGATACACTGGAGTCCTGTTTTTTGGATCTGAATGACCTGAAAAACCATGCAGGTCCTATGTCACCATGGGCATATGAAAGATCCCTCACTGATTTGGATCGGTCTTTTGCAATGGTATCAATTTCTATGCAATGCATCAAACAGAGGGGTCTCCATAATACTTGAAATAATCGTGGAGTAATGTAAAGCAGTAAATGAACAATCAATCAATCTATTTGCACACGAAGATCTTAAAATGATCAATTAAAAGGGTCTAGCTGGGAGGTGTTCGACTCCTGCCATGGGTGCACGGGTGTCCTGTCTCTCGGATGTGAAAGTGAAAACCGAGGAAGGACGCAATAGTCCATGTACATAATGTGGATCAATGTACATTATGGTTCGATAGCGACTATACAATGTGGACCAATAGTCCATATAAATTATGGCTCGATAGGGACTATACAGTGTGGATCAATAGCCCATGTACATTATGGCTCGATAGGGACTATACAGTGTGGATCAATGGTCCATGTACATTATGGCTGGGTAGGGACTATACAATGTGGATCAATAGCCAATGTACATTATGGCTCGATAGGGACTATACAGTGTGGATCAATGGTCCATGTACATTATGGCTGGGTAGGGACTATACAATGTGGACCAATAGCCCATGTACATTATGGCTCGATAGGGACTATACAATGTGGATCAATAGCCCATGTACATTATGGCTGGGTAGGGACTATACAATGTGGATCAATGGTCCATGTACATTATGGCTGGGTAGGGACTATACAATGTGGATGAATGGTCCATGCACATTATGGCTCAGTAGGGACTATACAGTGTGGATCAATAGCCAATGTACATTATGGCTCGATAGGGACTATACAGTGTGGATCAATGGTCCATGTACATTATGGCTCGGTAGGGACTATACAATGTGGATCAATAGTCCATGTACATTATGGCTCAGTAGGGACTATACAATGTGGATGAATGGTCCATGTACATTATGGCTGGGTAGGGACTATACAATGTGGATCAATGGTCCATGTACATTATGGCTGGGTAGGGACTATACAGTGTGGACCAATAGCCCATGTACATTATGGCTCGATAGGGACTATACAATGTGGATCAATGGTCCATGTACATTATGACTGGGTAGGGACTATACAATGTGGATCAATGGTCCATGTACATTATGGCTGGGTAGGGACTATACAGTGTGGATCAATGGTCCATGTACATTATGGCTGGGTAGGGACTATACAATGTGGATGAATGGTCCATGCACATTATGGCTCAGTAGGGACTATACAGTGTGGATCAATAGCCAATGTACATTATGGCTCAATAGGGACTATACAGTGTGGATCAATGGTCCATGTACATTATGGCTGTGTAGGGACTATACAATGTGGATCAATGGTCCATGTACATTATGGCTCAGTAGGGACTATACAGTGTGGATCAATAGTCCATGTACATTATGGCTCAGTAGGGACTATACAGTGTGGATGAATGGTCCATGTACATTATGGCTGGGTAGGGACTATACAATGTGGATCAATGGTCCATGTACATTATGGCTGGGTAGGGACTATACAATGTGGACCAATAGCCCATGTACATTATGGCTCGATAGGGACTATACAATGTGGATCAATGGTCCATGTACATTATGACTGGGTAGGGACTATACAATGTGGATGGATGGTCCATGTACATTATGGCTGGGTAGGGACTATACAATGTGGATCAATAGCCCATGTACATTATGGCTGGGTAGGGACTATACAATGTGGATCAGTAGCCCATGTACATTATGGCTCAGTAGGGACTATACAGTGTGGATCAATGGTCCATGTACATTATGGCTCGATAGGGACTATACAATGTGGATCATTAGTCCATGTACATTATGGCCCTGTACATAAAATATCTGGTTTGTTTGTGTGAGCCACTGGATTATAGTAGACGTACCTATAATGCATGGTGGGAGTCAAAATCTATAAGCTCAATGTATTGCATGCATATATGATCATTGATGTACTCTAGTTATAGTTGCATGCAGGGAAATAAGTAAGTTTTGTATTTACTTTGTCTGATTATAGTTCTTGTTTCATGTCACTCTATGATCATTTCAAGTACACGGTGACAGCATCTGTCTGATGCATTGCATTCAAATGTAAACACAGGTTGCACATGGGAATTACCTGTTGGCTGTAAAGCAACAAAATGAAATCTCAAAATGAAAGGAAACAATAAAGATATGAAGTTTTTATCATAGATTAAACAGTAGTGTATCTGCAAGATCCATGGCCGGTAATGCCTACTGTAGACCCTGGGTGTGAGTCCCAGTCTGAACACTTGTCCTGTTACAGAGGAGTTACAGTCACAGAGTGGCCAGAATAAACCAGTATAGCGTACTGTAGGTCCTGGGTGTGAGTCCCAGTCTGACCACTTGTCCTGTTACAGAGGAGTTACAGTCACAGAGTGCATAGACCAGAATTAAGCCATATAGCGTACTGTAGGTCCTGGGTGTGAGTCCCAGTCTGACCACTTGTCCTGTTACAGAGGAGTTACAGCCACAGAGTGGCCAGAATAAACCTGTATAGCGTACTGTGGGTCCTGGGTGTGAGTCCCAGTCTGACCACTTGTCCTGTTACAGAGGAGTTACAGCCACAGAGTGGCCAGAATAAACCAGTATAGCGTACTGTAGGTCCTGGGTGTGAGTCCCAGTCTGACCACTTGTCCTGTTACAGAGGAGTTACAGCCACAGAGTGCATGGACCAGAATAAACCCGTATAGCATACTGTAGGTCCTGGGTGTGAGTCCCAGTCTGACCACTTGTCCTGTTACAGAGGAGTTACAGCCACAGAGTGGCCAGAATAAATCTGTATAGCGTACTGTGGGTCATGGGTGTGGGTCCCAGTCTGACCACTTGTCCTGTTACAGAGGAGTTACAGCCACAGAGTGGCCAGAATAAACTGGTATAGCATACTGTAGGTCCTGGGTGGGAGTCCCAGTCTGACCACTTGTCCTGTTACAGGGGAGTTACAGCCACAGAGTGGCCAGAATAAACCGGTATAGCATACTGTAGGTCCTGGGTGTGAGTCCCAGTCTGACCACTTGTCCTGTTACAGAGGAGTTACAGCCACAGAGTGGCCAGAATAAACCTGTATAGCGTACTGTGGGTCATGGGTGTGAGTCCCAGTCTGACCACTTGTCCTGTTACAGAGGAGTTACAGCCACAGAGTGGCCAGAATAAACCGGTATAGCATACTGTAGGTCCTGGGTGTGAGTCCCAGTCCGACCACTTGTCCTGTTACAGAGGAGTTACAGCCACAGAGTGGCCAGAATAAACCTGTATAGCGTACTGTGGGTCATGGGTGTGGGTCCCAGTCTGACCACTTGTCCTGTTACAGAGGAGTTACAGCCACAGAGTGGCCAGAATAAACTGGTATAGCGTACTGTAGGTCCTGGGTGGGAGTCCCAGTCTGACCACTCGTCCTGTTACAGAGGAGTTACAGCCACAGAGTGGCCAGAATAAGAATTATAATACTGATCTCTGGGGACTCTCTTACACTCCAGACACTTTGGGCGGAGTAGGTGATCAACACTCTACCACACTAAAAATAATGGTCAGAAATGTTTGATACTTAAATGTAAATCAAAAATGCCACAAAACGTGATATACACTTATATAATTGTATATAATATGGCTTCAAATCCAAGTGTTCCTGTGAAACTCAGCTAGCCATCGCCATGGACAGCATTGCCCATGGGTACTTCTAATTTCCGAAAATACATACATTTGCTAAAAACACAGTATAATGTACCAAAAACAGGCATGCATGACCCAAAAACATGCATCAACATATACCGATGGCATTTAATATACATTTACACTAGCTTTTCAAATAGAGTCGGTCTTGTATTTATTTCCTATTGGCCACAAACAGGAAGTATAGCTAGAAGTACGACCCAGTAGTTCAACGCCTATGTGCAAAATACACTGTCCTTCCTAACTCGGATGCAGTTATAACAGTTTACATACGAGCTCGTCTCGATGTGTATACATATTTTTGGATATATTTCGCAAACGTTTTTACAACATTTTTAAGATTTCCAGAATTTGTGAATTTTAATATTGACTGGAAGTGGAAGAAAATTATATGATAACTTTAATCTGAAAATATGTGTTTTTAGTATACTTTATTCTGTGTTTTCAGTATACTTTATCCTGTGTTTTCAGTATACTTTATTCTGTGTTTTCAGTATACTTTATCCTGTGTTTTCAGTATACTTTATTCTGTGTTTTCAGTATACTTTTATCTGTGTTTTCGGTATATTTTATTCTGTGTTTTCAGTATACTTCATCCTGTGTTTTCAGTATACTTTAATTATTCTGTGTTCTAAGTTTTCAGTATACTTTATTCTGTGTTTTCAGTATACTGTATTCTGTGTTTTCAGTATATATATTATTCTGTGTTTTCAGTATACTTTATTCTGTGTTTTCAGTATACTTTATCCTGTGTTTTCAGTATACTTCATCCTGTGTTTTCAGTATACTTTATCCTGTGTTTTCAGTATACTTTATTCTGTGTTCTGTGTTTTCAGTACACTTTATTCTGTGTTTTCAGTATAATTTATTCTGTGTTTTCAGTATATTTTATTCTGTGTTTTCAGTATACTTTATCCAGTGTTTTCAGTATACTTTATTCTGTGTTTTCAGTATACTTTATCCTGTGTTTTCAGTATACTTTATTCTGTGTTCTGTGTTTTCAGTACACTTTATTCTGTGTTTTCAGTATAATTTATTCTGTGTTTTCAGTATATTTTATTCTGTGTTTTCAGTATACTTTATCCAGTGTTTTCAGTATACTTTATTCTGTGTTTTCAGTATACTTTATTCTGTGTTTTCAGTATACTTTAGCGGACAGATCAACCAGATAGAGAAAGTCCAACATAGAGCAGCACGATTCGCTACAAGGAACTACTGGGATAGGAAAGCAGGCAGCGTCACCAACTGGCCAGAGAGGCTTTTATCTTGACTGCCACATGAAGTATAACGCTCAACTTTTGAATACACTTCGTATTGGAAGAAGAAGAAGATATACTTTATCCTGTGTTTTCAGTATACTTTATTCTGTGTTTTCAGTATACTGTATCCTGTGTTTTCAGTATACTTTATCCTGTGTTTTCAGTATACTTTATTCTGTGTTTTCAGTATACTTTATTCTGTGTTTTCAGTATACTTTATTCTGTGTTTTCAGTATACTTTTATCTGTGTTTTCGGTATATTTTATTCTGTGTTTTCAGTATACTTTATCCTGTGTTTTCAGTGTACTTTATTCTGTGTTCTGTGTTTTCAGTATACTTTATTCTGTGTTAAGTATACTTTATCCTGTGTTTTCAGTATACTTTATTCTGTGTTTTCAGTATACTTTATCCTGTGTTTTCAGTATACTTTATCCTGTGTTTTCAGTATACTTCATCCTGTGTTTTCAGTATACTTTATCCTGTGTTTTCAGTATACTTTATTCTGTGTTCTGTGTTTTCAGTATACTTTATTCTGTGTTCTGTGTTTTCAGTACACTTTATTCTGTGTTTTCAGTATAATTTATTCTGTGTTTTCAGTATATTTTATTCTGTGTTTTCAGTATACTTTATGCAGATAGAGAAAGTCCAACGTAGAGCAGCACGATTCGCTACAAGGAACTACTGGGATAGGAAAGCAGGCAGCGTCACCAACATGGTCAACTCCTTGGGATGGGAACCGCTACAGATCAGAAGAGTAAATTTAAGATCCGCCTTCTGTTGCTATTCAAGATCCAGCACAATCTAGTGGCCATTCCAGCAGAACAATACCTAATCCAGACAGACACCAGGACAAGGGGACAACATACCTTTCGCATCCCAACAGCGAAAAAGGATGTATACCGTTTCTCCTTCTTCCCGCGAACCATCAGGGATTGGAACAGACTTCTATCAGCAATGACATCAGCATGTTCCTTGGAGGACTACAGGACTGCAATGGGCAACATACCACCTGCCCACTTCAGCTTAGGATGAGGACAAAAGATTTTAACTTTTAACTGTATCATACTGGCCTGAGAGGCTTTTATCTTGACTGCCACATGAAGTATAACGCTCAACTTTTGAGTACACTTCGTATTGGAAGAAGAAGAAGATACTTTATCCTGTGTTTTCAGTATACTTTATTCTGTGTTTTCAGTATACTGTATCCTGTGTTTTCAGTATACTTTAATTCCTGTGTTTTCAGTATACTTCATCCTGTGTTTTCAGTATACTTTATCCTGTGTTTTCGGTATACTTTAATCTGTGTTTTCAGTATTGCGCTGTAACTTTATTCTGTGTTTTCAGTATACTTTATCCTGTGTTTTCAGTATACTTCATCCTGAGTTTTCAGTATACTTTATTCTGTGTTTTCAGTATACTTTAATCTGTGTTTTCAGTATACTTTATCCTGTGTTTTCAGTATACTTTAATCTGTGTTTTCGGTATACTTTATTTTGTGTTTTCAGTAAACTTTATTCTGTGTTTTCAGTAAACTTTATTCTGTGTTTTTAGTATATACTTTATCCTGTGTTTTCAGTATACTTTATTCTGTGTTTTCATTATACTTTATCCTGTGTTTTCAGTATACTTTATTCTGTGTTTTCAGTATACTTTAATCTGTGTTTTCAGTATACTTTATTCTGTGTTTTCAGTATACTTTAATCTGTGTTTTCAGTATACTTTATTCTGTGTTTTCAGTATACCTTATCCTGTGTTTTCAGTATACTTTATTCTGTGTTTTCAGTATACTTTATCCTGTGTTTTCAGTATACTTTATTCTGTGTTTTCAGTATACTTTGATTCCTGTGTTTTCAGTATACTTTAATCTGTGTTTTCAGTATACTTTATCCTGTGTTTTCAGTATACTTTATTCTGTGTTTTCTGCACTCTATACACAGGAACGGCAGGGTAAACAGCACTTTATGTTGACCCAAATTGCATCATACAACTTTTTTGTATTAATTAGCCATACAGGCTATACATACAATGACTAAGTTGTTTTTAAATTTGATACATAATTGACACAGTTATGTCATTTTCTTTTTCCTGCTATTTCATATCATATAGAACCTGACAAGTTAGTTATTCCTTATTTATTACAAATGTTAGCAGCATACATAATGCAACAGTGTGAAACTGATGATCGACAGCTATCATAATTGGATAAAGTTCTTGATTTTTTGGGGGAGGGGTTCATTCCAGTAACTTGCATGATTAATGTATGCATCATTGTGATATGTAGTCAGTAAATTAAATGATTCCAAAATAAATTTGAATTGCGATAAATAATGCCCGAATCCTGAACTTGTTGTAATCCAGACCTGCCCTAATGTAGTCCTATGAACATGACCTCGCTGACAAGCACGAGGTCATATTGGTGGGGTCCTTATACTCTTTATAGCTAATTTGTTGCAGACGAAAATTCTTGCACAGCGCTTTTATAAGCTCAGAATTGGGTTAAATGTTGTTTACTTATTTTAATCCCTAACTTATACTTGTTTACTTCTGTTCATTCCTTGAAATTGATTACTGAAAACAGTGATAGTTACTCATTTGAGTGATTATCTCTCAAATGAGAGGTTGCCCCCAACCTGATTAAATCACTTCACTTGCGACATGACAATGTGTACAGTGGAGGGCGGGGCCCTTGGTGACCCTTCCCATAGGTTAGGTGTGCCAGAGCACGTCTCGAAGCTAGATGCCAGGAGGAAAGGTGACTGTCTGCCTCTAAAAAATTAAAGGGGAGAAGAATGTTGTTAAATCGGGTATATATGTGTAGCGGGTTTAAATCTCGGGTAGCTCATTCAGTAGCGCACTAAACCCTGGGTTCAATGGATTGAGACCAGATTGTTCATTGAATAACTTCATATGCTTCAATTTACTCTTTATTTCCAACCTATACTGAGTAGTATTTTGCAGATAATGATTAATATATATTCCATCATACTGAATTATGAACCTAATGGTTTTCAGGTGTATGCTACCTTACTGACACTGATATTAAATTTTGTATAATTTGCAAACTATAAAGGCACTGTTCATTGAGTCCTAGAATGATTGTCCTTCGAAGATACTTTTCACAGAAATATGTCTCAGTACTTTCTGATAATACTTGAAGAGTCACTGCTGATTGTACAGAGATATTTTTCAGATATCTAGGATTTTGATCAATCAATACTTGCCATTTTCACAAATTTTAATTTATTCATTTTCATGTATTGGTGGAAGGTATGGATAACAAATGGTATAAATAACAAAAGCCATGTTCTAGACAGATCATGTACTACACAGCTGATCTTATGAAGCTGATGACACCAATTCAGCCAATGTGCCATAAGGGGCATTACATCTTGTAAAGTAGGTTCGAGTCCTGCCTTGGCCAAAATATCTAAAGCTTACAAATTTGATCAGCATCATTATTCTTGAATACAAATTTATGTAACTATGTGAAAGTATTTCTTTATAATTCAGTGTTTGATCTAGCTAATTAGCTTATAATGGATCAATCAAATTTACCCCTCCATGAGATTAATTTTGTATCTAATGACATATATATATAAATATATATAAATATATATATATATATATATATATATATATATATATATATATGTCACGTGCCATCAGCAAAATCATTCATAAGTCTATATCATTTTATTCCCAAAAATCAAAGACTCGGGGGCATTTAGTTTTTAGCCTGTCAAGAGGAAAGATAGAAGAAAGACTTGGTGGAACCTTGAACAGTTTGCACAGAAGTCCTTCGATCAAAGACTTTTTGAAGTGTGCACATGAGAAGTCATTTGATGAAAATTCTTTTGAAGTGTGCACTACATACAGATGTTGTAAGTGATATGGCCAGTTTTCTTATATACACTTATGATTTGCGAAAATCTGGCCTTCCTCTTTTTAAGCTTTTGACAATTTTGCCAAGGCAGGACTTGAACCTACTTTACAAGATGTAACGCCCCATGTGGCACATTGGCTTTATAAATGTCAATAGCTTAATTAACTAGCAATATTAATTGTACAATATTTAAGTTTTTAAATTTTTCATGTTCTCTGATCAAAAGACATGGGGCATACTTGTTTTTTTCCTGTCTGTCTGTTTGTTTGTGTGTCTGTTGTCAGTTTCAACCATGACACAAGTTTTGAACTGTGAGAGATAGGTAATTAATATATAGCATGCATACTTCACTAATATAAAGCCTTTTCAAATACGGAGTATCGCAACTACTGAAATATGTCACGGTTTGCATTTAGTCACCTACCAAAACCATTGTTCTTGATGTGGGCACTTTTCTGTGGGCAACTGACATCATAATAGTATGACGTCATAACAATCACAAAGTGTGCGTGTATGTCGACAATATTTTAGTTGCAATATCCTGTATTACACCAAGGATTTAGACCTCATGACCGTGACCATGATCTCCATTTCAAAAACTTTAACATTGGTTATAACTTTCGTTGATTTAATTATATTTAATTTAATTATAACTTTCGAATTGTAAGGGGTAGATCTAGGGCTTCCATAATTTCAAAAGCATATTCCTTGTGACAAGACCTTTTCTGTCGCAACCATATTTTTTACCATGTGACCTTGACTGTGACCTTCGATCTACATTTCAAAAACTTTAACATTTAATAATAGCATATTACTGATATGTTATAACTTACATGACCACTACAGAATCAATATCGATATACTGTCCCTCCTTTTGATGTATATAATTATATTGCATTTTGTTCCACATACAGATCTAATTGTGTCTTACTTTTACTGATGTGAACAAAAGGATATTCTGATTTTGATGTCTCCTACTTAATTATTGTGTTTAATTACTAAATATTACAAGTCGTGTCGTCTCACTTAAAGTTGACGTTGATGTTTCAACCAAAATGTAGTTCAACATAAAACTTAATTTCTATTGAAACGGTCGGCTCATACCTTCACCACCGGTATGAGCCGACCGTTTCAATAGAAATTACATAAAACTATGCGTTTTCGGAAGGAATATCAACGCAGTCTGAAGTCAACCACAACATATAATGTGAACAATATATTCTGGAAATAAACCTCAACATACGTTCCAACATAAGTGTTTCTAATATTTACGGTGTTATGAATAGAAACATGCATATGCTTTCTACCGAACTTTTATTGCTATTGTTTCCTCGATGAAATGATTATACGGAGTTGTCTCCTGTTGGACAACTTGAGACAACTGATTTAGTAAACAATTCTGTCCAAGGCAATTCGACAACAGTGATTATGGCATCGGAAAGTGTCATTATTAATTTAAAAGTTTCCATTCATATTTGTTTAATTTATTACTAGGATTATATGGTTGCTATTTTGTTTACTGTATCATGGTATTTTCTGTGAGTACATGTGGCTGTAACAAACATATTAACACAAAACAAATCCTTGTCAATCGTGTAAAGGTTCGACTGTAACTCAATAGATCTATGAAAAATCAATATAACAGTTTATGTGACATCTTCCAACAAAATTTATGTGAAAAGACTGCACTTTGTGCATCAGTAAAAAATGTAAACTTTCCCCCTTACCCTAGTGATAACATCCGAGGAGCGAACGTCAGGACTCGCATGGAGTAGCACCACTAAAGAAGACAGATGGACTCCTCTACAGTGATACTGAATCCAAAGAGGAAATACTCAACCAGCAATTTCATTCTGTCTACACCAGAGAGGATTATCACATCAATGCCAAACAAAGGTGCTAGTCCTTATCCAGCGATGTCTTCAATCCAAGTCAGCCAAGCAGGAGGCCACAAGTTACTCAAGAATCATTGGATTCAGGCACCATTCCACACAACTGGCGATCGGCTTCTATTGTTCCAGTATACAAGAAAAGTGATAAGCGTCAGTCCTCCAACTACAGACCAGTCTCCTTGATTTCCATCTCCTGTATTAAATTACTGGAACACCTCATTCACAGCGAGGTAATGGACCACTTTGACCAGCACTCTATCCTCGAAAATGAAAAAAAAAATTTGGCCACAGCTGGATTTGAACCGCTACTCTCCATATTTCAATTACCAAGTGGTATATGTACCATTGTGAGACCTACTTATTAGACACGGTGGCATTATCTAGCTGTTAATCAATTTGGATGAAATTTACCAAATTGATAGAGAACCTATAGTACTTCATGTATTCCATGTTTCATTAAAATCTTTCATGTGGCATAACAGCAGAAGTTAAAAATGTGAAGAATTGTTCCTATACACCCTCATTTGGAAGTCTTAAAAAATTAATAGAAAATCCAAAAATTGAGATATTGACAAAATTCTTTCAAAGTAACATTCTTTACCATAATTATGATCACAACAGTCCATAAGAAATCATCATTGTCAATTAACTAGGAAATATGACACTTTTCTGCACTGAAATCACCAAGTAAAAAAAATGTTGAAAAAAAATTCTTAAATTTGATTTTGGAAGGGAACCAAAATGACAATACGTCGTCACTCGTCACTCTAGATCATTTCTATGCATTCTGTTTGTCTCTGTATACAGCCCGTGTGAAAAAGAATATTGTCAAAGGAGGGTACTCTTTTGTGACCTACTTTTGACTATGATGGCGCCACCTGTAAAGAGGTCTGGACGAAAACAACAGAATTTGAAGAGGATCATAAGTGACTTATTTCTACCAAGATTTATTAATATCCTTTGAACAGTTTTGCAGATAAAGTTGAAAATGTGAAAAATGGCCACCACCACCCCCCTCCCTTTTTTAGCTCACCTAACCCGAAGCCCAAGTGAGCTATTGTGATCAATCGCTGTCCGTTGTCCGTCTTCTGTCGTCCGTCCGTCGTTAGCTTCTCTACATGTTCGACTTCTTCTCCAGAACCGCTGCACAGAATTTCATCAAACTTCATAGAAAGTAAGTACTTAAGATCCTCTACCAAGTTTGTGTTTTTCGTGCCCATCCGTAATCCAACATGGCTGCCATTGGCTCTGATTGATTGACACATTTTCGACTTCTTCTCCAGAACGGCTGCACAGAATTCCACCAAACCTCATGTCCTCTACCAAGTTTGTGTTTTTCGTGCCAATCCGTAATCCAAGGTGGCCACCATTGGCTCTGATTGGTTGACGCATTTTCGACTTCTTCTCCAGAAGCGCTGCACAGAATTCACCAAACCACATAGGAAGTAACTACTTGAGGTCCTCTACAAAGTTTGTGTTTTTCTTGCTGATCCGTAATCCAAGATGGCTGCCATTGGCTCTGATTGGTTGACACATTTTGGACTTCTTCTCCATAACCGCTATACAGAATTTTACAAAACCTCATAGGTAGTAAGTACTCAAGGTCTTCTACCGAGTTTGTGTTTTTCGTGCCGATCCGTAATCCAAGTTGGCCACCATTGGCTCTGATTGGTTGACACATTTTGGACTTCTTCTCCAGAAGCGCTGCACAGAATTTCACCAAACCTCATAGGAAGTAACTACTCTACAAAGTTTGTGTTGTTCTTGCCGATCCGTAATCCAAGATGGCCGCCATTTGCTCTGATTGGTTGACGCATTTTTGACTTCTTCTCCAGAAGCGCTACACAGAATTTCACCAAACCTCATAGAAAGTAAGTACTCAAGGTCCTCTACCAAGTTTGTGTTCTTCGTACTGATCTGTAATCCAAGATGGCCGCCATTGGCTTTGATTGGTTGACACATTTTGGACTTCTTCTCCAGAACCGCTACACAGAATTTCACCAAACCTCATAGGAAGTAAGTAATCAAAGTCCTCTACCAATTTTGTGTTTTTGTGCCCATCCGTAATCCGAGATGGCAACCATTGGCTCTAATTGGTTGAAACACTTTCGACTTCTTCTCCAGAAGCGCTGCACCGAATTTCACCAAACCTCATAGGCAGTAACTACTTGAGGTCCTCTACAAAGTTTGTGTTTTTCTTGCCGATCCGTAATCCAAGATGGCCGCCATTGACTCTGAATGGTTGACACATATTCGACTTCTTCACCAGAACCGTTAAACAGAATTTCACCAAACCTCATAGGAAGTAAGCACTTGAGGTCCTCTACCAAGTTTGTGTTTTTCGTGGTGATCCGTAATCCAAGATGACTGCCATTGTTTCTGATTGGTTGACACATTTTGGACTTCTTCTCCAAAAGCGCTGCACAGAATTTCACTAAACCTAATAGGAAGTAAGTACTCAAGGTCCTCTACCAAGTTTGTGTTTTTCGTGCCCATCCGTAATCCAAGATGGTCACCATTGGCTCTGATTGGTTGACACAATTTGGACACTTCAAAACGACTGCACAAAATATCAGCAAACCTTATAGAAAGTCTTGCAGAAAAAAGCAAAATTTTCTACTGAAATGAGCTGTCATTTTAAGCAATTTGTGCTCAGGTAAGCGATATAGGCCCATTTGGGCCTCTTGTTTTTGGAAGTCTTAAAAAATTCATAAAAAATCCAAAAATTGAAATATTGAGAAAAAACACAATTATGATCAAAATAGTCATTAAGAAATCATCAATATCAATTAACTGAAAAAATGACACTTTTCTGCATTGAAATGACTAAGTCCAGAAACATGTAAGAAAAAAAAAGCGTAAATTTTTATTTGACGAATCTTAACCCCGAACACAATTTTTGATAACCCATCTTTATAGATTGTTGAAATGCAATTAGTTTCCCCATTTATGTACTGGTTCTGGAGGAGAAGATGTTTGAAGAGGGGTACCGTTTTGGGCACTTTTGGTCCCGCCCTGGATCAACCCCTGAGGGAATCTGGATCCCGAACACAATTTTAGTAGAGGACCTTGAGTACATCATTTATACAAAGTATGATCCAAATCTGCAATGTACATAGTTCCAGAGAACAAGTCGAAAATGTGAAAAAGTTAACGACAGACGGACGACGATAACGGAAGACGGACGGCGCACTATGACTATAGCTCACTTGAGCCTTTGGCTCTTGTGAGCTAAAAACATAGCTAATGTCAACTTACCCACGCGTCACCTGAATGTCAACTATGTCGGCTAATTCGACGCTATCGAGGTTACATTGTATATAAAAATGAAACAGGCTATAAGTTTGGACAAAATTGACGTGAAGTGGATTTCTACGTTAAGTTGAAATTTGCTATATTTGGCTCAATGCCAATTGATCTAACGATATTTTTTCTGCATATTGTTAACTACATGATCTTGCTGGATCTACTGTTTTTCTTCTTTATTGGGCCTGCTTACCAGAGGCTGAATCTATTTTCTTTAATTGTACACAATTGGAGATAAAAATGTAATATACGAAACTGTAAACCTGTATTTCAGGCCGAATGTGTTTTAATATACGGAACGGCAAGCCTGCATTTCAAGCCGACCCCGGATCGAAAGATATCAGTCGAGGATGTCATACTTTGACATAATCCCAACCGAGGTTGGGGCGTCGAAGTATGTTCAACAAGACCGGTTAATGCAAGTGCGTGATGCTCAATCATCCTACCTTATATGTTTTGTATTAATATGATTTTTGAAAATATCTTGAATAAAAACTGTTAAACATGCATTTGATTCGGTCAGTCGAGTAACGATGTGGCATAAGATATCAACGTCAGGAATAATAGGCAAGCCTCTCAAAAAAGCATAATAATATTTAAAAAAAAACTGTTGTCCTAAATGAATATAGTGGGAACATTTCAGAATAAAATGGAACTCATATTCAATATCTGAAGTACACAAATGACATAAACGTTCCTCTATAGGAATTTTCTTATATCGACCAGTTTCTAACATCAGACAATGTGATGACACTCTCATTTTATAAATCAGTTTCTTATATAGTATTGGAATACGTTTCATAAACTAAGATTGTAAGGTACAGTTGTCAACAAGATGTCTAATGATTGAACATTTTGAAAAAGAATTTATGTCAGAAAATAACGATTGCTTATAACGATCAAATAAATGTTGCTTGACCATTGCAGTAATATATTGTGGGTTTTCTACATTTTGGTTTGTCCATAACTCCAATAAGCCTAAACATATATATATGAGTTTTGAAATCCAAACACAGTAAAATATTTTCGTAGTATATGTGTAGAGATTAAGTAATTATTTGTTGTATAATTATGATTAGAAAAGAGTCAAATTTATTTCATGCATGCACAAATCATATACACAAGTGAAGAACTTATTGATTATTGTTTTACGTCACTCCAAGATTATTTCACGTAGATATAGTGACGGCATCTCATCTGCCTGATGCATTGCATACAAATTTAAACATTTGCAATGGACCCACACAAAGCAGTGAGGGATCTTTTACGTGGCACACCTGTCGTAACACGGGACCGCGGTTTTTACTGTCTCATTCGAAAGACAGAACGCTGGTGTGCCCAGGACGGGAGTCGAACCCGGGCACCTTATCCACTAGGCGCACCGTCTTGTGAAGAACATATCAAAGATAATTATTTTTTATTTGGATGTATTATTCAATTTTATGAGATATTTTGTTGTTCATCATTTACAATGTTCGTTCTTCTCTTGCGTAGGACATGGTGTGCCAGTTTCTACTAATGAATACATAATTAGGAGTTGCGTACTGTTGCTTTGCTAGTTATTTAAATTTGAAGAAAATAATTGAGTGTTTCATTAAAAGTTATATGTTAACTTTATTTTAGCTTTGAAGAAGCATGGGGCTTATTGCTTTGCACATGTCGGTGGGTATGTCGGTCGGTCCTTCTTACCTTGTGCAACGGCTTACTCGAGAACGCTTCAAATTTGGTAGGAAGATAGTCCTTGAGAAGTACAGATGATCCCAATAGATTGCATACACAAACATTTTTTTTAAACAAAGGACCATCTATATATTAAAGTTACCTTAGTGAAAATTTGGGTACTGTAGAGGGTATTTATAGTACCTGAGTTGATTGTGGTTGGATGAATGATAAAGCTCTTAGATGTATAAAATTGAAGGATGGTAAGAAGTTTAAGGATAATACTATTTAATATACATTTAATCTATTGCTGTGTTGTTTGCAAAGAACTTCTTCCAGATTTTTTAAATTGAATTTTCGCTAGTTTGACGTTTTTATTTTATCATTTTTGTTGTTTTATTTTTGTTCGTTTTGTTGTTTGCTTTTGTTTGTTTCTTTGGGGTTTTTTTTTTTTGCTCGAATTCCCTTATCATAATCTTTCGACAGTTACCCATCAACCAACACCTCGTTGCCATTTGTTAAAAATCAAACAACAAACAAACAATTAAACAAAGACAAATATAAGACAAATTTTTACGACGTTGGTCTGTCTGCATGTTCGTCCGTATGTCTCAGTGGAAATCAATCATTACCTGATAGTCACTATTTATTTGGATCTTTTTTCTTTCTTTAATTCAGTTGATAAAACCCGCATTTCTTTGAACTAAGAATGTATGTAAGTAGACTTCCACCATTGTCCGAGATTGGCATACAAATTAATAAGCCAAACATTTACACCTGTTGATGAAACGGGCTCCTGAAATATCTGAAGCGTCATTTTTTTCTGTGCAATGTATGTACAGCGCAAGCGTAAGAGTACTCATAAAGTTAAAAGTTCGTAACTTTATGAAATGTGTACGAGTTGTTTTGTACATATGATTTACGAGTTCGTAACATTTTTCATAAGTTGCTCGTAAACTCTACGAGTGCTCGTAAATCTATGAATCTTTGTACATGTGGCACCTGTGCAGTAGGAACCAATGTTATCCTGTCAATATAAGCAGAAATAAAAATGGCTGGATCTATTTCATGAAAAAGAACCATTATTGGAAGATATTTAAGCAGGGTACATTAGTTTTTTGCTTTTGTCTGCAAAATACACAAAATTTGAATAAGAAGGAAACCATTTTTGTAAGACATGTAAGTACAAAAAGGGGGACATGTATACTTGAAATGATTAACTATAAGTGTCAATACAAGGCAAGGGTTGTTCCGAGAATTTTGAAAAATGGAGTTACCTGGGCCAACTACCTACATATGGTCTGTCTAAACAATGAATAATTTAGTCACCCCACAGGATGTATCACAATATTATTCTTATGATTGTGACCTTTAACAACTTTATGTATATATTAGACTTATGAAGAAGTTTGAGGCCGGGGTGGCCTAGTGGGTAAGGTGCTAGGCTGATGATTGAGAGGTCCCGGGTTCGACTCCTGTCCTGGGCACACTGGTTTTCTGTCTTTCGGATGGGACAGTAAAAACCGAGGTCCCATGTCACGGTAGGCGTGGCACGTAAAAGACCCCTCATTGCTTCGGGTGGGTCCATTGCAAAAGTCTAAATTTGTATGCAAAGCAATCAGGCAGATCATGCGCGGATCCAGAATTTTTTGTCAGAGGGGGTCCAACCAAAAAAGGTAATTTTTTCTCTTAGACGAGGGGGGTCCAACCCCAAAAATGCCCAAATATTACCTTTTTTTGGTCAAATTTTCGGATTCCAGGGGGGGGGGGTCCAGACCCCCCTAACCCCCCCCCCTCTGTATCCGCGCATGCAGATGCCGTCACCATATACATGTACGTGAAATAATCAAGGAGTGATCAATCAATTAAAAATGAAGAAGTTTGTACCAGCAAGAGTTATCCTTCTTGTCATCTCTTGATCAAGCATCAGAAACTAATGAAAGCTGAATGTGATAGCGTCTGTATTCTAACAGCTCTCTGTGGCACACAGTGTATTACATGATTTATCACACATGCAGGAACAGAGAATTGACTTCTTGCTTCTTTACCGAGTCCTCCAGAAAATTATCAAATGCTGCAAGTCCCTTATTGGACAAATACAGATAAATAAATGTTGTGATTGAATCCTCTCCATAAAACTAATGATAACCATTGTTTTATCAAAATTGTGAATGGTAAAGGTTTTGACATTTGAATGGGTTTTTTCTGTCTGTGTACAAAGTGGTGTCGATGCAATTGATAAATTAAATACATTATCAGGAGTGAAAAATATTTCCGTATTTACATGTATATTGTTTACAGTAGAAATGCAGATTTACCTACCAGGTAGCTTAAGGTAGAGCACTTGTGTTAACTCATGAGAGATTCAGGTTTGAGTCCTGACTTGGTAACAGTTAATCAGCATGCTACAATGTTTAGATTTTTGTCCCTACTTTGTCATAATTACAGATGGATGCAGTTCTAATGTAGAAAGTGGTCACTATGACTGCCCCAGGAATATTCGAACGGACGCACTTGCACTCTTCGTGTTCATGTGATTTATTCGTGCATGCACTTGGTCCAGTTGCACGTTCATACGCTTAATTATGCTCCCACCATGAAATGGTCGGGGGAATATAGTGCTAACATCAATTTAATCCATCAAAATTTCAAAGAGAAAATTAGAGAAAACTGAATGATGACGGAACAGGGTAGATGTATTAAGGGAAAATGCAGGTCAAGTTTAAATATGGGTGTAGTCCGGTAATTTTTGACAGTTATTGCCCTTGAACATAGATAATTTCTTTAAAATTTCAGCCCTGCTCATTTACTCAGAAGCCGGTGTGGCCTAGTGGATAAGGTGCTCGGCTCGTGATCGAGAGGTCGCGGGTTCGACTCCCGCCCGGGGCACACCGGTGTTCTGTCTTTCGGATGAGACAGTAAAAACCGAGGTCCCGTGTCACGGTAGGCGTGGCACGTAAAAGATCCCTCACTGCTTCGGGTGGGTCCGTTGCAGGGTCTAAATTTGTATGCAATGCATCAGGCAGATGCCGTCACCATATACGTGAAATAATCGTGGAGTGACGTAAAACAATAATCAAACAAACAAACATTTACTCAGTGCAGGTTTAATCGATTAAATTGATATTTGGTATAACAATGTATTAAGGGAAGGTGTAAGTCAAGATCGAGTACTGGTGTGATGTACATTTCAAAATTTGCTTTATTTGAACTTTGTTGCCACCATGGGCATTCATGTTTCACAAACACTTTTTGTTTTATATATGTATTAAAGTGCTTTAAGAATGGTCACAAGTCTTTTTTATATCTTGTGTGTATCTACATACAAAAGTCACTGACAATAAAATTAATCTTCTGTGTGACTCCAATCACAAGAGATATATAATAATCCATAAACAGGTTGGTGGAATTTTCAAGTCCCTAATCTCTGTAATATGTGACGTCAGAAGTTGTACAAATGCTACTTTTCCCTGGGTTTGAATTATGATGCTAAGGTTCAAATTGTGATGTCACAGTTATTCCCCATGGACTTAGGAAATTTCTTAAAATTAGCAGTTTCCGCACATTATCTCTGGAACCAATAAGATATTGAATTTTTATATGGTATACTGATACATCTAAAGGATATTTATGTCAAGTTCAAATTTAGTTATGGTTCAATAATTTTTTGAGAGTTATCCCCCTTGGACATAAAAAATTTCTTAAAATTAGCAGTTTCCCCTCATAATCTTGAGAATGGAAGAGAGAAGAGATATTGAATTGATATTTGGTATACAGATACATCTTAAAGATATCTAGGTCAAGTTAATAAGTTATAATTAGGATACCTGTCTTTGGCATATTTATTTTGCTTTTGTCAGTTAATGTCTAAATTAAATGAAGACAAGTGACATATCTGTTAATCGTTAGACACAAACTTTTGAATGGAAAAGTTTTGTTTGTGGGTGATTATGAGGAGTAGATGACCTCTAATGTGGTCATGTGAGTTATGTCCACATTACAAAAATAACCAGGGAGGGCATATGCTACGTTAGCGTTGCTCTTGTTAACCAAATGTTTTCAAAACATTAGTTACAAATATGATGCCTGTGCAAAAGACATTGTTTTTAAATGAACTGATTTTTGTATGTGCTCATTAAAATGTGGGCATATTACGCTATACCGCTGTGGTCCATTTGTCTGTCCTTCCATCCCCACTATCTTGTCTGTGTTTCTCTTCCTTAACCATGACAGGTACAAATGTTTTTGTGGTGGCATATGAATTGATCTGACTTGAGGTTGTGCATCTGGGTTTTATACTGGATTCTGGCCCTTGGTGTAGAAAAAAGGGGGAAGGGTGCTTGTTATCCTTAATAATTACAGGTACAAATGTTTTTGTGGTGTAGATAAATGGGTATGACTTGAACTGGGGTTTTATACTGGGGTCTTTCCATTGGGGCAGGGAAAATGTGCAAGTTAAAAAAAATCTTGTCTGCACTTCTCCTCTTTGACAGATGCAGATGATATTTCCTGGAATCATTGTAAGTTAAACTTTGAGGGATTTGATTGAAAGTTGGAACACAGCTTTAGATAACAGGGTTACTAATGAAGGACTCCATGTGAGATTCTGTCCATTTCTGATTGAGTCATGTCCCTTAATCAACTGCAGATCAATGAATATTCTGTTGAATATTCCTTTTTGCAAATTTTTTAGATTATATTTGAGGTATTAAGTATCAAATGTACATTAAAACTCTTCCTTATGTCTGTATTCCAGTATAGCTTTGTTTTGTGTGTTTTCATGTATACATTATTATTCCCATACAACAACATTGCAGGGGGGATATAGCAACAGCATTGCAGGGGGGATATAGCAACAGCATTGCAGGGGGGATATAGCAACAGTACTCTTCGTATGAGTGGGTGAGTGTGACTGTAACAAAAGTTTGTAGACATTTATTATCTAAAAAGTCACAGTTTTGGCCCTATTGGGTTCATACCTCACATATAGCTTTAGTAGAAGGAGAGGAAGATCTCCATTGATTTTTGGATCAAAAGTTCAAAGGTTAAGGTCACTAGAAGGTATCATAGAAGAGCCTTGTAGACACTCTAGAAGCCACAATTTTAGAACTATGTGGTCCATACCTCACATATAGCTTTATTATAATGAGAGGAAGGTCCCTATTGATTTTGGGGTTAAAAGGTCAAAAGCATAGGTCAGTTTAGTAACATGGATTTTATTGCTATTCAAGGGGATGCCACTATTGATGTTGATCTTATTTATCATGTTTTGTGTGTCATGTACATATTATGTCATGTAACATGCTTTATGTGTGTCATGTACATATTTTTATGCGCCATGCTCATATGTTATGTATCATGTTTTGTGTGACATATATATATATGCACATTCAATGTAACTTGCTAATTTTATCAACCTGGGATGGCTGTTCCGCTTTGTGACTACAACCAAAGTTACACACTACATCTAAATATAGAAAAGGTTATTTCATGACCAAAATAGATTGTTCGTTGTGAAAGGTGGCGTTAGCGCATTATATACGATAAATGTACTTGCTATGTTTTGCATACACGTCACAAAACACAAATTTAGACACTTATTCCATATGTGTTATGTATCATGTTTGTGTGACATATCTATGTGTTGTGTATCATGTTCTAGTGTGTTATATACATACTATGTTATGTATCATGTTTTGTGTGACATATCTATGTGTTATGTATCATGTTTTTGTGTGTTATATACATACTATGTTATGTATCATGTTTTGTGACATATCTATGTGTTATGTATCATGTTTTTGTGTGTTATATACATACTATGTTATATATCAATTGTTTTGTGACATATCTATGTGTTATGTATCATGTTTTTGTGTGTTATATACATGCTATGTTATGTATCAAGTTTTGTGTGACATATCTATGTGTTATGTATCATGTTTTTGCATGTTATATACATGCTATGTTATGTATCAAGTTTTGTGTGACATATCTATGTGTTATGTATCATGTTTTTGTGTATTATATACATACTATGTTATATATCATGTTTTGTGACATATCTATCTGTTATGTATCATGTTTTTGTGTGTCATATACATGCTATGTTATGTATCATGTTTTGTGACATATCTATGTGTTATGTATCATGTTTTTGTGTGTTATATACATACTATGTTATGTATCATGTTTTGTGTGACATATCTATGTGTTATGTATCATGTTTTTGTGTGTTATATACATACTATGTTATATATCATGTTTTGTGACATATCTATGTGTTATGTATCATGTTTTTGTGTGTTATATACATACTATGTTATGTATCATGTTTTGTGACATATCTATGTGTAATGTATCATGTTTTTGTGTGTTATATACATACTATGTTATGTATCATGTTTTGTGACATATCTATGTGTTATGTATCATGTTTTTGTGTGTTATATACATGCTATGTTATGTATCATGTTTTGTGACATATCTATGTATTATGTATCATGTTTTTGCATGTTATATACATGCTATGTTATGTATCATGTTTTGTGACATATCGATGTGTTATGTATCATGTTTTTGCGTGTTATATACATGCTATGTTATATATCATGTTTTGTGACATATCTATGTGTTATGTATCATGTTTTTGTGTGTTATATACATACTATGTTATGTATCATGTTTTTGTGTGTTATATACATACTATGTTATATATCATGTTTTGTGACATATGTATGTATTATGTATCATGTTTTTGTGTGTTATATACATACTATGTTATGTATCATGTTTTGTGTGACATATCTATGTGTTATGTATCATGTTTTTGTTTTTGTGTGTTATATACATACTATGTTATG
Source organism: Pteria penguin (assembly GCA_035048485.1). NCBI lineage: Eukaryota > Metazoa > Mollusca > Bivalvia > Pterioida > Pteriidae > Pteria > Pteria penguin. Next base: position 9,026,344 of record CM068590.1, on the reverse strand, counting down.
TATCATGTTTTTGTGTGTTACATACATACTATGTTATATATCATGTTTTGTGACATATCTATGTGTTATGTATCATGTTTTTGTGTGTTATATACATACTATGTTATGTATCATGTTTTGTGACATATCTATGTGTTATGTATCATGTTTTTGTGTGTTATATACATACTATGTTATGTATCATGTTTTGTGTGACATATCTATGTGTTATGTATCATGTTTTTTTTTTGTGTTATATACATACTATGTTATGTATCATGTTTTTGTGTGTTATATACATACTATGTTATATATCATGTTTTGTGACATATCTATGTGTTATGTATCATGTTTTTGTGTGTTATATACATACTATGTTATATATCATGTTTTGTGACATATCTATGTGTTATGTATCATGTGTTTGTGTGTTATATACATGCTGCGTTATATATCATGTTTTGTAACATATCTATGTGTTATGTATCATGTTTTTGTGTGTTATATAATACTATGTTATGTATCATGTTTTGTGTGACATATCTATGTGTTATGCATCATGTTTTTGTTTTTGTGTGTTATATACATACTATGTTATATATCATGTTTTGTGACATATCTATGTGTTATGTATCATGTTTTTGTGTGTTATATACATACTATGTTATATATCATGTTTTGTGACATATCTATGTGTTATGTATCATGTTTTTGTGTGTTATATACATACTATGTTATGTATCATGTTTTGTGTGACATGTAAATATTATGTAATGTATCATGTTTTGTGTGTGTCATATACATATTATGTATCATATTTTGAGTGTCACATACACAATATGTTATGTATCATAATTATCATGAGTTATCGTCCATTGAAAAATACACAAACCAGGATAGAAAGGGCACCACTGTGTTTGTTAACTGTTTAAAGATTTTTAAAAAAAATTAATTATTTTGAAATTTTATACATTGATTGGATAATTGTTAGTGTGTTGTTTTTAAAATATAGATCTATTAGAAATAATATTTATTCCTCATAATAATTAATTCATAGTTATATGTATTTTCAAATTGTTTACTTTGATATAATGAGAATTTTTACTTCAGTTTACACAAGTTTACACTTAATCAAATTAGAATGATTATTTGCCATATTCTATACTGTGATCATTTTTAGTTACTACAGTTTAAATATACATGTATACTGTAGTGTATATCTCAGAAAAAATGAGAATGAATATATATAAAATCTATTTGTATTTGTTTTTGTTTTAAACTGAATTATGCAAAAGGCATATACATCTCATAGTACAACATGTATCTTGAAGATATCATGTGATGCACTACACCAATTAATCCCTGTTTAGGTGGGAACTACAGCTATGTTCTCATAATTAACTTTTTTATACTTTGTACACCTATATGACAGTGTTCTCATTGTTCAGAACCGATAATATCCTGATAGTATGCACACTTATATGACAGTGTTACCAGTGTATGGAATTGATAGAACCAGATGGTATGTATGTATGAAGGTGGTATCAATGTATAGACTGGTTAGTACCCAGGTGGTATGTACACCTGTATGAAGATGTTATCAGTGTATAGACTTGATAGTACCCAGATGGTATGTACACCTTTATTACATTTTTACCATTGTATAAATTGGATAGTACTAAGCTGGTATGTACACCTATATGACAGTATAACCATTGTATAGACTGGACAGTATTTCGATGGTTTGTACACCAATATGACAGCGTTACCATTGTATAGACTTGACAGTACCCAGATGGTATGTACACCTATATGACAGTGTTACCATTGTATATACTGGAAAGTTCCCAGATGGTATGTACACCTAAATGGCTGCATTCCCATTGTTTAGACTGTGCAGTGCTCGGATGGTATGGCGGCACACTAATACGAGAGTGTTCCAGTTGTATAGACTGGAGTCCTAGATGTATATATACACCTAGCTCGGTAGCATATCGATTACCCGCGACCAGTATGAAGGCAAACATCTTTTTCCCTCAATTAGCATAATAAATCCTCTGTTTATTGATTTGTTAAAGCATATATGCCAAACATGTTGAAATTCAGCATATTCATAAATTTCTCAACTTGCATATGAAAGATCCTCTCCAATAGGCCAAACTTTTCAAGCACAACTTATGAGATCGTTTAGCTATTGGTCGATTTGTCTCTTTAATAATTCACGAGAATTGAGATGAAACGCTAACAGTAAGGCACGGATCGAGATAGAGAGGGACAAACGTACTCGGTAACTGTGGCTAGCGACGATGCACTCACGAGCAAATCACGTTTTGAAATATTCAATTTACATCAAGTGAACTATGAAAATACTACATTTTACACGTTCAGATTTACAAATTTAATATACAGCTTTGCGAATTTCACGTTGTTGCCAATTATGCATACACTGACAAAAGAGACACTTTATGTTGGACACATTATGCCATTATCGATTGGCAATACACATGTAAGTTTCACACTTAATTAAATGAGTACATTCCACAAATAGAATTCTGATCCCGTTGGCACCCCATACTAGACAAAAAACAGTACTATACGATGAAGTTTTGCTGGAATTTTTTCGTGATATTTTACAATACATTAACCCAGGCTACAACATCCCATGTTTTTTTTTTCAGAGGTCATGGCCTAAATTTTACATACTGCGTAGTCGCATGTCATGTAAGGAAGTATTTCAAGATTTACATTACATTTTAAATACATGTACTAGTATAGAATTTTTATCTATTTGGCGCTCCATACATTACTGAGGAATTTAATATATATTGCGAGGTGGATTCTTCATTTGTGATACTGGTGTTATAATTATTTAAGTGATTGGATATTATCTATTCTTCTAATATGTTTGGGGATATAGTTCCAAACTCGGACACACGGAGGAATAAACTGTAGACATGGTGAGTAGTCTTATTAGTAGTTTGAATATAACTGCGGGTATGCGTAGCGTTATATTGATGTTGATTTAGATGTTGAAAATATATATACGTAAAAAGAGCAAAACCAGAGACGATAACAGTTGAAACAATTTTGTGTATTTCTTTTCAGTCTTTCAAGCTTTTACTGTCAAATACGTTTTTTCCCTATAAAATACCTCGGATATATTGATGTAAGTACTACTGGGAACAACTATGGCCATTTCCATGATACTTTTTCGAGCTTTTCCTTTTAGTACTTGGAATATTTTCCCAGATGATATTCACGTATCCCAAAAACCGACCCGATAAAGAAAAGATCATGATTGTGTCAATCAAGTATTTTCCAGACTGCGGTTTAGTAAATGTTTTGTATGAAGTCGAATCAATTTGGTCATTACATAAATATTAGTTCCAGATTAATGTGGGTATTTACCTTTTGGTTTGGTTTACCAAGAGTTTGGATTGAGCTATCAGGATGCTCTTTACTGCTTTAGTGGCATGAATGAAAATATCTATTTTGTTATTTTCACAATTTCATTGATAATAGTAGAGGACTTAAGATGGAGCCCTGTAGAACGTCTAAACTTGCCTACGTCGGCATAGATTCCTGACCATTTATATAGAATGATAAATATCTGGTTGGAGTGAAGTTGTGGAATAGGAGATAAATAGATAAATAAAATTATTTTCAATAGTTAATAATTAAATGAATAAAATTTATTTTCAAAAGTTAATACTTAAATGAAATGGATATTTGAATGAATAATGGTATTATGATATAAATGGATAATGAAATTTTGATACAAACTAAGACATAGACTACTAGAAGTAGTCTATGTCTCTGATGTTAACAAATTCCATACAAACAATGCGAACTGTAAAACTTTACAGGTATCGTATATATTCAAATACATGTAAGTATTGATGATAATAGACATATGCCCCACAAATTTTTGTGTATTCATTTGCGTTTTTCTGTGAAAGGCGCTACACAACTGCGATCTATACGAGTAATATGCACTGAAACACAATTACGAACACTACGTCGATCCACGTCTATAAGGTAAATTTACACGTAAAATTTGATATACTTGTAGTACGAGTAAACTTTTCCAAAGTTGAGTTTTTATAAAGATTTGTCAGTAGGTGGCGCCACTATAGAAAAAAGTATGCCCAAGAGGGTACCCTCTTTTGAATCTTCCTCAAAAGGGAATGCTTGAAAACTGAAAATTAAAGGCATCTGAGTATTCTAGAAGGACGAAAGATTTACGTTTGTTATTTGACCGAATTCCAGTCAAGTCTGGTCTATGAATTCGCGAAGTCTGTCCGTCCGTCTGTCTGCCCGGCATCAACGATTTGCGTATAGCTTAATTTTTGCTTACCATTGATAAAATATATTTCAAACGTGGTAGGTTTGTAGACATTAACTAATGCGAAATTTGGTGACCTTGACCCTGAGATTCTCCTTTCCGTACTTAATGCTGAAATTTTCGTTTATCTCTCACTCCGTCTATGATTTTTGTATGTCCAAGCGTCACAAATTACATTTTTAGGTATTTTGTTATCGATTATCATTATCACCAAGTCTTGTAGATGATAAACAATATAATGCTTTTAATGTACGATATAATCGGTAGTTTGAGCACCTTCCATTAATACCTGTAGGGGTGATAAGATAGACTCATCTAACCGCAATATACACTGTATAATACAGCTATGTTTGGTTCACCGGATTAGTGGGTTCTTTATAAATCTTTAAATCAAAAATGTACATGAGGATTAAAACATTAACAATTGATATTAAACACTTGAATATTTGCTAGAATTTTTTTATTTTTCAATAAATGTTTCCCCCTGTTAGATGAATGGACTCGTCGTAAATTTTTATTACTGTGCGCATGCCTGAAAGACGTTATGCCACTTTTTATATTGTAAAAGTTGTCTCGCTTGCTTAAATACGTTGTCAAACGTTATCTGACACCTTGTTCCCCCATTTATTTATACCTTAATTTAAGTGACACATAAAGCCGAGTAGAGGCAGTGATACAGTTAAGGAAAAGTATCCTTCATAGATTGTTGGGCATTGCAAAAACCTTACTACTACTGCTCTTTTATCTTACTTGAGTTGAAAGATAACATCCCAGCGTCTATCTGTCTGTCGTCAGTCCACCCACTACGTCGAATGTGTATGAATCGTTGATTTTTCATATCGACAGATTATAACTAGAATGCGGAATGATAATGTTTCCTTCAGGTTGCAGAACTTTGTACACATTATCCTGCTAGTACTGACATCACCTGAGCCGAATGCTCAAATGTGCTGTTGTCATAGCCCGGCATCGTCTATACATTGTCGTCCGTATGGTGTATGTCGTTCCTTGTAGAATGTTGCTTACATGTATATTTGAATTTGTGTATTTTAGTTGATGTTTTTCAATAAATGTCATTGGTATGAAATGGAATACAAGAAGTTTTTTTTTGCAGTTTGTTTATGATTAAAAAAGTAATACTGGAGACCACTGGAGGCAAAACTCTTTTTATTTCATTTTAATCTACCAAAACAAATTTGTGCGTGTGTTTATGTGTGTGTGTTTTGTAGCGCTCTGTATCTCATATCAGGAAGTGGCTTTATTCACCTGTTTTTGTGTCATTTTCCTGCGTATGGCATGTATATGTCTCAACTGATCCGACATACCTGAGTTTCTTCAGATCGTGGTTACGTTCCCAAATATTACTGAGTGAAAAGTTATTATCAAAAGGATATGAAAACTACGTTTAAAGTCCACATTCCGCTTAATTTACCGTCGCTTTAAAGACCTTGTTAACGGACATGATGATTTTCTTTATTTGTTTTTGTCCTTGTTAAGCTGTTTACGTGAACTTCATTGCGCTTATCTGAAGTCGTTTGTACTGGAACATACACTATCACATATAGTTACTTATCATGACTGTTACCGATTGTGTCTACAGTATTACTGTTACCACGTCATGACTGTTACTGATTGTGACTACAGTATTACTGTTACCACCTCATGACTGTTACTGATTGTGACTACAATATTACTGTTACCACCTCATGACTGTTACTGATTGTGACTGCAGTATTACTGTTACCACCTCATGACTGTTACTGATTGTGACTACAATATTACTGTTACCACGGCATGACTGTTACTGATTGTGACTACAGTATTACTGTTACCACCACATGACTGTTACTGATTGTGACTACAGTATTACTGTTACCACCTCATGACTGTTATTGATTGTGACTACAGTATTACTATTACTACCTCATGACTGTTACTGATTATGACTACAGTATTACTGTTACCACCTCATGGCTGTTACTGATTGTGACTACAGTATTACTGTTACCACGGCATGACTGTTACTGATTGTGACTACAGTATTACTGTTACCACCTCATGACTGTTACTGATTGTGATTACAGTATTACTGTTACCACGGCATGACTGTTACTGATTGTGACTACAATATTATTGTTACCACCTCATGACTGTTACTGATTGTGACTACAGTATTACTGTTACCACCTCATGACTGTTAGAGATTGTGACTACAGTATTACTGTTACCACCTCATGACTGTTAGTGATTGTGACTACAGTATTACTGTTACCACTTTATATGACTACGAGTTATGCTAGTTCTGATAATATCGGCGGGTGTGGTCGGTCAGCAGGGGATGCTTACTCCTTCAGGGCACCTGATACAATCTCTGATTCTTCCAGAGGTCCGTGATAGCCTATAACCCTATCTCTCATTTTCCTAGTGAAATGGATGTTCCTTATTGACTACCACTCGGTATCTTAATTGATTGATTGATTTTTGTTTAACGTCACACCACGATTATTTCACGTATATGGTGACGGCATCTTCCTGATGCGGGGCATACCTTTGCACCGCCTAAACCATATTATATCTCAATGAATTGTAAAATTGTTAAAGTTCATCCTTATAATTTAATTAAAGACTAGAGTAATTTGAATAATTTGAATTTTCAACATTAGATTCTTTTTTAAACTGCAAATGAAAATGTAACAAGAGCGGAGTAAAATATCCGCATAGCTGGTTGCTCCTAGTAACCGAGCAAACCTTAGCCATAATATGCTTTCAACGGACAGTAAAATTTCATGTTTCATAAAAAATTAAATTATAATGCATTGATTTTGTGTTTTTGATGTTGTTATAATTGATGTAACTGGAAAGAATCGGACAATGTTAATCATAATTCCCAAGAATGTCGTGTGGCAAGAAGTCAGTATATATTCCGTAAGAGTAACTTTGTGGGAGTTATCGCCCATGCTGTAGAAACACAGTGGCCTGCTACCTTAGCTAAAATTAATTTAAAATTATAAAACAAGTTAATTTAACCTTTATTCACGTACCGGTACATACGAATTGAAAGTTTGAATCTTGAAATAAGTTTCGACTGCACTTTAATCGCCACCGTTTTACGCTCACAAACTATGGTGTATCTGGTAAAATCTTGCTTTCTATATGGAGAAAGCTGTGATTTATCAAAGTTTACATGGAAACCTAAATCGTGTTAAGTATGAAGAAACAAATCGGATGCAGCAATAACATTTCATTTTTGTGTATATAAAAGAAAATACCAACATCGACAGCAACTGTCAAGTGATCTCAAATTCTAATAGTCTTACTAAAGTAATAAGGGGAACATTTCAAATCAATGGGCGGCACTCTCAATCAATACGTATACTAAACTCCTTTCCATTTAAACTCCTAGAACTCTATAACTCTGTATATACAGGTGTACGTAGGGATCCATCTTTAATATCAATCGAGATCATTTTGCCATTTGCTCTACTATTTAAGCAGCATTTCTCATATCTTCATCTCTATACGCCCGTCATAGACGAGATGTATTATAGTATGGTGATGCCCGTCTTGCAGTTTGTCTGTCTGTCCGTCAGCTGTGGAACGCGATAACTTTAGTAACACCAGGATATACAACACGTTTACTTCTATGCGTTAGTGTTCTCTTTCTTATTCCTGCGTTGGATGTAAACTGCCTCCGAGATAAGCAATCACAAACGTCTGCAGGTTTTTGACTACAACGGCGCCCTCCCTTATATTGACTATATACTCCTCGTGCATAATTGTTACTGCTGTCTGGTTTAAATTGGTTCAGATGTATTTTGTTTCGCCGCAGCATCAACAAAATTTGCGTGTGTGTGAGGAGAGAGAGAGAGAGAGAGAGAGAGAGAGAGAGATCGAGAGATCATTTCCCCTTTCCGTGTATAATCAATGCTGAAGTTCTCATTTATCTCCCACTTCTGTGCCTTTTGTATGTCCATGCGTCACGAATAACATACATCACGACGTGTTTGTTATCGATTATCATAATAAACAAGTGTAAAGTTTAGGTACCTTCCATTAATACCTGTAGGGAGGATAAGTCGTAGGCTCGGCTAGCTGACGTATCACAACTATGTTCTGTTTATACCATAAGTGGAATCTTGAGAAATCTTAAAAGTTTAAAGGCATACATGTATAACATGATTTACAATTTAGGAATTAATGAATAAAAAAAAAAAAAAATTGTGAGAATTTTTGTTATTTTTCAAGATGATGATAACCATTACACCCTTGTTAGAAGAATGGACTCGTTGTAGATTTTTTATCCTGTGCGCATGAGCGAATGACGTCATTCCATTTTTTAATGGTAAGAGTTGTCTTTCTTGCCTAAATACGTTGTGAAACGTTTACTGAAACTTTGTTCACCCATTTTTATTTATACCTTAATTTTACTGACATATCAACCAAATACAGATATTGATATAGTTAAGCATATGATTCTGTTTTTTCATAGATTGCAGAGCGTTGCCAGTACTCTGATAGTACTGCTTTTACAGCTCACTTGAGCCAAATACACACATCCTAGTCCAAAGTGTCAGACTTAAGCATAAGCTTATAGTCAAGTCCCTCCATCCCTCTGCCTAACAACAAAACAATATGTAGGAGTTTTTGCAATTTTTCTAGAATTTAGAAAAGGGGACGGTATATTACCAGCATGTGATAATACGGTTTGATGGGCCTCTTCAGAACTACTAGAAAGAGTTTGATGAAACTTGATAGTGCCCAAGATCACTTACATTGTTGTTGTTTTCAGCACGGTTTGCCAAGGAGTGAATCCAGGGCTGGTAACATAGGCCAAAGAATGTATCCACTTTCAACAACTTCTTCTGCAGACCATCTGCATAGATCAATAATCTGAATGCATCCGAGTGATCTAGAAGAGTGTCTTAAGTTAAGAAGTGTTCTTGAGTTTGGTTCCATTCTGAAATAAACCTCTTTTCTGACTTTGTCGTATTTGCAGACTTTTTGGAATTATTTTCTTGATTTATTTAATTTTATCTTTTCATTTAACTGTATTACAGTATGAAATATATACTTAAAATTTTCAGTCATGAAATTATGTAAATTACTCTAAAACTAAGCAGTATCTCCTCGTGCATAGCTCTGTCCTTAGATTCTTTGGTTCACTTTTCGGTCATTTTGTTTTCAACGCTGCTCTTCAAATATTTATATATTACGATAATTCCAATGATTCCGCCACAAGCATCACTGAAGAGACATAAGTTGTCGAAATGCGCATCTGGTGCACAAAATTGAGAGGTATATATGTTATATATTTACTTAACATGTTAATAACGACTTTTAGAAGAAAAAAATGGTAAAGAAATTGAAAGGTATATATGTTCTATATTTACTTAACATGTTAATAACGACTTTTAGAAGGAAAAAAAATGGTAAAGAAATTCTTACTTTCTCATTTTCACACATTTGTCTGACATTGTTTTAGTATATTAAATGTAAAAAAGCAAATTTATAGTCATAGTATAGTCATTTATAGTCATTTATCAGTTGTCAGAAACACAGGAAGAGAATATATGTACATGTATCTGAGATTTTTGTCAAGTAGTCAGTTGTTTAAATCAGGCCTATTTTGGGTCTCATTTTACTATTATTATTGTTTTTTGTGTTTTTTATTCTGTCGTCCATTGTGTGCGGTAGATCTTCATTCGCCGTAATGACGCAAGTCGAATATGAATAACAATCGCATTTCATTGGAATTTTTCCAAATATGGGGCTGACCAAGTGACATACTGCCTTATTTGGAGAAATTGTAGTACACGTTTGTAACACACTCGATCTAGGCCTGATTTGACACATAAGCGCCAATATGGAAATAGATCGCGCAATCTTCGAAACATATATATATATATATATATATATATATATATATATATATATATATATATATATATATATATATATATATATATATATATATATATATATATATATATATATATATATATATATATATATGTGTGTGTGTGTGTGTGTGTGTGTGTGTGTGTGTGTGTGTGTGTGTGTGTATTTAGATATAAATTTCAGTTTTAAAAAGAACAAATAGAATATTGCATAGAATCCTTAGTATAGACTAGCATTTCATCTTTAATATTTCAAAAAAGTGTTCCTAATGAGTAGACCTTTCTGTCTGTACCTAAGAATTTCACCATGTAAATTCACAGTATGACCCATTTTTTAAAATCTTGCTTATCACCAATCATTGATCAACTAAAATGAATACAGCTTCACTATTTCACATATGTATTTCTTATGGTTATACCTCTAGCTCTGTCTTTTTTTTTCTGTCCTTTTTTCACCAACATTTTTTAACCTGCAGTCTTGACTTTTTAAAATCATAATTTACACCTGGGCACGAATATCACCGATCCGCATTTCCGGTCAGTTAACATCTGGTGCTGTGTGACGTCAGAAAATGATTACACAGCAGATAGGCAATATAAACATTGCAATAATATCTGATCACAGCGAAACATCTCTTTTATCGTGTGAATCGACAGATTACATGATCGATGCATTTAGTGATGATGAATTTGATTATGAAGATACTCCAGGCGAAAATATAGACAGTTCTTTAATTCAGAAAAATTTGGTTATGTACTGTATTTATTGAACCATACGATTCTAATGTATCCGATCAGAGACATAGACTACTTTGAAAGTAGTCTATGTCTCAGATCCGATTCATCGGACGAAGAAGTTATATTTACGTTTATTTAGTATTTCTGAAACAGAACTTTCAAATAAAATTACACAATGTCAAAACAGAGCTTCGGACTAAGAAATAAACAAATATCTAATATGAGACTAAGAGTCGGAGAAGAATTATATAGACTGATTATGAGATATAATCATTAAAACAGTGGTGGATCCAGAATTTCCGAAAAGGGGGGGGGGGGGGCAAATATATATTAGCCAAACTAGTAAGCCATTTTTGGTGCCTAATCTTGATTTTACTGGTAAATATATGGCGAAAGGGGGGGGGGGGGCGGACCCCCTCTAAATCCGCCACTGATAAAGGTATGATTCTCATGGGAAAAAAATAATCATCATTGTATTTGACTACTGTCCGCGCCACCAACTCTGGAAACTGGAAAATCTGGATTTTCAGTTATTCATCTTCAGAATAATTTCAAAAAGGCAACATCATTCGATAGATCTTGTTTAGTCGTAATTTTTGGTGTATGCTATATGTTTGTATGAAGAAGCGTTCATATTTTATAGAAAAAAATCAATTTTAGATAGGGCGATTTCGCCAAGTTTCCCATAGACTCAATGTTAAACATCGGCGACGTCACGTCAAAATTAACATAGAAAACGCCCTATCTAAAATGATTTTTCCCTATAAAATACGAATGCTTCTTCGTAGAAACATATAACATACACCAAAAGTTACGACTAAACAAGATCTGTCGATTGATATTAATTTTGTAAAACTATTTTAAAGATAAATAAGTGAAAATCCAGAATTTTCGGTTTACAAAGTGAGTGGCGCGGACAGTAGGCATTTCCTTGACTTTGTTTTCCTTCTTATATTAACCTGGCATGAAAATGGTATTACCCCAATATTTGACGATATAGATATATGATCAAGTAGCACCTGTAAATGAGAGAAAAATTGTGTCTAATTTATATTTCAAATGATCATATACCTAATATCTATTTAGGGCAAAGAGATGCATATGTGTTTCAATTTTACATAAACGTAAAATACATACCGATTTATTTTTTTTACCTGATCTGAATGGGTCTCATTCTGATTCAAACCTATATCCACATCACCACTACTTTCATTAAACTATATACCTGTTCTTCATATTCAGCAATTATCTAAATTACAATATACTCAAAATTTAATGTATTACCTCTTATATTTTAAACATTAATACAAATATTCATTGCGTCTTTCTTTTTTTTTTAAATTTGAATATACACATGTATATATAAATGTATATAATTCCTCAACTTTAACAGCACTACTCCTATGTATCTAGTAACAGCATTGTTGCTTAGCTAAAAACTCTGATGCAAACTTTTAGAATAAAAAAGGGAAAATGTAATTAACCACACCATTTGTTTGGCTTTTGTCAAATTAAATGACCGTCCTAAGTCATTATCGTAATTGCACTACAATCAAATATTTTTGTAATGTGTTTTATGTGCTAGTATATTATTTATATTCATGTATTGTATAGCTCCATGGTGACTTCTGCCACATAACTGAGCCAGTAACTCCTCTTTTTTCTTTCTTAAATTGAAAAGAGGTTTATATGAATTAATGAAAAAAAATAAAGCACTCACTCTGTTTCTCTTTTAGCATATGCTCTCCTCATTTTCTTAGGTGGAGATCACAGAAATAAAGCATTTTCTTAATGTCTTGTATTTTGTATACCGCTTGTACCTGACCTGAGTTCCTTTTAAGGTGGCTGAATAGCATGGATTGATGGACATGCCACCTTATTTAAGCGAACGTGCTTTAGTCAAATCCCTGTATGAGTTTTCTCAAATCGATCTTTAAATGGGTAACAATACAAAGTAAATGATCTGAACATAAAACTGAATATTTAGAAGGCCCATACCAGTTTTTGCTCTTGACGTTTACAGAGTTGATCCAGCGTTTTCTCCACAGGGCACGTCAGTTATGCTAAATAATTATTGACGTCACATGTTGACACATATAAAAAGATATTTTTTATATGTGTCAACATATGACGTCAATGATTATTTAGCATAACTGACGTGCCCTGTGGTTTTCTCTGGTATGGATCCGTTATACAGGGGAATTCGTGTATAGAAACGCCATTTGTGTCGGTGTTTCCACAATTGGCAGCTTCAGATCGTATTCCAGTACCTTTACTAGTACCTCCTCGGTCCCTTTTTTGGCATCCTTTTTTAACTTGCAGAAAATCTTGTACGCGTCTTTTCTTTTCATCAGTAGCTTTCGACTGCGTTCATCTTCTGACGTCACGCACGGAAACAGCCGATTGCCTGCTGGTCAAGTAAAACCACAGGTGTGCTTAATTAGCTTCAGACACAAAGTCCCCTGTATCTTAACTATTAGGGGATATTTTGACACTGGACTTTTTGCCATGAATTTATAATCACCATTTCTGTGTACAATGATTTTATGACTTCGCATTGTTGGTCCACTTTAACTGCAGTCCTAATATATAAGTGGGAAACGAAACATATTTCTGTAAGAATGACGTAAATAACAATAAAATGTTATTATAATCCTTGACTTCTTCATGACAACGAAAGAAGAAGAAAAGAGAAGCCGACACATCTTATTTTTACATGCTAATAGCATTAAACACCCTCCCCATTTGTGTTTTAACTGAAAAATTGCCCCCAAAATTCTTTGAAATTATGTAATTCATTCTTTCGAATGATTTTTTGCTAACTGGTTATCTAAGTACAAAACCCTTCTATAAGCAACGGACGAACGTGGGTCATGCCCACACCTTGCTAATCTCATAAATCAGATTTGTTATTCGATTATCTGTTGTAAATAATTTAATATATACTTCAAATTTTCAATCATTAAATTAAGTAAATCACTCTAAAACTAAGGAGTATCTCCCTTATGTATAGCTCTGTCCTTAGATTCTTTGGTTCAATTTTTGGTCATTTTTGGCTTCAACACTGCTCTTCAGATATTTATATATTATGAGAATTCCAACCATTCGGCCACGAGCATCACTGAAGAGACATAACTTGTCGAAATGCGCATATGGTGCGCAGGGTTGGAGGGTGTGTGTGTTTGTGTGTGTGTGTGTGTGATGGTGTGTGTGTGTGTTCTATATTTATTACAATGAGAGAGAGAGAGAGAGAGATTTTCTCCTTTCCATAGTTAATGCTGAATTTTTCATTTATCTCTCACTCCGTTTATGCTTTTCGTATGTCCAAGCGTCACAAATTACATTTTTAGGTATTTTGTTATCGATTATCATTATCACCAAGTCTTGTAGATGATAAACAATATAATGCTTTTAATGTACCTGTAGGGGTGATAAGAAGACAAATAGGCGCATCTAACCGCAATATACAGCTATGTTTGATTCACCAGATTAGTGGAATCTTTATAAATCTTTAGATTAAAGATGTACAAGAGGATTAAAGCATTAACAATCGATAACTAAACACTGGAAGATGTGCTAGAATTTTTGTTATTTTTCTATAAATCCCCACCCCCTGTTAGATGAATGGACTCGTCGTAGAGTTTTGTTACTGTGCGCATGCCTGAATGACGTCATGCCACTTTTTATACTGTAAAAGTTGTCTCGCTTGCTTAAATACGTTGTCAAACGTTATCAGACACTTGTTCACCCATTTTCATTTATACCTTAATTTAAGTGACATATAAAGCCGAGTAGAGGCATTGATACAGGAAAAGCATCTCTCATAGATTGTTGGGCATTGCAAAAGCTTTAGTACTACTGCTCTTTCAGCTCACTTGAGTTGAAAGGTAACATACCAGCATCTATCTGTCTGTCGTCAATCCACCCACAGCGTCGTCCCATGTCGAATGTGTATGGACCGTTGAGTTTAGTTGCAGTTGAAGACAGATTGTAACTAGGATGTGGAATGATAGTGTTTCCTTTAGATTGCAGAATACTGTACACATAATCCTGCTAGTACTGACATCACCTGAGACGAATGCTCAGATGTGCTGTTGTCATAGCCCGGCATCTGTCTGCACGTTGTCGTCCGTATGGTGTATGTCGTTCCTTGTAGAATGTTGATTAGATTTGAACTTGTGTATTTTAATTGAGGTTTTTCAATAAATGTCATTGGTATGAAATGGAATACAACAAGTTTTATGATTTTTGCATTTTGTCTATGATTTGAAAAGTAATACACGAAACCACTGGAGGCAAACTATCTTTTATTTCGTTTTAATATACCAAAACAAGTTTGTGTGTGTGTTAATGTGTGTGTGTTTTTTATAGCGCGCTGTATCTCATATTAGGGAGTGGTTTTATTCACACCAATCTGATTAAAACCATATCTTTATTCCGCTTCTCTATTTGTTCCATTGCGTATAAAGATCTGGTGAAACCCCGTAAGGGTTCACGTTCTGGTGACCTCTGATTTTCAGCCAATCAGTGGATCGGCTACAAAATCTTAGGGATGGAATTATCATTCACAGCGTGCGTGACCCACAAGGTAGTTTTTGAACGGTGCTCGTTACATATTGCGTCACTATCACGTGCATAGCCGAGTCACTGGTTGGCTATGGGAAATAACGGTTTCAGTGACTGAGACGTCATCAAAGGTCAAGAGAACGTGAACCCTTACGGGGTTTCACCAGATCTTTATACGCAGTGGAACAAATAGAGAAGCGGAATAAAGATATGGTTTTAATCAGATTGTATTCACACGTGTTTGTGTCATTTTCCTGCGTATGGCGTGTATATGTCTCAACTGATCCGACATACCTGAGCTTTTTCAGATCGTGGTTCAGTTCCCAAATCTAGCTACTGAGTGAAAAGTTATTATCAAAAGGATATGAAAACTACGTTTAAAGTCCACATTCTGCTTATTTTACCGTCGCTTTAAAGACCTTCTTAACGGACATGATGATTCTCTTTATTTGATTTTTGTCCGTGTTAAGCTGTTTACGTGAACTTCATTGCGCTTATCTGAAGTCGTTTGTACTGGAACATACACTATCACATATAGTTACTTATCATGACTGTTACCGATTGTGTCTACAGTATTACTGTTACCACCTCATGACTGTTACTGATTGTGACTACAGTATTACTGTTACCACTTCATGACTGTTACTGATTGTGACTACAGTATTACTGTTACCACGTCATGACTGTTACTGATTGTGACTACAGTATTACTGTTACCACGTCATGACTGTTACTGTTTGTGACTACAGTATTACTGTTACCACCTCATGAATGTTACTGATTATGACTACAGTATTACTGTTACAACGTCATGACTGTTACTGATTGTGACTACAATATTACTGTTACCACCTCATGGCTGTTACTGATTGTGACCACAGTATTACTGTTACCAACTCATGACTGTTACTGATTATGACTACAGTATTACTGTTACTACGTCATGACTGTTACTGATTGTGACTACAGTATTACTGTTACCACGTCATGACTGTTACTGATTATGACTACAGTATTACTGTTACCACCTCATGACTGTTACTGATTGTGACTACAGTATTACTGTTACCACCTCATGACTGTTACTGATTGTGACTACAGTATTACTGTTACCACCTCATGACTGTTACTGATTGTGACTACAGTATTACTGTTACCACCTCATGACTGTTACTGATTATGACTACAGTATTACTGTTACCACCTAATGGCTGTTACTGATTGTGACTACAATATTACTGTTACCAACTCATGACTGTAACTGATTGTGACTACAGTATTACTGTTACCAACTCATGACTGTTACTGATTATGACTACAGTATTACTGTTACCACGTCATGACTGTTACTGATTGTGACTACAGTATTACTGTTACCACGTTATGACTGTTACTGATTATGACTACAGTATTACTGTTACCACCTCATGACTGTTACTGATTATGACTACAATATTACTGTTACCACCTCATGACTTACTGATTATGACTACAGTATTACTGTTACCACGTCATGACTGTTACCGATTGTGACTACAGTATTACTGTTACCACATCATGAATGTTACCGATTATGACTACAGTATTACTGTTACCAACTCATGACTGTTACCGATTATGACTACAGTATTACTGTTACCAACTCATGACTATTACTGATTGTGACTACAGTATTCCTGTTACCACCTCATGACTGTTACTGATTGTGACTACAGTATTACTGTTACCACCTCATGACTGTTACTGATTGTGACTACAGTATTACTGTTACCACCTCATGACTGTTACTGATTGTGACTACAGTATTACTGTTACCACCTCATGACTGTTACTGATTGTGACTACAGTATTACTGTTACCACCTCATGGCTGTTACTGATTGTGACTACAATATTACTGTTACCAACTCATGACTGTTACTGATTGTGACTACAGTATTACTGTTACCAACTCATGACTGTTACTGATTATGACTACAGTATTACTGTTACCACGTCATGACTGTTACTGATTGTGACTACAGTATTACTGTTACCACCTCATGACTGTTACTGATTATGACTACAGTATTACTGTTACCACCTCATGACTGTTACTGATTATGACTACAGTATTACTGTTACCACCTCATGACTGTTACTGATTATGACTACAGTATTACTGTTACCACGTCATGACTGTTACCGATTGTGACTACAGTATTACTGTTACCACATCATGAATGTTACCGATTATGACTACAGTATTACTGTTACCAACTCATGACTGTTACCGATTATGACTACAATATTACTGTTACCACGTCATGACTGTTACTGATTATGACTACAGTATTACTGTTACCACGTCATGACTGTTAGCGATTGTGACTACAGTATTACTGTTACCACATCATGACTGTTACCGATTGTGACTACAATATTACTGTTACCACATCATGACTACGAGTTATATTATCTCAGATAATATTGGCGGGTGTGACCACTCAGCTGGGGATGCTTACTCTTCCATGGCACCTGATACAATCTCTGATTCTTCCAGAGGTCCGTAATAGCCTATATCTCTGTCTTTCATTTTTCTAGTGAAATGGATGTTCCTCATTGACTACCACTCGGTGTCTTCATTGACTGATTGATTTTTGTTTAACGTCACACCACGAATATTTCAAGTATATGGTTATGGCATCTGCCTGATGAGGGGCATACAAATTTTGACCTTTCCACCGCCTCAAACCACATTATATCTCAATAAATTGTTAAAATTAATCTTTTTGATTTAATGAAAGGCTAGAGTAATTTGAATATTCAACATTAGACTCTTTTTTAAACTGCAAATGAAAATGTAACAAGGGCGGAGGAAAATATTCGCATAGCTGGTTGCTCCTAGTAACCGAGCAAACCTGGCTATAATATGCTTTCAACGGTCAATCAAATATCTTGTTTCATGAAAAATTAAATTATAAGAATCGGAATGAAGAAATGATTATAGGAGTTTAATTGAAACATTTTGGTAAACTTGGTAGGTATAAAATTCTTAAGGTGCCTCACAAATGTTGCAGTTTTCTGCCAGATCTGTCAAGGAATTGATACAGAGGGGGAGGGGCAACATGATCTCAAGAGGATACTCTCTTTTAACAGACTCATTTGTCATACCTGCTGCATTCATCATCAAACCAAATGCATCAGGGACAGTGTTCATCCTGAATCCCAAGAATGTCGTGTGGCAAGAAGTCTGGATATATTTCGTAAAAGCAATAACATTTGATTCTTGTGCATATAAAAGAAAATATCTACATCGACAGTAGCTATCAAGTGATCTTAAATATTCTAAAACAGGTCTAATAGTCTTACTAAAGTAACAAGGGGAACAACTCAAATCAATAGGCAGCACTCTCAATCAATACTAAACCCTTTCCATTTAAACTCCAAGAACTCTAACTCTGTATATACAGGTTTATGTAAGGGTCCATCTTTGTTATCAATCGAGATATTTTGCCATTTGCTCTACTATTTAAGCAGCATTTCTCATATCTTCATCTCTATACGTCCGTCATAGACGGGATGTATTATAGTATGGTTATGCCCGTCTTTCAAACTGTCTGTCTGTCCGTCCGCAATGGGACGCAATAACTTTAGTAAACGTCAGTGGTTTTTCATGAAACTTATACAAAATGCTTAATTAAATAGAGGAAGAGCCCTTTTGGTTTTAAAAAAAGAAATCAGTCTTGTCATGAAGGAAATAATGGACTCTGATTTTTACATTGATAGGATTTTTCCGGGGAAAATGAAGCGTTAGTTAGTTAGTTTATTGTGCCTTTAGTCTTAAGACTAATCAGCATGGATAATAACAGTTTCTATGGAACGCGATAACTCTATTAAACTTAAAGGAGCATGGTCCGATTGAGGTCGCGGAAAATATAAAAAAATGTAAACGGATTTCTTAAACGGCAATCGATTGCTAGTATGTTATCTAAGATGTGTAAAAAGTATCGTTACCAAAGTCGATGTCGTTAACGAGATATGCCCTTATTAAATTTGCAACATAACAAAGCCAACTCCTTGAATATTGATGAGGTCCGTCAGAGGACATCACGTGACCAATGAAACTCGAGTTTTACCCGATTCTAACATTTGCTCCACTTTTCCTTTTTTTTTTGCCTCTGAGTCTGTGTATAGTTATTTTCTACCACACTTTTGCTTTTCTCGTGTTCGTATTCCTCTGAATGAACCATGTATTGTTGTTTTCTACGGTGAATATCCGCGCACGCGCATGATTATGGGCGGAGCATCGCCTTATTTGGGGAATTGATACCAACCGAATTTAATTCGACTCAATTACCTTTACTCTACGAAAACAATGAGGGATTTTCGTTTTAAATTTTGCAATTAACACAAAGTTTATAATTTATTTAATACAGGAAAATAAGATATTGTCGTAATTTATCTTTTTCATGCTAAAATCTTCCAGTCTCGGACTATGTCCCTTTATAAGTGGTTTTTCATGAAACTTATACAGAATGCTTAGATATATAAAAGAAGAGCCCTTTGGATTTTGAAAAAAAAAACCGTCTTGTCATTACGGAGTTATGGGACTTTCATGTTTGCAATCAGCCTAAACTTTCCAATTTTCTTAGGTTACACAACCAATTGGACGTACATACAATACATTTAGAAGCAAGCAATCTATTACTTTCACGATTTACAAAATTATATTGTGTTAGATTAGTCGAAGAGTGATTATTTTTGAACTCAAAACCTCCAGGTAAGTCATGAAAGAGGTGTACACACTCCTTCTGGTATCCACTTCAACACGTGATTTGGTGCGCCCCTTTTTGTTCACTCATGGATATTTTCGTACAAGTATATACAACACGATTTATTAGGCGTTAGTGTTCTCTTTCTTATTCCTGCGTTTGGATGTAAACTGCCTCCGAGATAAGCAATCAGAAACGTCTGCAGGTTTTTGACCACATAGGTATCCTTCCTTATATTGACTATATACTCCTCGTATCCTCCCCTATGTTGACTATATATTCCTCATGCATAATTATTACTGCTGTTCTGGTTTAATTTGGACCAGATGTATTTTGTTTCGCCGCAGCATCAACAAAACTGTGTGTGTGGGGAGGGGGGGGGTTAGGTAGGTGTGTTTGTGTGTGTAGAGAGAGAGAGAGAAAATCATATCCCCTGTCCGTGTATAATCAATGCTGAAGTTCTCATTTATCTCACACTTCTGTGCCTTATGTATGTCCATGCGTCACGAATAACATACATCACGTGTTTGTTATCGATTATCATTGCAAACCCCGTCGGGGGTTTGCATATTACGTTGATGTCTAATCTGAAATGCGCATGTGCGACATGATTATGCTGCATGCTGGGAAAACATAGCCTCCAAAAAGTAGTTGCTTTACTTTACGAGGTTTTGTATTGTCCATGACATCGATATTTCTAAGCGCTTAAATGGAAAAGGAATGAAGAAGAATACCCTTGCTTTCAAAGGCAATGCTCATTACTAAATCAATGTTACAGTTAAGCGTTCCAAACGAATAGTATTTACCGTACTTTCAAACGCAGAGAGGAGTATATGAGGATATAGATTTTAATAGGATAGACATTATGACTTGGGGTGATTTTCTTTAATGAATGTATATAAATGGTAAATAAATGTTACATGCAATGTATTCTAAAAATAAAATCAAAGGACTCAAAAGTCCTGAGAGTCGGCTTTGCTGATTTTAAGTATGTAATCATTTTAGTAGGGGATTCAGGATTTCAGGAAAAGGGGGGGGGGGACAAAAATTAGGTCTTTGTTGCAACTACATCGTCATTATACCTATGTACAAAATGCTAATAAAATTTGCTCTCTTCATACAATCTTACGGCAAAGAGTTTGCAATTGCTTGTATCCGAAATGAACGTACAGTCGACAACTTCATGGCAACAAGTTTTACTGCATTGTTGTCACGAGTCGAAGCTGAGCCAAGGAACGACATTCCTTCAAGTGGGACATTAAATAACCATCTTATTCACGATTCTCATAATGTTTTAACACCATTTATATTTAGAAACACAACAGTTACCTAAATATTTATATTGCATTTTCATTATCAGAGGAAATGCGGGAAGATCGATCTTTAAATTTGTCATATATGTGAAAAAGAACTAAAGTTCCAGAACATGTTGGGGAAAACTTTAATTGCAATATCTCGATAAAAACAAGCGATACAAGATCAAGACAAATGCTTTGTCCGGAGAATTACACAATCGAATACATCCAACGGTGTCGGTGGTAAACACATCGTTAAGTAGTCATCACTACATATTATTACGCGAAATTTGAAAACAATATTGCAACTCCTTTTTCAAGTTATTGAAACTAGTTTATGTTTAGCTTAAATTAACTGAGCTAAAGGTACATTGTGCTGATCAAGAATTTTTAAGACAACATCAGTCATTTTTCGGCACTTTATTTTTCAGCGGCGTAGTAAGCTCTATATCGGCAGTGAAAATTATAACCCCTGAAAAGAAAGTGATTGCAATGAGTGCGGCTTCACCGAAGCCGACTCAAAAATACTTTAAAATACTTATTTCTAGATAAATCAGTGGATGCCACATAAACATGTATAAATATGAAGGACATTCATATTTTGGAAATCAACATTTGTGTAACCTTTCCCACGGCAGCAGTGGAATAATCCAACAGAATTTTCCCGCGTAATACTAATTAGATGTTCGTACCTTTTGGCGTATGTACATTATCTGGCTATAGAAAATCTCGAAAAGTTCGGAGTAAATGAAGGCGGAGTATCAAGGATTTCTAGCAGTTTAATTGGTGGAGCAATTACTGGGCAGTTTGTAACATTCTTTGTACTTATGCAAACTTCCCCAGCGATTATTTGGGCACAAGAGGCCTCGACGGGGAGTTCGTGTTCTTTAGGTGTTGAAGTTGGTGGAGCAAGTGCTGCGTAGTTTGTATGATTTCTTCCATGTCTAACTGTACGAAATGTCTAAACGGTGACATCCCGACGAATATGGTCAGCTTTTCCAACCCAAGTCTAAACATAAATAAACATTAGAAAGGAGGTATTAACAATTATTTAGACAACAACCTAGCTAACATCATACAAAAGGGTCTTCATTTTAAACTGACCCACAAGTACCATTTTCCTCGCAATTAAAAATGCTACAGGGTTTGCATTCTAAGCTTTTTTAAAAGCTAAGCTTGTAATAAACAAGTGTAAAGTTTAGGTACCTTCCATTAACACCTGTAGGGAGGATAAGTCGTAGGCTCGGCTAGCTGACGTATCACAACTATGTTCTGTTTATACCATAAGTGGAATCTTGAGAAATCTTAAAAGTTTAAAGGCATACATGTATATCATGATTTACAATTTTGGAATTAATGAATAAAAAATATAAAAATCGTAAGAAGTTTTATTATTTGTCAAGATGATGATAACAATTACACCCCTGTTAGATGAATGGACTCGTTTTAGATTTTTTATCCTGTGCGCATGAGCGAATGACGTCATTCCATGTTTTAATGGTAAGAGTTGTCTTTCTTGCCTGAATACGTTGTGAAACGTTTACTGAAACCTTGTTCACCCATTTTTATTTTTACCTTAATTTTACTGACATATCAACCAAATACAGATATTGGTATAGTTAAGGATATGATTCTGTTTTCTTCATAGATTGCAGAGCGTTGCCAGTACTCTGATAGTACTGCCTTTACAGCTCACTTGAGCCAAATAGACACATCCTAGTCCAAAGTGTCAGACCCAAGCATAAGCTTATAGTCAAGTCCTAGCATCCCTCTGCCTAATAACAACAACAATATTTATGAGTTTTTGCAATTTTCCTAGAATTTAGAAAAGGGGAGGGTAGATTACCAGCATGTAATAATACGGTTTGATGGAATTCTTATTCAGAACTATTAGAAAGATTTTGATGAAACTTGATATTACCCAAGATCACTTACATTGTTGTTGCTTTCAGCACGGTTTGCCAAGGGGTGAATCCAGGGCGGTCAACATAGGCAAAAAAAGATATTCTCCTTCGACGACTTCTTCTGCAGACCAACTGCATAGATCAATAATCTGAATGCATCCGAGTGATCTAGAAGAGTGTCTTAAGAAGTGTTCTTGAGTTTGGTTCCATTCTGAAACAAAACTCTTTTCTGGCTTAGTCGTATTTGCAGACGTTTTGGTCTTATTTTCTTGATTTATTCAATTTAATCTGTTCATTGAATTGTATAATAGCGCTTAACATGTTAAAAACGGCCTTTGGAAGAAAAATTGGTAAAGAAATTCTGACTTCATCATTTTCACACATTCTTTTAATATATTAAATGTAAAAAAACAAATTCATAGTAATTTATCGGTTGTCAGAAACACAGTAAGTAAGAGAATATATGTATCTGAGATTTTGTCAAGTAGTCAGTTATTTGTTATTGAGCAAATTCTGTTTAGATCAGGTATATGAGCTCATTTTATTATTATTATTATTTTTTGCTTACCTGAGTGGAAGGCTCAAATGAGCTATTGTGATCAATCGTAGTCCATCGTCTGTGGTTATCTTTTCACATTTTTGACTTCTTCTTTAGATACAGCCTGAACACAATTTGATGAAACTTGGTATGCATGAAGTACTCATGGTCCCCTACAAGTGTTGTTCTTCAGACCGGGGGCATACAGAGACAAACAAAATGCAAAGGAATGATCTAAACAGAAGTGTGAAGAAGTGTTGTTATTTTTGGTTCTGTTCCGAAATCAAATTTTCGAAGTTTTTTCGACATTTTCCTGGACTTAGTAATTTCAATGCAGAAAAGTGTCATGTTTTTCATTTAATCGATAATGATGATTTCTTATGGACTATTTTGATCATTATTATGGTAAGGAATATCATTGTGAAAGAATTTGGTGAATATATCAATATTTGGATAATTTATGAATTTTTTAAGAATTAAAAAAAAAGGGAGGAGGGGGATGTTGGCCATTTTTCACATTTTCAACTTTTTTGCAAAACTGTTGAAAGGATTTTAATAAATCATGGTAGAAATAAATCACTTATGATCCCCTTCAAATTTTGTTGTTTTCGTCCAGACCTCTTTACAGGTGGCCCCACCACAGTCAAAAGTAGGTCACAAAAGAGTACAATCCTTTAACAATCTTCTTCCTCATACTGGCTGTATAAAGAGACAAACAGGATGCATAGAGATGATCTAGAGGGATGAGTGAAGACGTATTGTCATTTTGGTTCCCTTCCAAAATCAAATTTTAGAAATTTTTTTGACATTTTTGTGGACTTGGTGATTTCAATGCAGAAAAGTGTCATATTTCCTAGTTAATTGATAATGATGATTTCTTATGGACTATTTTGATCATAATTATGGTAAGGAATGTTATTTTGAAAGAATTTTGTCAATATCTCAATTTTTGGATTTTCTATGAATTTTTTAAGACTTCCAAATGAGGGTGTATAGGGACAATTCTTCACATTTTTAACTCCTGTTGTTATACCACATGAAAGATTTTAATGAAACATGGTATATATGAAGTACTATAGGTCGTCTATCAGTTTTTACATTTCCTCAAACAGATGGTGCCACCATGTCTTAAAAAATAGGTCTCACAAAGTTACATATACCACTTGGTAATTAAAATATGAACAGTTTAAGCAGTTCAAATCCAGCTGTGGTCAAAATATTTTTTCCATTTCTTTACACATCTAAATAAGTTTTAGATGTTTCTAAACACTCAGCATATGAACTTAGGCCATTTTAAGTTGGATCTGGACAATATTTGAAACAATTGTTGTTCATGACCCAGACTTGAAATCAGTCCACAAAAGTCACCTGAATGGATGTGCAAAAAACTGTTGTTGTTTTTTATTCTGGTCTGAAATAAAATTTGACATATTTTCAACATTTGTGTTTACTTACTAATAGTCACAGTAATGCAAAAATAAATAACCTCTACCTTCCTGCATGACAGATAATATAGATACTCAGATGAGCGATATCGGCCCACTTGGGCCTCTTGTTTGGTTTGAAAAAAAAGGGGGGGGGGGGTGTACTTCTTATCCATTTTCAGTCAATTGTATGTGAAGAAGGAAATTGTGATTAGTTGAGCTATATAGGCTCATTTGGGCCTCGTGTTCTCTCAGAAAAAATTATAAGACTACAAGGAAATTGAAATTGGAAACAGCTCTTGAAACAAATGTCTCCTAACTTCAGACGAAATGGAATTTTTAAGGTGTAGAGCATTTGCTCGACAGTCTTTAGTGATCTTTCAGATTTTACCTCTGCATCGCCAATCAATTCGCGTAACAAAGTAGTACCTTCTTTAAAGTACTTAAAGTAGTAAAGTTCTTGCAAAACCGGCTTTGTTATCCTTGTAATTGACATTTCATTGTACAGAAATAGGTTTAATTTAAGCATTAGGTCTGCTTGATTTTAAGTATTACCTTCACCCCCGCACTGACTCTTGTCTACAGTGCCTCACTACATCAAGGCCGCACACCATCCGACTGGAATACAGCTATAGTAACTCCTATATTTAAGACAGGAGATAAATCTAAGCCAGCCTACTATCGCCCAGTGTCACTCACACTGTGTGCTGCAAGGTCCTAGAACCAGTAGTACATAGTACCATCATGAAGTTCTTCGACCACCACAATATCCTGACAGACCAACAGCATGGCTTCCGCAAATCAAGATCCTACGAAACCCAACTTGTCCTGACCATCGAACACCTGGCCAAGGGGATAGACGACAACAGCCAGATAGACTCAGTCCGTCTTGACTTCTCTAAGGCCTTTGACAAGGTACCACACCAGCGCTTAGCAGCAAAGCTATTATGGAATCCGCGGTGGTACCTCGTCTTGGATCAAGTCATTCCCTGCCAACAGAATACAGAGAGTGGCAGTAGAAGGAGCAACATCAGGGCTGTCATCAGTAACATCCGGTGTACTCCAGGGGACTGTCTTAGGTCCCCTGCTGTTCCTTGTGTACGTCAACGACCTGCCGACACAAGTGAAATCCTCAGCTCGCCTGTTTGCGGATGACTGCCTCCTATACCGTAGAATCAGCAGCTTCCTTACAATAACTTGCAGAAGTGGGAGAGGGATTTGTTGATGGTCTTTAACCCAGACAAGTGCGAAGTCATCCGAATCACCCGAAAGAGGAAGTTACTAGATATGGCCCATTGCCAGGTACTGAACCAGACCAAGAGGGCTAAGTGCCTAGGAGTGACCATCAGCAAGAACCTCGTCTGGAACTCACACATCGACCAAGCATGTAAGAAGTCAGGTTCCACCACAGCCTTCCTCCGACGGAGCTTATCATCATGCCCGCGGAACATTAGAGACATGCTACACCACCATGGTCCGTCCGCAAGCAGAGTATACCAGCACTGTATGGGACCCCTATACCTAGAGGAACATCACCTAGCTAGAGGTAGTACAGCGCAGGGCTACAAGCTTCGTGATGGGTGACTACCAAACAATCAGCAGTGTCACACTCATGCTCCAGCAACTTAGATGGGAGACCCTCCAGACCATAAAAACAATAGCTTAGGCCACAATGATGTTCAAGATCATAGACTCCCTGGTAGACATTCCATCAACACCACATCTCCACCCTGTGGGTGTCTCTACTAGAGGACATCATAGTCGATATCAAGTCTCTTACACCAGGACAGATGTAAAGGTTCCTTTTTTCCATCCGGAATCCGCCTGTGGAACACCCTACCACCCAGTGTTGATAATATACATGTAAATGTTTTAAGAAACAAATTTCAGTTTAAAAAAGAACAAATAAAATATTACATAGAATCCTTAATATAGACTGGCATTGCCTGTCAGTGTCTAGATCTTGAAATATCTAGACCGTGACTTGTCAACTTCTAGGGCAACTTTAAGTCTTTTATATTTCAAAAGTGTGTTCCTAATGAGTAGACCTTTCTGTCTCTACCTAAGAATTTCACCATGTAAATTCACATGTACAGTATGACCCATTTTTCAAAATCTTGCTTATCACCGATCATTGATCAACTAGTAGGAATAGCTGGAGCTTTACTATTTCATATGTGCATTCCTTATGGTTAAACCTTTCTGTCTGTACCAACATTTTTGAAACTGCAATCTTGAACTTGAATATGGTTCACAGCTCTTAACTGCGGTTCTAATATATAAGTGGGAAACGAAACATATTTCTGCAAGAATGACGTAAAGAACCATGAAATGCTATTATAATCCTTGACTTCCTCATGACATCGGAAGAAGAGGAAGAAAAGAGAACCCGGCACATCTTATTTCTACATGCTAATAGCATTAAACACCCTCCCCATTTGTGTTTTAACTGAACAATTGCAAAAAAAATCTTTGAAATTATATAATTCATTCCCTCGAATGATTTTTATTGCTAACAGTGTTTTAAGAACAAAAACCTATTATGAGCAACCTATAGATAGTTTTCACTAAGTCTAAATTCATTGGAGTTACCTACCGTAGTCAGCCATATTTTGGGTCAAACAATAGATTTTTTTTTCATAGTATTACCAATTTTAAGAGTTTGTTTGGAGAGGGTTTTCATAATTTTGCACCAAATTAACAGTTTCAAAATAAAATTATATCTTAATATTTATTGGTTTGTAAGCAATTTATATTTTGAAAGATGGTTTTAAAGAAATTCAGTCTGTATTTTTGTTGATTAAAGCAAAAAAAAAAAAAAAAAATAAATAAAAAAAATTTCACACTTTGACAAACAAAATGGCTGACAACGGGAGATAACTCCTATGAATTTTTGCCCAGTTAAAACTATCTATAATGACGGACGGATGTACAAGAGAAAAAGTTATGCCAAGACAATAGCTCAGGTGAGCATCAGGCTAGGGTGAGCTAAAAAGCCAACACACTACAACTTACATATTTTATGGAAAACCTGTTAAGTTTTCTTTGCCTGTTTTGTTATTTGTATTCTGTTGATATATTACTAGAAATAAGGTGTAAATAAAAATAGGTGCGCTAGATTTAAATAAACGTTTGACAACGTTTTTCAGTAAGAGAGACAACTTTTACAATATCAAAAAGTAGCATGACGTCAGTCGAGCATGCGCACAGAAAAGAAAAATACAACGAGTCCATTCATCTCACAGGGGTGTTAATTTTTCTTAAAAAACACCAAAAATTCTTTAAACGTTTATAAGGTTTATCATTAATTCTTGAAATCAAATTCATCTTGCATATCCTGAAATAGAGGTTTCTCAATCATTCCGCTGATTATTTGAATCAAATATCGTTATATATTGTAGTTTGATGAGTCTACCTCTCAATACCTGAGCACTCATCACCCCTACAGGTATTAATGGAAGGCACTTAAACTCCTGTACTATTGTTTATTATGTACAGGAGATAAGGATAATTATCAAAAAAGACCTGATTGATGGGCTATAGGACAATTCATTGATATAGTAATTGGTCTTGTTGATAAATAAAAGATCTGAAATTTGACTAATGCCGCAATACACTAATTCAACTCTTATAAAGTCATTGAAGGAATGAGAGATAAAGGACTGAGAAATTCAGCATGAATGAGAACTGTGACACGTGGACATATAATAAAGTCATTGTATTGAAGGAGTGAGAGATAAAGGAGAAATACAACACAAAGAATAATCGAATATTATCATATATTTTTAAGCCATATACGCATTTCATTAATATCTGAACAACAATTTTCGCGAAATAGATTGTCTTAATATGACGTTGATGTTTAACATGGAAAACGATGCATTTAACATTTAGCTGGAAATAAAGGAAAGATGTTTTAAGATTTATTTATT
This sequence comes from Pteria penguin, assembly GCA_035048485.1. NCBI lineage: Eukaryota > Metazoa > Mollusca > Bivalvia > Pterioida > Pteriidae > Pteria > Pteria penguin. The sequence continues at coordinate 8,996,973 of CM068590.1, read as the reverse complement.
ATTTATTCATTATTATTATTATTATTATTATTATTATTATTATTATTATTATTATTATCATCATTATTTATTATAATTATTATATTTTTTTTTATTTTATTGTTCTTTTTTGATACATACACATCTCCTGAACAAGTAGGTATCTGTTGTATGAAAAAAAAAAAATAATGGAACGATACTAGAGCGGTTAAGAATAGTAGTCATTATGCATATTTAAATGTCAGAATATTTCAAATATGTCATAGGACACTATCTGCATCACGGTACAATGATGCGGATGGCAGTAATGTGTTCCTTTTTCAAAGGGGTTGCGATGCCCACACCTTTGAACTTCTTGTATATATATTTAAACAAAAGTTGTTTCAGATAGATAGATTAATACTTTTAAATGATTCATCCCTTCCACTAAGCAGGACATTCGTTTTTATTTTATAATGCAATGAATTAATAATATCTCATATTTTTCCTTTTACGCCCAACTAGGAAATTCCGTACAAACTATTTTTGTCAATAGAATCACATATTTTTTATAGTCAATAAAAAAGCTAGATTTACTAATAATGGTAATAACTGCAAAACTGCCATCCTCTGTGACGATGTCATTACGTTCTTACCATAATAATAATCTATACTCAATGTAAAATACGAAAGTAACTAGTGCCACATGACCATGGCACTAAGAACAGTATAACACACTGGACATTCACGGACCCTTGAGATTCAGATGTAAGACCAGGTGCCCGGGAGGAGTGAGCGTCTCCTGTTTGGCTGGCCGCACCCGCCGTGAAATGCCCTTGAATATAGACGAAACAAATATAATCTAGCACTGTACATTTAGATGAATATGAACAAATATTGTGTAGAGAGTGCCACCGCCACACAACATTAGGAAAAATGGCATAATAACACTTAAGTCAAACCGAAGAACATATAGACGTATTCTTCTGTAGTTTGGAGATGTAATGTGATGTCCTTCTTGTATACAGGTGCTATTAATGAATTACATAAAATTGAAGGGATGACATTAAAATCATATATAAAAATGGCAGCAATATGTCTGTTTTCAAATAAATGATGGTCAGTATTCTTTTCAGTACCGGACCAGATGGTCATTACCTACTGTTAACGGACCAGATTGGCCAATATCAACTGGTACCGGAATCAGATGGTACAATATCTATCTGTACCGGGACCAGATAGGCCAATATCTAACGGTTTAGGACTATCTACTGGTACCGGAAACAGATAGGTCAATATCTACTGGTTCCGGACCAGATGGACTATTATCTACTGGTACCGGAACCAGATAGGCCAATATATAATGGATCCGGACCAGATAGGCCAATATATAATGGATCCGGACCAGATAGGCCAATATATACTGGATCCGGACCAGATAGGCCAATATATAATGGATCCGGACCGGATAGGCCAATATATAATGGATCCGGACCAGATAGGCCAATATATAATGGATCCGGACCAGATAGGCCAATATATAATGGATCCGGACCAGATAGGCCAATATATAATGGATCCGGACCAGATAGGCCAATATATACTGGTACCGGGACCAGATAGGTCAATATCTACTGGTACTGGAATCAGATGGGTTAATATATATTGGTACTGGACCAAACAGGCCAATATCCACTGGTACCGGACCATATGGTCTAATATCTACTGATACCGAAACCAGATGGGCCAATATCTAATGGTTCCGGACCAGACAGGTCACTATCTACTGGTACCGGAACCAGAAAGGCCATTATCTACCGGCACTGGACCAGATGGGCTATTATCTACTGGAATCGGGCTACGATAGTCCAATATTAATAAAATCTAGCACTAGTTTGAGTTTCAGATAGAAAAAGATCAGTCGAGGGTTGGATGAATCAACAAATTTCCCCCGAGGCGTTAGCCGAGGTTGAGATTTGATGATTCATCCAGCCCGACACTGACCTTTTTCTATCTGGAAATCAAACTAGTGCTTGATTATTTTTCTCGCACCTCAGCAGCTCGATGTAGGCTATAGATATTTTCAATGTTTTTGTTTACTTCCTTTGATGGCCGAATCACTGATTGAATAAAAAGATAGTCCGCCGCAATAAAGTAAAACACCATGATATGCATGAAGAAACTTGGATTTTTCAACATTAAACTTAACGATAACACACAATGTTGACTATCTCTCCGACGCAAAAATCGTGAGTCGCCATGTTTCAATTTTTGTAAACAATGCAGACGACGCGCGGAAGGATACAAAGTGTTCCGGATAGAATTTTCCAGTACTGATGAAAAGCGGGATTAGTCGATCTCCGGTACGAGAAATACTAGTACCGGATACGGTACGGAGTTGAATCCGGGACTATTCGGTCACAATCGACCGCCTCATCCACTGATATATGCCGGCTCCTACTGGTAGAGAACCAGTGGGGTCAGATATACTGGTTGGGGCCTGGTGTAGTCAGATCTCTACTGGTAGAGACTCGGTGGGGTCTGATTTACTGGTAGGGACCCATTGGGTTCAGATCTACTGGTAGGGACCCAGTGGGGTTAGATCTACTGGTAGGGACCCGGTGGGTTCAGATCTACTGGTAGGGACCCAGTGGGGTTAGATCTACTGGTAGGGACCCAGTGGGGTTAGATCTACTGTTAGAGACCCAGTGGAATCATATCTACTGGTAGGGACTCAGTGGGGTCAGATCCAAGTTACATAAAGACCGAAGGCTGCAGTTCCGTTGGCATAGTCCTTAATTTAAAGAGTCGTCCGTACTGTTTATATATATAGATATGAGGTTTACAGTCTTGTTGTTATAGAGGCTTACAGTCATCGTCAGTATAGCTATGCCCCAAAAATTAACGAAGCAAAATTTAAGCTAATATCCTAGAAACATATGTCAGAATCAGAATCATTGTGTCAGAATTAATTGTACAATATTTGTTAGAACTGATAATAGTGTATTACCGTACCCGCACAAACTAAGATATAATTTGATAGAGGAATTAGTATGGCGAAGAACAATAACCCCGTGAGAAATATTATTTTGAAATTGTCATATTTTTCAGAAAGGCCTTATAATTATGAATAAGTGTTGCAAATTGTTATGTCCCCCTTTCGACGAAGAGAGAGTACATTGCTCCTGTCGGTCAATAGGTCCGTAAAGCCTCAGTCACACTGGGGTTAAGACCAGGATACGACCTAGTTGCGACTGAATTTTTGTACAATCGTGGAAAATTGCAAAAGGATCGTGCGATTAGTCGCAGAGGTCGTGAGAGATCGCACGAACAAAATCGGTCGCAGCAAGGTCGTTGCTCGTGTTCAAAACTTCTTACCTGCGACTACTAATCGCAGACAGGTCTCAAAGAGAAAATGAGATATCTCTAAATTCAATTGATATCTCTATTCTAAATAGAAATTTATTTATTGTTAACAAGGTTAATTTAGAGATATCTCATTTTCTTAAATAGAAATGTCTTCAATTTAAATGTATTTTCCAAATACAGATGTATATGTTTAGAATAGAGATATATATACTAGAATTTCATTCGAGAAATTTTTATTTAATCCGAGAAATCATTATATATACAAATATACGGAAATAAGAAAAACAATTTCGTTTTTATGCCCCCCCCCCTCGGAATGAAATTCGCTAGCATCTAGTTTTTGATCTGTCTGTGACTCTTACCCTGTAGCAAAAACACTGACTACATCATTTTTACCAAATGTGCAAGGCTTTGAAACTCCACATATAGATTCATTGTGATGAGACGTTTCTTTAGGGACCATGATTTTTTAACTAGTTACCTTGACCTTGGAGTTCGACGTAGTTTTCAAAAACTTAAACTTTGGCTGTATCTTTTGTGACAAAAGGGGTAGGGGTTTGGAACTTCATATATAGATTACTTGTGATGAGATCTTTCATTTTGGACCATGACTTTTGACCTAATGACCTTGACCTTGAAGTTTGACATACCGGTACTTTTCAAAAACTTTTGACTATATCTTCTATACAAAAGAGTGTAGAGCTTTGAAACTTCGCGTAAAGATTCTTTGTGATGAGGGACAAGGAAATCACATTCTTGTGTTCATGATTTACAGCATCTTCGACTAGACAAGCCTCGTCGTAGATTGCAAATCGTGGACACCTGGGTGGGATTCCCTTCTTTTATTCTCATGTTCATCATGTACTCTGTATATGAAGAGTGATATTGGATTATATATAATGCATCAGTCTTAATTTATCAAAGAATTGAATGTGCAAGGAATTCTTGCATGTTAATTCTTTATCATTGGAACATTTTGATTCATAAATTCCTAATTTACTTATGTATTACGAAATGTTGCCTGGGATCGAATCTTGAGTCGTAGCCTGACGTCATGTATGACATCTATACGCAATTAAACGACAATTTTTACTATGAAATAATAGGAGAAAGTAACATAATATGGTAAATATATGAAAAGAAAGATTTGTGCACATTTACAGAAAAACCGCCCCAAAACCAACAAATAAATAAAAATAAATAATTAAAAAAAAACCCACCCTCCCAGAAAACCCACTTAACAGTATATAGAAACCCCTTAACCATAACGCCATCGGTGTGATCCAGAGGCTATTTTTTTTTTTAGCTCACCTGAGCCGAAGGCTCAAGTGAGCTATTGTTATCAATCGTAGTCCGTCCGTCTGTCATCCGTTGTTAACTTTTCACATTTTTGACTTCTTCTTCAGAGCCGCAGAACAGAATTTGATGAAACTTGGTATGCATGAAGTACTCATGGTCCCCTACAAGTGTTGTTGTTTTTTGTCCAGATCCGTCAACAGGTGGTGCCACCACAGGCAAAAGGAGGTCACAGAGGGTACCCTCTTTTAACAAACTTCTTCTTCAGACCGGGGCATACAGAGACAAACCGATTACATAGGAATGATCTAGAGGGATGTGTGAAGAAGTGTTGTTATTTTTGATTCCGTTCCGAAATCAAATTTTTGACTTTTTTTTCGACATTTTTTTAGACTTAGTAATTTCAATGCAGAAAAGTTTCATGTTTTTCAGTTAATTGATAATGATGACTTCTTATGGCCTAATTTGATCATGGTAAGAAATATCATTGTGAAAGAATTTTGTCAATATCTAAATTTTTGCATTTTTTATGAAGTTTTTAAGACTTCCAAAAAAACAAAAGGGGTGGGTTGGCCATTTTTCATATTTTCAACTTTTTCTGCAAAATTGTTCAAAGGATTTTAATAAATCTTGGTAGAAATAAATCACTTATGATCCCCTTCAAAATCTGTCGTTTTCATCCAAACCTCTTTACAGGTGGAGCCACCACAGTTAAAAGTAGGTCACAAAAGAGTATTCTTCTTTGACAACCTTCTCCTTTATACTGGCTTTATACAGAGACAATCAGAATGCATAGAAATGATCTAGAGGATGAGTGAAGAAAACTTGTCATTTTTGTTCCCTTCTAAAATCAAATTTTAGAATTTTTTTCCATATTTCTTTTGAATTGGTGATTTCAATGCAGAAAAGTGTCATATTTCCTAGTTAATTGATAATGATGATTTCTTATGGACTATTTTGATCATAATTATGGTAAGGAATATTATTTTGAAAGAATTTTGTCAATATCTCAATTTTTGGATTTTCTATGAATTTTTTAAGACTTCCAAATGAGGATGTATAGGAACAATTCAATCACATTTTTCACTTCTGCTGTTATACCACATGAAAGACTTTAATGAAACATGGTATATATGAAGTACTATAGGTCCTCTATCAATTTTTACATTTCATCCAAATTGGTCAACAAATGGTGCCATCATGTCTTAAAAAATGGGTTTCACAATTGTACATATACCAATTGGTAATTAAAATAAAGAGAGTAGCGGTTCAAATCCAGCTGTGGCCAAAATTTTTTTCATTTTTCATTTCTTTACAAACCTAAATAAGTTTTTAGATGTTTCTCAACACTCAACATGTGAAATAAGGCCATTTTAAATTGGATCTTGACAATATTTGAAAACAATTGTTGTTTGTGACCCTGACTTGAAATCTGTCAACAAAAGGCCCCACCTGAAGAAAATGACAAAGTTGTTGCCCTGAATCACATCTTGCAGAGACAGAGCAAATGCTGAATATCAAAATCACCTGAATGGATGTGCAAAAAACTGTTGTTGTTTTTTATTCTGGTCTGAAATAAAATTTGACATATTTTCAACATTTTTGTTGACTTAGTGACAGTAATGCAAAAATAAATAATTCTTCCTTCCTGCATGACTGATAATCTAGGTACTCAGGTGAGCGATATAGGCCCACTTGGGCCTCTTGTTTCATTTCTTTATTCCTTATGTCAAATGACACATCGGTTACATGATATTACAATATATACAATATGTACAAGGTGAATAGAATATATTATTGAATGAGAGTGAACAGATATCATAGTGGAATTATATGCTATCATTTCTTTTTTTACATGGTATATACAACTTCTGTAATTCGTCTACATTATTAACACTAAGCAATTGAACTAATTTGAATATTACTATAGTACATTTGTATTTTTATACGCCCGTCATTAGACGGGACGTATTATGTTATGGAGCTGTCCGTCCGTCCATCCGGGGTCATGTTTTCCTGACTTTTTTTTGCCGTTTTTCAAGATATTGATTTGAAATTTAGTATATAGCTTTATATCAAGCAGCGTCAGTACCAGTTCGAGTTTTGTTATGATTGACCTACTTTTGAAGGATTTATGGCCCTTGGACATATAAATTTCAAAATTTTTTAAAAAATTCGTTAAAAATCTATTTTTAGTCAATACATTATGAAATTTCTTATGACATTAGTAAAGTGTACCAACTATCACATATGTTATGGTTTTTAATATCCTTTTCTTCGTTTTTGAGAAATTTATAATTTTAGGGGGGGTTGACCATATGTCCTAGGTCATGTTTTCCTGACTTTTTTTGCCGTCTTTCAAGATATTGAGGTGAAATTTCGTATATACTAGCTTTATATCAAGCAGCGTCAGTACCAGTTCGAGTTTTGTTACGATTGACCTACTTTTGACGGATTTATGACCTTTGGACTTTTTTTTGAAAATTCATTGAAAATTTAATTTTTGTAAAAACATTATGAAATTTACCATGAAACAAATAAAATGTACAAACTTCCACATATTTTACAGGTATTGATATCTTTTTCTTCATTTTTGAGAAATTTATAATTATAGGAGGGGGGGGGGGGGTTGTTCCTAAAAAAATTCAAGTTTTTTTTTGCAGGTCCAGTTCCAAGATGGTTGGATAGGACCATTTTTGCAGGAGTTATTGCCCTTAGACTTATCCTATGATAAAATGCTATGAAACTCAATTAACTTCAGTAAACGTCAGATGTTTTTCATGAAAATCATGCCAAATGCGAATTGATCCTGTCCGAATTGAGTGATCGTCAAATGCCCGACATCAAACATTTTGGCACACTTGTTAGTTATAACGTCATAAATAAATGGCCCGTCAAACATGAATTTAACTATGACGTCACGATGGAACTACGTATAGGGCGTGGTTAAAGTTGGATCTGGCGATCCCTCAATTAAGCGACGGGCGTATTATGCCACGCTTGGCGTTGCTCTTGTTAAATGTTATCTGATTGATACAAGAACGAACGTGTATAAATTCCAAACCGTTGCATGAGGGGGAAAAACTACTATGGGGAAAGACTATAAAGCAGTTTTCCACCATGGGGGAAAACTACTATATGGCCATTTTTCGGGAGGGGGAGGTGAAATTAATAAGGGGGAAAACTACTTATACTGGTTATAAAACGAAAAGAAGGAATTTCGTAAAAATGAAATAATCGGAATTTTGACATTTAAAATGGTACAAAAATAGTTAAGTTCTGTTATTGCAGCTGTCCTTCTTCATCTTCGCCTTGGACTTGCTCCTCTTCTTGTGAAACAGCCGCAATATCAACTGAGTCATGATCGGATTCTGGATTTTTAAATTTCTTCTGTGAAATCTGAGGTTTTTCTTCCCCCCCCCCCCTCCCCCTTTTTGGTGCTACATTTGTGAGTTATTCTCAACAGCTCTAAAATAAATGAAGCCGACACGCGTGATATTGTTATATATTATTCGATTGCACGACTGATCGTACGAAAGATCACACGACTGCTCGTACGACTGATGGCACCACTGATCGCACGACTGATCGTACGAGAGATCGCACGACTGATCGTACGACTGATCGCACGAAAGATCGCACGACTGATCGTACCACTGATCGCACGACTGATCGTACGACTGATTGCACGAAAGATCGCACGACTGATCGAACGACTGATCGTACGACTGATTGCACGATTGATCGTACGACTAGCAGCGACCTGTTGCAACCTACTACCACCGATCGCACGATGCATTACATGAAGACACGATTGATCGCGCGAGTGGATTGGACAGGTTACGACTAGTCGCACGATCAGTTATTCGTCGCCGCGACTCATCGTAAGATTTTCTACGATTTATTGTAAAATTGATCTCCACCAGTCGTTGGTAATCGCACGACAGAACGTACCACTAGTCGCACGATGAGCTGCAACTTTTCGTAAAGAGATGGTGGCTTGCGATTGTAAAATGAGATCATTGGCAGCGATCACTGGTGACCGGTCGTTTTTTTGCCAATCGTACGATCGACAAGTCGTGCGATCCGGTGTGACCTGGGCTTAACTTGGACAATTTCCGTTCATTATTTCCGCAAGAAGTGCACATGTTAAAATGAATTAGAATATCATGGTCAAGTTTTGATTTGATTACCATCGATCAATTTTGACAGAGTTACACCCCTTGAACGGAGAAAAATTTTCAGTAATTTACAGTTTCCGTTCATTGTGGGCCGGTACTAGCCGGCTCATCTATTGATATAAGTTTGGGAAAGTTGCATGCGTTTCTGCGGTACAGTAAAGTCACAGCCCCAGGATTTTACACCAATGATAAAATCAGGTTTATGTTCACTGCGCAGAGAGCATGTGTCACCTCGCTGACCCAGTTTGATAGATTTATGTAAGCATAGTATCTTCGAGACTTTCGCTGATTTACGTAACAGCAGCGGAGTATTAACAAGCGCAGCTTTTTAAAAAGCTTAGATTGCAATCGGAATAGCTTTAAATCTTCAAGTTGTTGGTCAAAAAGCCAAATGGCTTTATGTAAATAGGAATTACATGTACTTGTTTTTAAAACCATCTTTTTATGCGCAGTTGTGAATTTTCCCGCTAAACTTTCTAAAGCCACGCCTCATTTTTTCCTTATAAGGAAAGTAGCCGCGCCTGTTTTTCCTTTTTAGGAAAGTCTCTCGGATGTTCTCGTCAATATTCGGTTGGTTGGTTGGTTGATTGGTGTTTTACGTCGCTTTCAACAATATTTCAGTTATATCGCGACATGGAAGCAGGAGGTTACCAACCTCTTAAACATAGTGGCGCAACCCGGGAACATATTCGGAAATAAGTTAGTTTTTGTAGTAAGCAAATCTCTTCTTTTTAAATTGTGAACATTTTATAAGATTTATTTCTAGAAATCTCAATATTTACAGCAGAATTATGTGCTAATGCTGTTTCTTAGTACTAGATTATTACCCAACGTACATGCCACGCTAATGGAGTTTGCACATGCGCTTTCAAAGCGAATTTACTATTGTAATATACAATCGGCCGAGGCCGATTGCAATTATTATTCAGGTGCCATATGTACAAAGATTCGTATATTTACGAGCACTCGTAGGGTTTACGAGTAACTTACGAAAAATGTTACGAATTCGTAAATCATATGTACAAAACAACTCGTAGACGAGTTACGAACTCTTAACTTTACGAGTACTCTTACGCATGCGCTGTGCATATATTTCACAGAAACAAATGACGCTTCATATATTTCAGGAGCCCGTTTTATCTACATGTCTAAATGTTTGGCTTACTAATTCGTATGCCAATCCCGGGCAATGGTGCAAGTCTATTTTAGTACTTACATACATTCTTAGTTCAACGAAATGCGGGTTTTATCAACCGTTGTAAGTGTGTACGCACATGTACGTAAGGATCCGACTAGCGAGTTGACTTAACTTTATGCAGCACAAATGCATGCATCATAATAAAGTCAAAGTGTACTTCTTACAGATGTATATAACTTTAAGAAATTATGTGTGTGCATCTAACGTTACACACGATGTGCTTGTAAACATGTAGGCCTACCGTAGTGACGTCATTGAATCGTAAGCAATACTTCGAAATACGTCATCAAAAGAAAGTGATAAAACTATCGCGATAAGCACATATGCCGCCACATACATCAGTGGCGGATCCAGGATTTCCGAAAAGGGGGCCCCAAATGGGTATTAGCCAAAGTTCTCAGCCATTTTTGGTGCAAAATCTGGATTTTTACTAGTAAATATGTGACCAAAAGGGGGGGGGGGCGGCCCCCCTCTAAATCTGCCACTGTACATGTACATCTATAAAGTCAAGCGGATCACGAATTAAGACGAAATAGAAAAAAGAGAACCTTCCCTCTCTTCTCTGTCAATCTAGTATAATAATATACATGTGAGACACCACCCTCAAGGCAACCCCCCTTTTCCTTGCTGAAAAATATTTTTAAAAAGTAAAACAGACTACACTCTAACAAATACCAAATTAGAGATCTACATATTACATTTCCAGTAAGCTATTTGAATTTTTGTGTGTTACGTGTATATATAATCTAGGACTACGAATTTTCTTTTGAAAATATTTTCAAAATAAATCTATCTAATAAAGCTTTTAAAATTTTTTCCGAGGAAGTCGAAATTCTTATTCATAACATCAAAATTAAACTAAATGATTAACAACAACTTTCGAACACATTGACAGCAGAGAGGAAGCAAAAAGAGTAGTTTGTCATTACGGAAAAGTACGTATCACTAAATCACCACTGTACTCGTTCGCCATATTTTTAGATAAGAATGACTTACGAGTGCTACTGTAGCACTCGTAGATTTACGAGTAGAATCACTCGTAAGTTCCGTTTACGTAACTTAGTACATATGACGTCACTCGTAAATTTACGCTACGAGTGACTTACGAGTACTCGTAGGGTTTACGAAGTTTTGTACATATGGGCCCAGGTGCCATATGTACAAAGATTCGTAGATTTACGAGCACTCGTAGGGTTTACGAGTAACTTATGAAAAATGTTACGAATTCGTAAATCATATGTACAAAACAACTCGTAGACGAGTTACGAACTCTTAACTTTACGAGTACTCTTACGCATGCGCTGTACATATATTTCACAGAAACAAATGACGCTTCATATATTTCAGGAGCCCGTTTCATCAACATGTGTAAATATTTGGCTTACTAATTCATGAACCATATGCCAATCCCGGGCAATGGTGCAAGTCTACTTTAGTACTTGCATACATTCTTAGTTCAACGAAATGGGGTTTCATCAACCGTTGTAAGTGTGTACGCACATGTACGTAAGAATCCGACTAGCGAGTTGACTTAACTTAACGCAGCACAAATGCATGCATCATATCAAAGTCAAAGTGTACTTCTTACAGATGTATATAACTTTATGAAATTATGTGTGTGTATCTACACACGAGGTGCTTGTAAACATGTAGGCCTACTGTAGTGACGTCATTGAATCGTAATTAATACTTGGAAATACGTCATCAAAAGAAAGTGATAAAACTATCGCGATAAACACATAAGCCGCCATATAAAATGATACATGTACATTTTTAAAGTCAAGCGGATCACGAATTAAGACGAAATAGAAAAAAAAGAGAACCCTCCCTCTCTTCTCTGTCAATCTAGTATAATAATATACATGTGAGACACCTTCCTCAAGGCACCCCCACCTTTTCCTTGCTGAAAAATATTTTTAAATAGTAAAACAGACTATGTGTACACTCTAATAAATATCAAATTAAAGAGATCTACATATTACATATCCAGTAGGCTATTTGAATTTTTGCGTGTTACGTGAATATATAATCTAGGACTACGAATTTTCTTTTGAAAATATTTTTTATAATAAATCTATTTAAGAAAGCCTTTAAAGTTTCTTCCGAGGAAGTCAAAATTCTTATTCATAACATCAAAATTAAACTAAATGATTAACAACAATTTTCGAACACAATGACAACAGAGAGGAAGCAAAAAGAGTGGTTTGTCATTACGGAAAAGAACGTAACACTAAATCACCACTGTACTCGTTCGCCATATTTTAGGTAAGAATGACTTACGAGTGCTACTGTAGCACTCGTAGATTTACGAGTAGGATCCCTCGTAAGTTACGTTTACGTAACTTCGTACATATGACGTCACTCGTAAATTTACGCTACGAGTGACTTACGAGTACTCGTAGGGTTTACGAAGTTTTGTACATATCATGGGCCCAGTTGTATAAGTGACCTTTGGTTAATCATAGCGTGATGAAAGTGCTACTAATTTTCCAGGGCCCACTAAAATGGTAAAATGATTACATACTTAAAATCAGCAAAGCCGACTCTCAGGTGCCATATGTACAAAGATTCGTAGATTTACGAGCACTCGTAGAGTTTACGAGTAACTTACGAAAAATGTTACGAATTCGTAAATCATATGTACAAAACAACTCGTAGATGAGCTACAAACTCTTGACTTTACGAGTACTCTTACGCATGCGCTGTACATATATTTCACAGAAACAAATGACGCTTCAGATATTTTAGGAGCCCGTTTCATCAACATGTGTAAATGTTTAGCTTACTAATTCGTATGCCAATCCCGGGCAATGGTGCAAGCATAAATCTGTATTTAGGTCTATGGTGCAAGTCTACTTACATGCATTCTTAGTTCAACGAAATGCGGGTTTCATCAACCGTTGTAAGTGTGTACGTACGTAAATTCGTAAGGATCCGACTAGCGAGTTGATTAACTTTACACAGCACAAATGCATCATATTAAAGTCAAAGTGTACTCCTTACAGATGTATGAATTTATGTCTGTGCATCTACGCACGATGTGCTTGTAAACATGTAGGCCTAGTGACGTCATTGAATCGTAAGCAATACTTCGAAATACGTCATCAAAAGAAATTGATAAAACTATCGCGATAAGCACATATGCTGCCACATACATGTTCATCTATAAAGTCAAACGGATCACGAATAAAGACGAAATAGAAAAATGAAAACTTCCCTCTCCTCTCTGTCAATCTAGTATAATAATATACATGTGAGACACCCTCCTCAAGGCACCCCCTCCCCCTTTCTTTGCTGAAAAATATTAAAAAAAAAAAAGTAAAACAGAATAATAGATATCAAATTAGGGAGATCTACATATTACATTTCCAGTGGGCTATTTGATTTTTTGCGTGTTACGTGTATATATAATCTAGGACTATGAATTTTCTTTTGAAAATATTTTTATAATAAACTCTATCTAGATCTAATAAAGCTTTTGAAATTTCTTCCAAGGAAGTCGAAATTTTTATTCATAACATCAAAAGTAAACTAAATAATTAACAACAATTTTCGAACATATTGACAGCAGAGAAGAAACAAAAATAGTGGTTTGTCATTACGGAAAAGTACGTATCACTAAATCACTACCGTACTTATACGCCATTATTTTAGATAAGAATGACTTACGAGTGCTACTATACACTCGTAGATTTACGAGTAGAATCACTCGTAAGTTACGTTTACGTAACTTCGTACATATGACGTCACTCGTAAATTTACGCTACGAGTGACTTACGAGTACTCGTAGGGTTTACGAAGTTTTGTACATATGGGCCCGGGACTTTTGAGTCCTTTGATTTTCTAATGTGATCATGTGTCCTTGTATGTTCTATGTCTGAGGGGATATCTCTCGTTCCCTTGTATATCCGTTGTCTAAGGTGATTATCTCTTGATTCCTTGTATGTTCTTTGTCTAATGTGATCCTCTGTTTCATTGTATGTCCTTTCGGAAGAGGCGGTTGGTTCGATGTCCAGCATCTGTTTTCGGCTCCTCTGCAAAGTACTTTAAACCAAACTTAAAAAACGGATATATGGAAAATTGGAATAGGAAAACACACACACACACACACACACACACACACACACACACTCTCTCTCTCTCTCTCTCTCTCTCTCTCTCTCTCTCTCTCTCTCTCTCTCTCTCTGCTTCGGACGGGACCGTTACTTTTGACAAAAAGATAAATCCTTACATAAAACAAATGCCAGCACCTTTACGTTAAATGATACATTGAACTGAATCAAAAACGCTCTTTTTCTTCAAAAAAGAGAAGGAAAGCAAAGTTGTTTCTACATGTGTATAACTGGGTATACACATGCCTCAGAGAAGGAATTCAAATACATGCCAAATCCTCCCTCCTTCAACCCCATATTAATGATTTAATCTTGTAGGTTTTGAACTTTTATCTAATTCATGGTGTCTTACCACGTGTTAATGCAGAATTTTCACACTCTGTAAGTATATATAAAACAAATCATGTGAAAATTGACGAAAAAACAAGATGCAAAGAATAAATTTTTATATCTGTCTGTGCCGTTATATACAAAATGCTCAACAATAGCATTATCTATGCCCACTGGCGTTTACTTAGATAAAGTATTTAACGGTTCTTGTGAGATGTTCTCAGTTTTTCATTCGAATCACCTCGCTCTTTATCGTTGTAACGAAGTTAAAGCCGGGGAGTTCCGAATACCTTTTCTTTGAGGTCAAGCTAACGGTACTTATTGGTCATGCTCACTTAGCCATAAAACATGCACGATTCAAGTGTTTTGAAAGGGGTGCAATATCATGATTAAAAACTAAAAAAAATCATGTCACTTTGAATTAAGTTTCATAACGATTTTGATTCCTTTGATTTGAGAGAAGTAAAGATTCGAAAATGACTTGAAAATAAGTTATATAATGTAGTTAGATGAATCGACATAGTTTACAGGTCTAAACTTATGTGCAATGTAAAAGGCAGATGCCGTCACCATGTATGCGAAGTAATCTTGGTCGGAATTAAACAAAAATCAAACAGAACCTTACCTCATTCGGTGTTGGGATGCCAAACCGCAGGAGACATAGACATTTTATCTGTCCTGTGTCCATTACTCCAGCACCTGATCTGTCTTGGGTTCATTACTCCAGCACCTGATTTATCTTGTGTCCATTACTCCAGCACCTGATCTGTCTTGTGTCCATTACTCTAGCACCTGATCGGTCTTGTGTCCATTACTCCAGCACCTGATCTGTCTTGTGTCCATTACTCTAGCACCTGATCTGTCTTGTGTCCATTACTCCAGCACCTGATCTGTCTTGTGTCCATTACTTTAGCACCTGATCTATCTTGTGTCCATTAATCCAGCACCTGATCTGTCTTGGGTTCATTACTCCAGCACTAGATCTGTCTTGTGTCCATTACTCCAGCACCTGATCTGTCTTCGGTCCATTATCTTAGCACCTGTTCTGTCTTGGTCCATTACTCTAGCACCTGATCTGTCTTGAGTCCTTTTCTCTACTAAATAATCTGTCTTGGGTCTATTACTCTAGCTCCTGATCTCTCTTGGATCCATTGCTTCAGCACCTCATATGCCTTGTGTCCATTACTCTAGTACCTGATCCGTCTTGGGTCCATTACTCTAGCACCTGATCTGTCTTGGGTCCATTTCTCTAGTTCTTGATCTTTGTTGGGTCCAATACTTCAGCACCTGATCTATCTTGTGTCCATCACTCTAGTACCTGATCCACCTTGTGTCAATTACTTCAGCACCAGATCTGTCTTGTGTTCATTACTTCAGCACCTGATTTGTCTTGGATCAATTACTCCAGCACCTGATCTGTCTTGAGTCCATTACTTCAGCACCTGATCTGTCTTGAGTCCATAACTTCAGCACATGATCTGTCCTGAGTCCATTTCTTCAGCACCTGATCTATCTTGAGTCCATTACTCCAGCACCTGATCTGTCTTGAGTCCATTACTTCAGCACCTGATCTGTCTTGAGTCCATAACTTCAGCACATGATCTGTCCTGAGTCCATTTGTTCAGCACCTGATCTATCTTGAGTCCATCACTCTAGTACCTGATCTGTCTTGGGTCCATTATTTTAGCACCTGATCTGTCTTGTGTCCATTACTATAGTACCTGATCTGTCTTGAGTCTATTACTTCAGTACCTGATCTGCCTTGAGTCCATTACTTAAGCACCTGATCTGTCTTGAGTCCATTACTTCAGCACCTAGTCTGCCTTGAGTCCATTACTCTAGCACCTGGTCTGTCTAGGGTCCTTTTTCTAGCACCTGATCTGTTTTGGGTTCATTACTCCAGCACCTGATCTGTCTTGTGTCCATTACTTCAGCACCCGATCTGTCTTGAGCCCATGACTCTAGCACCCGATCTGTCTTGGGTTCATTTCTCTAACACCTGATGTGTCTTGTGTCCATTACTTCAGCACCTGGTCCGTCTTGTGTCCATCACTCCAGCACCTGATCTGTCTTGGGTCCATTTCTTCAGCACCTGATCTATCTTGTGTCCATTACTTCAGCACCTGGTCCGTCTTGTGTCCATCACTCCAGCACCTGATCTGTCTTGGGTCCATTTCTTCAGCACCTGATCTATCTTGGGTCCATTACTTCAGCACCTGATCTGTCTTAGGTCCATTTCTTCAGCACCTGATCTATCTTGTGTCCATTACTTCAGCACCTGATCTATTTTGTGTCCATTACTTCAGCATCTGATCTGTCTTGGGTCCATTACTTCAGCACCTGATCTGTCTTTTGTCATAGATCTAAATACACTTGTTTAATTTTAAACAGAACACTTTAACGTCTGTCCGTCCGTCCGTCCGTCTGTCCTTCAACATTTTGTTTAAAGTTTCTTTTTAAACAGCACGCTTTAACATACGTACGTTGCAAGCTGAACGAATAAAAACTGTAAGTAGTTCACGTAGACAGTAGATTCGCGATGTCCGTCCGTCCGTCTGTCTGTCCTTCAACATTTTGGTTGAAGTTTCTTTTTAAAAAGCACACTTTAACATACGTGCGTAGCGAGCTGAACGAATAAATACTGCGAGTAGTTTATGTAGACTGTAGATTTGCGATGTCCGTCCGTTCGTCTGTCCGTACGTCGGTCTGTCTATCCTTCAATATTTTGGTTAAAGTTTTTTGTTGAAGCAAATTCTCAACAACTAGGAGGAGTATAAACACAATACTTCACATAAGGTTCTTTATGACCAGAGTTTTCAAATTATGTCATGACTTTTGACCTAGTGACCTTGATCTTTGACTTTGACCTACTTTAAAGAAACTTCAACTTTGGCTATATCTTTTGAATCAAAAGGGATAGGGTTTGATACTTCATACATAGGTTTTCATGTAAAGTGTTACAGGTACAGAGTTAAAGGTCATTGAATTTTTTTTTTTATTGCGAACTTCATCAAATTCAGAAGCAAACAGTCTATTACTTTCACAATTTACAAAATTATAGTGTTTTTGATTAGTCAAAGAATGATTATTTTTAAACTCAAAACCTCCAGGTAAGTCATGAAAAAGGTATACACACTCCTTCTGGTATCCACTTCAACACGTGAAGGATATACGACACGTTTACTTATGCGGCAGTGTTCTCTTTCTTATTCTTGCAATGTAAACTGCCTCCAAGATAAGCAATCATAAACGTCAGCAGGTTTTTGACCACAACGGTGTCCTCCCCTATATTGATTATATACTACTCGTACAAAATTATTACTTTTGTTACTGCTTTAATTTGGTCGAGATGTATTTTGTTTCGCCGCAACATCAACAAACTTTGTGTGTGGAGAGAGAGAGAGAGAGAGAGAGAGAGAGAGAGAGAGAGAGAGAGAATCATTTCCCCTCTCCGTGTATAATCAATGCTAAAGTTCTCATTTATCTCCCACTTCTATGCCTTTTACATGTCCATGCGTCGCGAATGACATACATCACGTGTTTGTTATCGATTATCATAATAAACAAGTGTAAAGTTTAGGTACCTTCCATTAATACCTGTAGGGAGGATAAGTCGTGGGCTCCGCTAACTGACGTATCACAACTATGTTCTGTTTATACCATAAGTGGAATCTTGAGAAATCTTAAAAGTTTAAAGGCATACATGTATAACATGATTTACAATTTAGGGATTAATGAATAAAAAATATAAAAATTGTAAGAATTTTTGTTACTTTTCAAGATGATGATAACAACTACACCCCTGTAAGAAGAATGGACTCGTTGTAGATTGTTTATCCTGTGCGCATGACTGAATGACGTCATTTCAATTTTTTATGGTAAAAGTTGTCTTTCTTGCCTAAATACGTTGTCAAACGTTTATTGAAACTTTGTTCACCCATTTTTATTTATACCTTAATTTTACTGACATATCAACCAAATACAGATATTGGTATAGTTAAGGATATGATTCTGTTTTCTTCATAGATTGCAGAGCATTGACAGTACTCTAATAGTACTGCCTTTACAACTCATTTGAGCCGAATGGTCACATTATAGTCCAAAGTTGTGTCAGACCCAAGTATAAGCTTATAGTCAACTCCCAGCATCCCTCTACCCAACAATAATAAAAGTACAATAATAATGATAATAATAATGATAGTAACTAGAGCTTACCTGTTGCCGAGGCAACAGGGCGGGTCTTCCTCGTTAGAAAGAAAAAAAGAAAAATATGTAGGTAGAAAGAAGGAAAAAAAAAGAACAAAGAAACGAGATACTGCAATGAGTATACGCATTTTTGCGGCATCATAGATATGCCCATTAGGCCAAAGTAGAAGTATATACATAGATACATGTATATATCTCGCCGAGACACTATGTAAACAAACTCATGTAATTAAAGCGGCATGAATCCAGCTATAGAAAGTCTGTGTATTACAGAATTCCCATTCAGAAGCGTGGTGACGTAATGCCTCATAGCTGGATAGAGTGTATGTATTGCGCGTTTCAACGGTCAAGTTAGTTGTGTATATATAGCACTGAGATGACTACTATAGTAAGGAGACAAAGAAACACAAATTTAAGTAAAACATACAATTCCTTTATAATTGTCGACTAGATATTCCACGGGCAAAGTGTTGTATCTCGCAACTGAATTAATTGCGAGTTACTGCGCTTTCCCCGTGACTATCATACACGTTTGAAGTCGGTATTAAGCAAGGCAAATTCAACGCGCTTCTCTAATGTGTAACTGACGCTCGGAGTAGATTAGTTTATTACGATGTTCATCAGTAGCGGGTACAGTGCAAAAATGATATTTTTGTTTAAGAATTCAAATTCAAATTCTTTCTCAAACTCTCGTTTTTATTCTTTGTTCATACCAAGAATAAGAAACTACATGAAAGTTACGCAAGTAGGATTTTTTTTTAAAAAATCTTTAAATTGCTCACTTTCAAATACTGAGAAACATGTTTCATACTAAAATCGTTACGGAAAATCGTTTCGTAATACTCTGGAAACGATAGGACTAAAAATAAACAAGTTTTGCAAATTATGTAATTATTTAAAAACTTTAAATTGAAATAGCGGCCAAACTAAAAGAGATAGATATTATCGGCCGATGAATTTTGTAAAGATATGAACCTACAGAATATGATAATTCAAATTTGGATGGTGTAGCATTAAAAATAAGCTCTCTAGGGGAGAATTTAAAATTTAACTAATTGTTACGTAATGTTTTTGAAAAATTTCATTTCCAAACTTTTTTTTTTACTTAAACGGGTAACGGTGTCTTTGAAAATCTATACGCAAAATATAAAGTGTGTAGATAAAACAGTTTTTCAGAAATTGAAATTGAAAAATTCGCTAACTACGGCGCGTATTTCTCGCTTTCCGAGGGCGGCTCTCGATAGTTTTGACCGATAACCTACGGAAAACGGCAAATCATAGGAAGTTTTTGAAAATTAAATTTAAAACAGTGAACCCTTCTCACGTACGGGATTTATTTTGGTGGCCATCCGACCAAAAATAAGCGAATGACAATGAAATTATTTTAATCACCTGATTTTAAATTTTTTTAAAATTTTCACTTTAAAATGGTATTAAAATGGTTTTCAAATCATGAAACATAGTTTTTTATGGTGAAATTGATATTCTAAATCGTTTGGTAGCATTTTTGAAATGCTAAGACTTAAAATAAAACATTTTAAAAATTACGTAATTTTTAAATTTAAATAGCGGCTATACTATAAAAGCTAGATAATCGGTGTTGGCTTCAATGTCAAGAACATACTTGTCAAAAATGAAAATGAAAATATAAGGGATCTATCTTGAATAATAAACTTGTATTTGAGAAAATTAAAAAATAAAGCACTGTTATGTAATTTAATTAAAAAGAATAATTTTTCAAATTTTTTTCTTATCAATCAATTTCCCCTGGCTCATCAAATTAGTACAACAAATAAAAAGGTTGTTGGTCAAGCCGTTTCTGAGAAAATGGCAGTCAAAGTGCTGAGAATAATAATAATAATAACTAGAAACGAGCTCGTTGCTAAAGCAACGAGTAGGTTTCACAAGTTAAAGTCGAAGCAGCGAAGCTGGGATCTCCTACTCTAATACACAATTCTTTTGCACGATCCAGATATCTGATCTTTAGTGATGGTATCCACATTGCGCAATCTACTTGCAGAAATTGTAAGTAACAGCGATTTACATTATATACATTGTACTGAAGCCTACATCGCACAATATCGACTACTCTTGACCATATATTTGAAACAAGAAACATGTAGGACAGTCACACTTAGTACAATCTGCACGTGTAACCTAGATCTCCAGTCCTTACTCCCCGCTTTATGTTGTTTATTTATTAACTTACGCAAGGTATTTCGCGTGTACAGATGTTTGACCTTGAATCGCCACTCTGCTGGAATAAACAATTCTCCTCGTGATGGCCGTTAATAATGCCGCTTTCCGCAATATACAAAACAAAGACTTGACAATGTCTCGTATTCCACAGGTAAGCACTGTAACTCGCGATTAATTCACACACGTTTGAAGTCCTGTATAACAGCGGCTTGACCATATATTTGAAACAAGAAACATGTAGGACAGTCACACTTAGTACAATCTGCACGTGTAACCTAGATCTCCAGTCCTTACACCCCGCTTTATGTTGTTTATTTGTTAACTTACGCAAGGTATTTCGCGTGTACAGATGTTTGACCTTGAATCGCCACTCTGCTGCAATAAACAATTCTCCTCGCGATGGCCTTTAGTAATGCCGCTTTCCCCAATATACAAAAGAAAGACTTGACAATGTCTCGTATTCCACAGGTAAAGCACTGTAACTCGCGATTAATTCACACACGTTTGAAGTCCTGTATAACAGCGGCGCTGTGCGAGGTATTAAGCAAGGCAAATTGACCGCGCTTCTCTAATGTGTAATGCCGACGCTCGGAGAAGATTTCTTTATAGCCTTGTTCAGCAGTAGCTCGTAGAATGCAATCATTGGTTGTTTTTTTTTTTTGTTTTTGTTTCTTTTTGTTTGTCTGTTTTTGTTTTTGTTTTTGTTTTTGTTTTTTTTTTTGTTTAAGAATTCGAATTCATAATACTTTCTCAAACTCTATTTTATATAAAGCACATTAGATCGCGATTGAATTAATCGCGAGTTACTGCGCCTTGTCCATGGAAGAAGTCCTGTATAACAGCGGTGCCGTGCAAGGTATTAAGCAAGGCAAATTCACAGCGCTTCTGAAGTGTGTTTATTGCGTTGTTCATCGTAGAGTGCCCAAAATTTGATATTTGTTTAAGAAATCGAATTCAAAATGCTTTCTCAAACTCTTGTTTTTATACTTTGTTCATACGAGGAATAAAACAATACATTAAAAGTTACGCAAGCAAGATATTTTTTTTAAAAAACCTTTAAATTGCTCACTTTCAAATACTGAGAAACATGTTTCATAGTAAAATCGTTACGCAAAATCGTTTCGTAATGTTTTAGAAACTGTAAAACTAAAAATAAGACAGTTTTGAACATTACGTAATCTTTAAAAAACTTTAAATTGAAATAGAGGTCAAACTAAAAGAGATAGATAATATCGGCCGATGAAAGTTCTAAAGATATGAACCTAGAGAACATAACAGTGAAAATTTGAGAGATCTACCATTAAAACTAAGAGCTACATACGCGAAAATCGAAAAATATTAAATCTTACGTAATTCTCTTAAAACGTCGTATATTTCGAAAAATTTTTTCATTAAACGGGAGTATGTGTCTGTGAGAATGAATAGCCGAAAGATGAAATTTCAAAGTAAAGAGTCGGTAGATACCCTCATTCCCTATCATGCTACCAATTTTCACATCTCTACCTTCTTTAATAAGCGAGCTTCAGCTGAAACCATTTCATTAAACATTAATGAACTTTATGTGACGTTGAAAGCATCACTTTAAAGGGGGTTGTCGTGTTTAAACCTAAATAACTCGAAAACGGTAAGAGTTAGCGAAAATTTGATGGCAATGTTATGCATATAAATTTTCGCGCAGAATCGATTGCAACAATCCCCGATTCGATAAGATGAAAATTAATGGAGTTATGACGTCATTTACAAAGTATGACGTCATTTTCAGGAATTTGGTACCATGCCAATTCCCTTTTGTCAGTCGGTAGATATTTGCATTCTCTTTTATGCTACCAAATTTCATACCTCTAGCTTTATCAATAAGCGAGACACAGGTACCTGAAGTTTTAAATTGTATTTTCAGGAAAGGCCAAACACTGAACTTTGACCGCAAATATCTCGAAAACGGTAAGAGATATCGAAAATCTGAGACCAGACCTTTTCCCTTTAACTACTTTTTCACGCAGAATCGATTGCAACAATCCCCGATTCGATACGATGAAAAATAAGGGAGTTATGACGTCATTTAGAAAAGTATGACGTCATTTTCAGGAATTTGGCACCTTGCCAATTCCCTTTTGTCAGTCGGTAGATATTTGCATTCTCTTTTATGCTACCAAATTTTCATACCTCTAGCTTTATCAATAAGCGAGACACAGGTACCTGAAGTTTTAAATTGTATTTTCAGGAAAGGCCAAACACTGAACTTTGACCGCAAATATCTCGAAAACGGTAAGAGATATCGAAATTCTGTTGCAGGTACTTACCATTTTACTTTTTCACGCAGAATCGATTCCAACCGTCCCCGCCTCGATCCGATGAAAAATAAGGGAGATATGACGTCATTTACAAAGTATGACGTCATTTTCAGGAATTTGGCTCCATGCCAAATTCCTCTTGTCAGTCGGTAGATATTCTCAATCTCTATCATGCTACCAAATTTCACACCTCTATCTTCCTCAATAAGCGAGCTATAGGCGAAAACATTTCATGAATAATTAATGAGTGTTGATGACGTCACAAACATCACTTTAAAGGGGGTTGTCGTGTTTCAAACGCAAATAACTCGAGAACCGTAAGAGTTAGCGAAAATCTGAGAACACTTTACTGGTAGGTATTTGAACGCTCTATCGAATGGAAGAAACCCGATCAAAATCCGACTGCAAATAAAGTCGCTAGACCTTGCCAAAGATTTGATTCGAAAATTTTCAATAATTTCAAAAATATTGGCAGCATGCCATTTTCATTCTAGAGGTAGATTAAGAATGTGGAAACATGTTTAGATATAAAATTTCATGCCGATATCTCATTTAATAAGAGAGATATTAACGTATGAATATTTAATTAGCTTTGATGACGTCAGAGCGAATTTTCCCACGCTCATTGTGACTTTATTTATGGTCCGATTTCAAAAATTTTTCATATTCCAAATCAGACCATTAAAATCTTTCATCCTACTGTCTAAAATCTAAGATTGGAATATTTTTTTTGAAATGAAAACAATCGGGTCAAGGTCAACTTTTTCGGGGTAGAGCTACGAAATTGACGCAGTGACATAAAATCTTGCATCTCCTTTTCTGAATCGAACTGTGAAAATTTCATTCCAATCGGACAAATAATAAGGAAGATATAGCGATTCAAAATTTTGGCGTCGTAGGTGGCGCTGCGCGCTTATAAGCGGTAATTTAGAAAATTAAAAAAATCAAATCTTGAAAATTTAATTTCGAATCGAACACTGAAAACAGAATAGTAATATCTTTAATAATGAGTGATTTCTGAGCTGTCACAAAAAAAAAAACGGATGAAGAATAATAATAATAATAATAAGAAAAGACAGTAGAATAATAAAAGGTTTCACAAGTGAAACTTGTGAAACCTAATGAAAAAAAATAGTAAAGAAAAAACTTCACAATAACAGAAGGGTCTTCCGATGGAATCGGAAGACCCTAATAATAATAATAACAAATGTAAAGAAAAAACTTCACAAAAACAGAAGGGTCTTCCGATGGAATCGGAAGACCCTAATAATAACTAGAGCTTACCTGTTGCCGAGGCAACAGGGCGGGTCTTCCTCTTTAGAAAGAAAAAAAAAAAGAAAAATATGTAGGTAGAAAGAAGGAAAAAAAAAAAAGAAAAAAGAAACGAGATACTGCAATGAGTATACGCATTTATTGCGGCATCATAGATATGCCGATTAGGACAAAGGAGAAGTATATACATAGATACATGTATATATCTCGCCGAGACACTATGTAAACACACTCATGTAATAAAAGCAGCATGAATCCAGCTACAGAAAGTAGCGTGGTGACGTAATGCGACATAGCATTAGAGAGTGTGGATAGAGAGTGTGTATTACGCATTTCAAAGGTCAAGTTAACTGTATATATAGCACTGAGATGACTACTATAGTAAGGAGATAAAGAAACTCAAATTTAAGTAAACATACATATTGAGGGATTCCTTTATAATTGCTGATTAGATGAATTAATAATTAATCGCGAGTTACTGCGCTTTCCCCGTCTCTATAAGAGCGGCGCTGTGCGAGGTATTAAGCAAGGCAAATTTAACGCGCTCTTCTAATGTGTAATTCCGACGCTCGGAGAAGATTTGTAGATTGCGTTGTTCATCAGTAGAGTGCAAAAAATGTTATTTTTGTTTAAGAATTCGAATTAAAATTCTTTCTCATACTCTCGTTTTTATTCTTTGTTCATACGAAGAATAAAAAAATACATGAAAGTTACGCAAGTAGGTTATTTTTTAAAAAGTCTTTAAATTGCTCACTTTCAAATACTGAGAAACATGTTTCATACTGAAATCGTTACGGAAAATCGTTTTGTAATACTCCGGAAACGATAGGACTAAAAATAAACAAATTTTGCAAATTACGTAATTATTTAAAAACTTTAAATTGAAATAGCGGCCAAACTAAAAGAGATAGATATTATCGGCCGATGAATTTTGTAAAGATATGAACCCAGAGAATATGATAGTTCAAATTCGGATAGTGTAGCATTTAAAATAAGCTATATAGGTGAGAATTTAAAATTTAACTAATTGTTACGTAATCTTTTTGGAAACTTTCATTTTTAAAATTTTTTTTTACTTAAACGGGTAACGACGTTTTTGAGAGTCAATAGGAAAAATATAAAGTGTGTAGATAAATCCGTTTTTCAGAAATTGAAATTGAAAAAATCGCTAATTACGGCGCGTATTTCTCGCTTTCCGAGGGCGGCTCTCGATACCTTTGTCCGATAACCTAGGGAAAACGACAAATCATAGGAAGTTTTTGAAAAATACATTTGAAAGAGTCAATCCTCCTCACGTGCAGGATTTATTTTGGTGGCCATCCGACCAAAAATAAGCGAATGACAATGAAATAATTTTAATCACCTGATTTAAAATTTTTTTTTAATTTTCACTTTAAAATGGTATTAAAATGGTTTTAAAATCATAAAACATAGTTTTTCATGGTGAAATTGATACTCTAAATCGTTTGGTAGCATTTTTGAAATGCTAAGACTTAAAATAAAACATTTTAAAAATTACGTAATTTTCAAATTTAAATAGCGGCTATACTATTAAAGCTATATAATCGGCGTTGGCTTCAATGTCAAGAACATACCTGTCAAAAATTAAAATGAAAAATTAAACACTCTATTTTGAATAATAAACTTGTATTTGAGAAATTAAAAAAATTAAGCACTGTTATGTAATTTACTTAAAAATAATAATTTTTCAATTTTTTTTCTTATCAATCAATTTCCCCTGGCTCATCAAGTTAGTAAAACAGATCAAAAAGGTTGTTGGTCAAGCCGTTTCTGAGAAAATGGCAGTCAAAGTGCTGAGAATAATAATAATAATAATAATAACTAGAGCTTACCTGTTGCCGAGGCAACAGGGCGGGTCTTCCTATCTCGAAAGAAAAAAGAAAAATAAGTAGATAGAAAGAAAGAAGGAAAGAAAAAAGATCAGGAGAATGAGTTACATGTACTTTACACACAAAAATACCCCCCCCCCCAACCCTCAAGCAATCAAATTAATTAATAATTAAAATTGAAAAAAAACCTATTATCTATAGCTGGAGAGAGTGTATGTATTGCGCGTTTCAACGCTCAAGATAGCTATATATATAGCAGATATGACTATTATATTAAGGAGTCAAAGAAACTCAAATTAAAGTAAATCATACATATTACGGCTCTCCATTATAACAATCGATTAAACATTCCACGGACAAAGCGCCGTAACTCTCGATTGAATTAAAAGCGATTCAATTAATCGCGAGTTACTGCGCTTTCCCCGTGACTATCATACACGTTTTAAGTCGGTATTAAGCAAGGCAAATTCACCGCGCCTCTCTACTGTGTAATCCCGACGCTCGGACAAGATTTGTTTATTGCCTTGTTCATCAGTAGCGGGTAGAGGGCAAAAAAAATGTGATTTTTGTTTAAGATTTCGATTTCAAAACACTTTCTCAAACTCTCCTTTTTATACTTTGTTAATACGACAAATAAGAAAAAACATGAAAGTTACGCAAATACGGTATTTTTTTTAAAAATCCTTTAAATCGCTCACTTTCAAATACCGAGAAACATGTTTCATACTAAAATCGGTACGGAAAATCGTTTGGTGATGTTCTGGAAACGATAAGACTAAAAATAAGATGTTTTTGCAAATTACGTAATTATTTAAAAACTTTAAATTGAAATAGCGGCCAAACTAAAAGAGATAGGTATTATCGGCCGATGAATTTTGTAAAGATATGAACCTAGAGATTATGATAGTTCAAATTTGGATAGTGTAGCATTAAAAATAAGCTATATAGGTGAGAATTTAAGATTTAGCTAATTGTTACGTAATGTTTTTGAAAACTTTCATTTTTAAACTTTTTTTTACTTAAACGGGCAACGGCGTCTTTGAGAGTCTATAGGAAAAATATAAAGTGTGTAGATAAATCCGTTTTTCAGAAATTGAAATTGAAAAATTCGCTAACTACGGCGCGTATTTCTCGCTTTCCGACGGCGGCTCTCGATAGCTTTGACCGATAACTTAAGGAAAACGGCAAATCATAGGAAAGTTTTGAAAAATAAATTTAAAAGAGTGAACCCTTCTCACGTACGGGATTTATTTTGGTGGCCATCCGACCAAAAATAAGCGAATGACAATGAAATTATTTTAATCACCTGATTTTAAAATTTTTTAAATTTTCACTTTAAAATGGTATTAAAATGGTTTTCAAATCATGAAACATAGTTTTTATGGTGAAATTGATATTCTAAATCGTTTGGTAGCATTTTTGAAATGCTAAGACTTAAAATAAAACATTTTAAAAATTACGTAATTTTTAAATTTAAATAGCGGCTATACTCTAAAAGCTAGATAATCGGTGTTGGCTTCAATGTCTAGAACATACTTGTCAAAAATAAAAATGAAAAATTAAACACTTTATCTTGAAAAATAAACTTGTATTTGAGAAATTTAAAAAATAAAGCACTGTTATGTAATTTACTTAAAAAGATTTATTTTACAATTTTTTTTCTTATGAATCAATTTCCCCTGGCTCACCAAGTTAGTAAAACAGATCAAAAAGGTTGTTGGTCAAGCCGTTTCTGAGAAAATGGCAGTCAAAGTGCTGAGAATAATAATAATAATGAAAAAAAATAGTAAAGAAAAAACTTCACAATAACAGAAGGGTCTTCCGATGGAATCGGAAGACCCTAATAATGAAAAACTAGAAACGAGCTCGTTGCTAAAGCAACGAGTAGGTTTCACAAGTTAAAGTCGAAGCAGCGAAGCTGAGATCTCCTACTCTAATACAAAATTCTTTTTCACGATCCAGATATCTGATGTTTAGTGATGGTATCCACATTGCGCAATCTACTTGCAGAAATTGTAGGTAACGGTGACTTACATTATACACATTATACTGAAGCCTACATCGCACAATATCGACTACTCTTGACCATATATTTGAAACAAGAAACATGTAGGACAATCACACTTAGTACAATCTGCACGTGTAACCTACATCTTCAGTCCTTACTGCCCGCTTTATGTTGTTTATTTATTAACTTACGCAAGGTATTTCGCGTGTACAGATGTTTGACCTTGAATCGCTTCTCTGCTGGAATAAACAATTCTCCTCGCGATGAACTTACGCAAGTTATTTCGCGTGTACAGATGTTTGACCTTGAATCGCCACTCTGCTGGAATAAACAATTCTCCTCGCGATGGCCTTTAGTAATGCCGCTTTCCCCAATATACAAAAGAAAGACTTGACAATGTCTCGTATTCCACAGGTAAAGCACTGTAACTGGCGATTAATTCACACACGTTTGAAGTCCTGTATAACAGCGGCGCAGTGCGAGGTATTAAGCAAGGCAAATTCACCGCGCTTCTCTAATGTGTAATGCCGACGCTCGGAGAAGATTTCTTTATAGCCTTGTTCAGCAGTAGCTCGTAGAATGTAAATTTGCTTTTTTTTTATCTTTTTTTTTTTTTTTGTTTTTTTTTTTGGGGGGGGGGGGGGGGGTGGTTTTTTTATTTTTTGGTTTTTTTTTTGTTTAAGAATTCGAATGCATAATACTTTCTCAAACTCTATTTTATAGAAAGCACTTTAAATCGCGATTGAATTAATCGCGAGTTACTGCGCCTTGTCCATGGAAGAAGTCCTATATCACAGCGGTGTCGTGCAAGGTATTAAGCAAGGCAAATTGACCGCGCTTCTGAAGATATGTTTATTGCGTTGTTCATCAGTAGAGTGCCCAAAATTTGATTTTTGTTTAAGAAATCGAAATCAAAATGCTTTCTCAAACTCTTGTTTTTATAATTTGTTCATACGACGAATAAAAAATACTTGAAAGTTACGCAAGTAAGATATTTTTATAAAAAAATCTTTAAATTGCTCACTTTCAAATACCGGGAAACATGTTTCATAGTAAAATCGTTACGGAAAATCGTTTCGTAATGTTTTGGAAACTAAAAGACTAAAAATAAGACAGTTTTGAACATTACGTAATTTTTAAAAAACTTTAAATTGAAATAGAGGCCAAACTAAAAGAGATAGATAATATCGGCCGATGAAAGTTCTAAAGATATGAACCTAGAGAACATAACAGTGAAAATTTGAGAGATCTACCATTAAAACTAAAAGCTACATACGCGAAAATCGAAAAATATTAAATCTTACGTAATTCTCTTAAAACGTCGTATATTTCGAAAAATTTTTTCATTAAACGGGAGTATGTGTCTGTGAGAATGAATAGCCGAAAGATGAAATTTCAAAGTAAAGAGTCGGTAGATACCCTCATTCCCTATCATGCTACCAATTTTCACATCTCTACCTTCTTTAATAAGCGAGCTTTAGCTGAAACCATTTCATTAAACATTAATGAACTTTATGTGACGTTGAAAGCATCACTTTAAAGGGGGTTGTCGTGTTTAAACCTAAATAATTCGAAAACGGTAAGAGTTAGCGAAAATTTGATGGCAATGTTATGCATATAAATTTTCGCGCAGAATCGATTGCAACAATCCCCGATTCGATAAGATGAAAATTAATGGAGTTATGACGTCATTTACAAAGTATGACGTCATTTTCAGGAATTTGGTACCATGCC
This sequence comes from Pteria penguin, assembly GCA_035048485.1. Classification (NCBI taxonomy): domain Eukaryota; kingdom Metazoa; phylum Mollusca; class Bivalvia; order Pterioida; family Pteriidae; genus Pteria; species Pteria penguin. Next base: position 8,966,969 of record CM068590.1, on the reverse strand, counting down.
AATTCCCTTTTGTCAGTCGGTAGATATTTGCATTCTGTTTTATGCTACCAAATTTCATACCTCTAGCTTTATCAATAAGCGAGACACAGGTACCTGAAGTTTTAAATTGTATTTTCAGGAAAGGCCAAACACTGAACTTTGACCGCAAATATCTCGAAAACGGTAAGAGATATCGAAAATCTGAGACCAGACCTTTTTCCTTTAACTACTTTTTCACGCAGAATCGATTGCAACAATCCCCGATTCGATAAGATGAAAAATAAGGGAGTTATGACGTCATTTAGAAAAGTATGACGTCATTTTCAGGAATTTGGCACCTTGCCAATTCCCTTTTGTCAGTCGGTAGATATTTGCATTCTCTTTTATGCTACCAAATTTCATACCTCTAGCTTTATCAATAAGCGAGACACAGGTACCTGAAGTTTTAAATTGTATTTTCAGGAAAGGCCAAACACTGAACTTTGACCGCAAATATCTCGAAAACGGTAAGAGATATCGAAATTCTGTTGCTGGTATTTACCATTTTACTTTTTCACGCAGAATCGATTCCAACCGTCCCCGCCTCGATCCGATGAAAAATAAGGGAGATATGACGTCATTTACAAAGTATGACGTCATTTTCAGGAATTTGGCTCCATGCCAAATTCCTCTTGTCAGTCGGTAGATATTCTCAATCTCTATCATGCTACCAAATTTCACACCTCTATCTTCCTCAATAAGCGAGCTATAGGCGAAAACATTTCATGAATAATTAATGAGTGTTGATGACGTCACAAACATCACTTTAAAGGGGGTTGTCGTGTTTCAAACGCAAATAACTCGAGAACCGTAAGAGTTAGCGAAAATCTGAGAACACTTTACTGGTAGGTATTTGAACGCTCTATCGAATGGAAGAAACCCGATCCAAAATCCGACTGCAAATAAAGTCGCTAGACCTTGCCAAAGATTTGATTCGAAAATTTTCAATAATTTCAAAAATATTGGCAGCATGCCATTTTCATTCTAGAGGTAGATTAAGAATGTGGAAACATGTTTAGATATAAAATTTCATGCCGATATCTCATTTAATAAGAGAGATATTAACGTATGAATATTTAATTAGCTTTGATGACGTCATAGCGAATTTTCCCACGCTCATTGTGACTTTATTTATGGTCCGATTTCAAAAATTTTTCATATTCCAAATCAGACCATTAAAATCTTTCATCCTACTGTCTAAAATCTAAGATTGAAATATTTTTTTTGAAATGAAAACAATCGGGTCAAGGTCAACTTTTTCGGGGTAGAGCTACGAAATTGACGCAGTGACATAAAATCTTGCATCTCCTTTTCTGAATCGAATGCTGAAAATTTCATTCCAATCGGACAAATAATAAGGAAGATATAGCGATTCAAAATTTTGGCGTCGTAGGTGGCGCTGCGCGCTTATAAGCGGTAATTTAGAAAATTAAAAAAAATCAAATCTTGAAAATTTAATTTCGAATCGAACACTGAAAACAGAATAGTAATATCTTTAATAATGAGTGATTTCTGAGCCGTCACAAAAAAAAAAACGGATGAAGAATAATAATAATAATAACTAGAAACGAGCTCGTTGCTAAAGCAACGAGTAGGTTTCACAAGTTAAAGTCGAAGCAGCGAAGCTGAGATCTCCTACTCTAATACAAAATTCTTTTTCACGATCCAGATATCTGATCTTTAGTGATGGTATCCACATTGCGCAATCTACTTGCAGAAATTGTAGGTAACGGCGACTTACATTATACACATTATACTGAAGCCTACATCGCACAATATCGACTACTCTTGACCATATATTTGAAACAAGAAACATGTAGGACAATCACACTTAGTACAATCTGCACGTGTAACCTACATCTTCAGTCCTTACTGCCCGCTTTATGTTGTTTATTTATTAACTTACGCAAGGTATTTCGCGTGTACAGATGTTTGACCTTGAATCGCTTCTCTGCTGGAATAAACAATTCTCCTCGCGATGAACTTACGCAAGTTATTTCGCGTGTACAGATGTTTGACCTTGAATCGCCACTCTGCTGGAATAAACAATTCTCCTCGCGATGGCCTTTAGTAATGCCGCTTTCCCCAATATACAAAAGAAAGACTTGACAATGTCTCGTATTCCACAGGTAAAGCACTGTAACTGGCGATTAATTCACACACGTTTGAAGTCCTGTATAACAGCGGCGCAGTGCGAGGTATTAAGCAAGGCAAATTCACCGCGCTTCTCTAATGTGTAATGCCGACGCTCGGAGAAGATTTCTTTATAGCCTTGTTCAGCAGTAGCTCGTAGAATGTAAATTTGCTTTTTTTTTTTCTTTTTTTTTTTTTTTTTCTTTTTTTTTTGGGGGGGGGGGGGGGGTGGGTTTTTTTTTTTTTGGTTTTTTTTTTTGTTTAAGAATTCGAATGCATAATACTTTCTCAAACTCTATTTTATAGAAAGCACTTTAAATCGCGATTGAATTAATCGCGAGTTACTGCGCCTTGTCCATGGAAGAAGTCCTATATCACAGAAGCCGGTGTGGCCTAGTGGATAAGGTGCTCGGCTCGTGATCAAGAGGTCGCGGGTTCGACTCCCGCCCGGGGCACACCGGTGTTCTGTCTTTCGGATGAGACAGTAAAAACCGAGGTCCCGTGTCACGGTAGGCGTGGCACGTAAAAGATCCCTCACTGCTTCGGGTGGGTCCGTTGCAAAGGTCTAAATTTGTATGCAATGCATCAGGCAGATGCCGTCACCATATACGTGAAATAATCGTGGAGTGACGTAAAACAATAATCAACCAACCAACCAACCTATATCACAGCGGTGTCGTGCAAGGTATTAAGCAAGGCAAATTGACCGCGCTTCTGAAGATATGTTTATTGCGTTGTTCATCAGTAGAGTGCCCAAAATTTGATTTTTGTTTAAGAAATCGAAATCAAAATGCTTTCTCAAACTCTTGTTTTTATAATTTGTTCATACGACGAATAAAAAATACTTGAAAGTTACGCAAGTAAGATATTTTTATAAAAAAATCTTTAAATTGCTCACTTTCAAATACCGGGAAACATGTTTCATAGTAAAATCGTTACGGAAAATCGTTTCGTAATGTTTTGGAAACTAAAAGACTAAAAATACGACAGTTTTGAACATTACGTAATTTTTAAAAAACTTTAAATTGAAATAGAGGCCAAACTAAAAGAGATAGATAATATCGGCCGATGAAAGTTCTAAAGATATGAACCTAGAGAACATAACAGTGAAAATTTGAGAGATCTACCATTAAAACTAAAAGCTACATACGCGAAAATCGAAAAATATTAAATCTTACGTAATTCTCTTAAAACGTCGTATATTTCGAAAAATTTTTTCATTAAACGGGAGTATGTGTCTGTGAGAATGAATAGCCGAAAGATGAAATTTCAAAGTAAAGAGTCGGTAGATACCCTCATTCCCTATCATGCTACCAATTTTCACATCTCTACCTTCTTTAATAAGCGAGCTTTAGCTGAAACCATTTCATTAAACATTAATGAACTTTATGTGACGTTGAAAGCATCACTTTAAAGGGGGTTGTCGTGTTTAAACCTAAATAACTCGAAAACGGTAAGAGTTAGGGAAAATTTGATGGCAATGTTATGCATATAAATTTTCGCGCAGAATCGATTGCAACAATCCCCGATTCGATAAGATGAAAATTAATGGAGTTATGACGTCATTTACAAAGTATGACGTCATTTTCAGGAATTTGGTACCATGCCAATTCCCTTTTGTCAGTCGGTAGATATTTGCATTCTCTTTTATGCTACCAAATTTCATACCTCTAGCTTTATCAATAAGCGAGACACAGGTACCTGAAGTTTTAAATTGTATTTTCAGGAAAGGCCAAACACTGAACTTTGACCGCAAATATCTCGAAAACGGTAAGAGATATCGAAAATCTGAGACCAGACTTTTCACCTTTAACTACTTTTTCACGCAGAATCGATTGCAACAATCCCCGATTCGATACGATGAAAAATAAGGGAGTTATGACGTCATTTAGAAAAGTATGACGTCATTTTCAGGAATTTGGCACCTTGCCAATTCCCTTTTGTCAGTCGGTAGATATTTGCATTCTCTTTTATGCTACCAAATTTCATACCTCTAGCTTTATCAATAAGCGAGACACAGGTACCTGAAGTTTTAAATTGTATTTTCAGGAAAGGCCAAACACTGAACTTTGACCGCAAATATCTCGAAAACGGTAAGAGATATCGAAATTCTGTTGCTGGTATTTACCATTTTACTTTTTCACGCAGAATCGATTCCAACCGTCCCCGCCTCGATCCGATGAAAAATAAGGGAGATATGACGTCATTTACAAAGTATGACGTCATTTTCAGGAATTTGGCTCCATGCCAAATTCCTCTTGTCAGTCGGTAGATATTCTCAATCTCTATCATGCTACCAAATTTCACACCTCTATCTTCCTCAATAAGCGAGCTATAGGCGAAAACATTTCATGAATAATTAATGAGTGTTGATGACGTCACAAACATCACTTTAAAGGGGGTTGTCGTGTTCAAACGCAAATAACTCGAGAACCGTAAGAGTTAGCGAAAATCTGAGAACACTTTACTGGTAGGTATTTGAACGCTCTATCGAATGGAAGAAACCCGATCAAAATCCGACCGCAAATAAAGTCGCTAGACCTTGCCAAAGATTTGATTAGAAAATTTTCAATAATTTCAAAAATATTGGCAGCATGCCATTTTCATTCTAGAGGTAGATTAAGAATGTGGAAACATGTTTAGATATAAAATTTCATGCCGATATCTCATTTAATAAGAGAGATATTAACGTATGAATATTTAATTAGCTTTGATGACGTCATAGCGAATTTTCCCACGCTCATTGTGACTTTATTTATGGTCCGATTTCAAAAATTTTTCATATTCCAAATCAGACCATTAAAATCTTTCATCCTACTGTCTAAAATCTAAGATTGAAATATTTTTTTTGAAATGAAAACAATCGGGTCAAGGTCAACTTTTTCGGGGTAGAGCTACGAAATTGACGCAGTGACAAAAAATCTTGCATCTCCTTTTCTGAATCGAATGCTGAAAATTTCATTCCAATCGGACAAATAATAAGGAAGATATAGCGATTCAAAATTTTGGCGTCGTAGGTGGCGCTGCGCGCTTATAAGCGGTAATTTAGAAAATTAAAAAAATCAAATCTTGAAAATTTAATTTCGAATCGAACACTGAAAACAGAATAGTAATATCTTTAATAATGAGTGATTTCTGAGCCGTCACAAAAAAAAAAACGGATGAAGAATAATAATAATAATAACTAGAAACGAGCTCGTTGCTAAAGCAACGAGTAGGTTTCACAAGTTAAAGTCGAAGCAGCGAAGCTGAGATCTCCTACTCTAATACAAAATTCTTTTTCACGATCCAGATATCTGATCTTTAGTGATGGTATCCACATTGCGCAATCTACTTGCAGAAATTGTAGGTAACGGCGACTTACATTATACACATTATACTGAAGCCTACATCGCACAATATGGACTACTCTTGACCATATATTTGAAACAAGAAACATGTAGGACAATCACACTTAGTACAATCTGCACGTGTAACCTAGATCTTCAGTCCTTACTGCCCGCTTTATGTTGTTTATTTATTAACTTACGCAAGGTATTTCGCGTGTACAGATGTTTGACCTTGAATCGCTTCTCTGCTGGAATAAACAATTCTCCTCGCGATGAACTTACGCAAGTTATTTCGCGTGTACAGATGTTTGACCTTGAATCGCCACTCTGCTGGAATAAACAATTCTCCTCGCGATGGCCTTTAGTAATGCCGCTTTCCCCAATATACAAAAGAAAGACTTGACAATGTCTCGTATTCCACAGGTAAAGCACTGTAACTGGCGATTAATTCACACACGTTTGAAGTCCTGTATAACAGCGGCGCAGTGCGAGGTATTAAGCAAGGCAAATTCACCGCGCTTCTCTAATGTGTAATGCCGACGCTCGGAGAAGATTTCTTAATAGCCTTGTTCAGCAGTAGCTCGTAGAATGTAAATTTGCTTTTTTTTTTCTTTTCTTTTCTTTTTTTGTTTTTTTTTTTGGGGGGGGGGGTGGTTTTTTTATTTTTTGGTTTTTTTTTTTGTTTAAGAATTCGAATGCATAATACTTTCTCAAACTCTATTTTATAGAAAGCACTTTAAATCGCGATTGAATTAATCGCGAGTTACTGCGCCTTGTCCATGGAAGAAGTCCTATATCACAGCGGTGTCGTGCAAGGTATTAAGCAAGGCAAATTGACCGCGCTTCTGAAGATATGTTTATTGCGTTTGTTCATCAGTAGAGTGCCCAAAATTTGATTTTTGTTTAAGAAATCGAAATCAAAATGCTTTCTCAAACTCTTGTTTTTATAATTTGTTCATACGACGAATAAAAAATACTTGAAAGTTACGCAAGTAAGATATTTTTATAAAAAAATCTTTAAATTGCTCACTTTCAAATACCGGGAAACATGTTTCATAGTAAAATCGTTACGGAAAATCGTTTCGTAATGTTTTGGAAACTAAAAGACTAAAAATAAGACAGTTTTGAACATTACGTAATTTTTAAAAAACTTTAAATTGAAATAGAGGCCAAACTAAAAGAGATAGATAATATCGGCCGATAAAAGTTCTAAAGATATGAACCTAGAGAACATAACAGTGAAAATTTGAGAGATCTACCATTAAAACTAAAAGCTACATACGCGAAAATCGAAAAATATTAAATCTTACGTAATTCTCTTAAAACGTCGTATATTTCGAAAAATTTTTTCATTAAACGGGAGTATGTGTCTGTGAGAATGAATAGCCGAAAGATGAAATTTCAAAGTAAAGAGTCGGTAGATACCCTCATTCCCTATCATGCTACCAATTTTCACATCTCTACCTTCTTTAATAAGCGAGCTTTAGCTGAAACCATTTCATTAAACATTAATGAACTTTATGTGACGTTGAAAGCATCACTTTAAAGGGGGTTGTCGTGTTTAAACCTAAATAACTCGAAAACGGTAAGAGTTAGCGAAAATTTGATGGCAATGTTATGCATATAAATTTTCGCGCAGAATCGATTGCAACAATCCCCGATTCGATAAGATGAAAATTAATGGAGTTATGACGTCATTTACAAAGTATGACGTCATTTTCAGGAATTTGGTACCATGCCAATTCCCTTTTGTCAGTCGGTAGATATTTGCATTCTCTTTTATGCTACCAAATTTCATACCTCTAGCTTTATCAATAAGCGAGACACAGGTACCTGAAGTTTTAAATTGTATTTTCAGGAAAGGCCAAACACTGAACTTTGACCGCAAATATCTCGAAAACGGTAAGAGATATCGAAAATCTGAGACCAGACCTTTCTCCTTTAACTACTTTTTCACGCAGAATCGATTGCAACAATCCCCGATTCGATACGATGAAAAATAAGGGAGTTATGACGTCATTTAGAAAAGTATGACGTCATTTTCAGGAATTTGGCACCTTGCCAATTCCCTTTTGTCAGTCGGTAGATATTTGCATTCTCTTTTATGCTACCAAATTTCATACCTCTAGCTTTATCAATAAGCGAGACACAGGTACCTGAAGCTTTAAATTGTATTTTCAGGAAAGGCCAAACACTGAACTTTGACCGCAAATATCTCGAAAACGGTAAGAGATATCGAAATTCTGTTGCCGGTACTTACCATTTTACTTTTTCACGCAGAATCGATTCCAACCGTCCCCGCCTCGATCCGATGAAAAATAAGGGAGATATGACGTCATTTACAAAGTATGACGTCATTTTCAGGAATTTGGCTCCATGCCAAATTCCTCTTGTCAGTCGGTAGATATTCTCAATCTCTATCATGCTACCAAATTTCACACCTCTATCTTCCTCAATAAGCGAGCTATAGGCGAAAACATTTCATGAATAATTAATGAGTGTTGATGACGTCACAAACATCACTTTAAAGGGGGTTGTCGTGTTCAAACGCAAATAACTCGAGAACCGTAAGAGTTAGCGAAAATCTGAGAACACTCTACTGGTAGGTATTTGAACGCTCTATCGAATGGAAGAAACCCGATCAAAATCCGACTGCAAATAAAGTCGCTAGACCTTGCCAAAGATTTGATTCGAAAATTTTCAATAATTTCAAAAATATTGGCAGCATGCCATTTTCATTCTAGAGGTAGATTAAGAATGTGGAAACATGTTTAGATATAAAATTTCATGCCGATATCTCATTTAATAAGAGAGATATTAACGTATGAATATTTAATTAGCTTTGATGACGTCATAGCGAATTTTCCCACGCTCATTGTGACTTTATTTATGGTCCGATTTCAAAAAATTTTTCATATTCCAAATCAGACCATTAAAATCTTTCATCCTACTGTCTAAAATCTAAGATTGAAATATTTTTTTTTGAAATGAAAACAATCGGGTCAAGGTCAACTTTTTCGGGGTAGAGCTACGAAATTGACGCAGTGACATAAAATCTTGCATCTCCTTTTCTGAATCGAATGCTGAAAATTTCATTCCAATCGGACAAATAATAAGGAAGATATAGCGATTCAAAATTTTGGCGTCGTAGGTGGCGCTGCGCGCTTATAAGCGGTAATTTAGAAAATTAAAAAAATCAAATCTTGAAAATTTAATTTCGAATCGAACACTGAAAACAGAATAGTAATATCTTTAATAATGAGTGATTTCTGAGCCGTCACAAAAAAAAAAACGGATGAAGAATAATAATAATAACTAGAAACGAGCTCGTTGCTAAAGCAACGAGTAGGTTTCACAAGTTAAAGTCGAAGCAGCGAAGCTGAGATCTCCTACTCTAATACAAAATTCTTTTTCACGATCCAGATATCTGATCTTTAGTGATGGTATCCACATTGCGCAATCTACTTGCAGAAATTGTAGGTAACGGCGACTTACATTATACACATTATACTGAAGCCTACATCGCACAATATCGACTACTCTTGACCATATATTTGAAACAAGAAACATGTAGGACAATCACACTTAGTACAATCTGCACGTGTAACCTAGATCTTCAGTCCTTACTGCCCGCTTTATGTTGTTTATTTATTAACTTACGCAAGGTATTTCGCGTGTACAGATGTTTGACCTTGAATCGCTTCTCTGCTGGAATAAACAATTCTCCTCGCGATGAACTTACGCAAGTTATTTCGCGTGTACAGATGTTTGACCTTGAATCGCCACTCTGCTGGAATAAACAATTCTCCTCGCGATGGCCTTTAGTAATGCCGCTTTCCCCAATATACAAAAGAAAGACTTGACAATGTCTCGTATTCCACAGGTAAAGCACTGTAACTGGCGATTAATTCACACACGTTTGAAGTCCTGTATAACAGCGGCGCAGTGCGAGGTATTAAGCAAGGCAAATTCACCGCGCTTCTCTAATGTGTAATGCCGACGCTCGGAGAAGATTTCTTTATAGCCTTGTTCAGCAGTAGCTCGTAGAATGTAAATTTGCTTTTTTTTTTCTTTTTTTTTTTTTTTTTGGTTTTTTTTTTGGGGGGGGGGGGGGGGGGTTTTTTTTTTTTTTGGGTTTTTTTTTTTGTTTAAGAATTCGAATGCATAATACTTTCTCAAACTCTATTTTATAGAAAGCACTTTAAATCGCGATTGAATTAATCGCGAGTTACTGCGCCTTGTCCATGGAAGAAGTCCTATATCACAGCGGTGTCGTGCAAGGTATTAAGCAAGGCAAATTGACCGCGCTTCTGAAGATATGTTTATTGCGTTTGTTCATCAGTAGAGTGCCCAAAATTTGATTTTTGTTTAAGAAATCGAAATCAAAATGCTTTCTCAAACTCTTGTTTTTATAATTTGTTCATACGACGAATAAAAAATACTTGAAAGTTACGCAAGTAAGATATTTTTATAAAAAAATCTTTAAATTGCTCACTTTCAAATACCGGGAAACATGTTTCATAGTAAAATCGTTACGGAAAATCGTTTCGTAATGTTTTGGAAACTAAAAGACTAAAAATAAGACAGTTTTGAACATTACGTAATTTTTAAAAAACTTTAAATTGAAATAGAGGCCAAACTAAAAGAGATAGATAATATCGGCCGATGAAAGTTCTAAAGATATGAACCTAGAGAACATAACAGTGAAAATTTGAGAGATCTACCATTAAAACTAAAAGCTACATACGCGAAAATCGAAAAATATTAAATCTTACGTAATTCTCTTAAAACGTCGTATATTTCGAAAAATTTTTTCATTAAACGGGAGTATGTGTCTGTGAGAATGAATAGCCGAAAGATGAAATTTCAAAGTAAAGAGTCGGTAGATACCCTCATTCCCTATCATGCTACCAATTTTCACATCTCTACCTTCTTTAATAAGCGAGCTTTAGCTGAAACCATTTCATTAAACATTAATGAACTTTATGTGACGTTGAAAGCATCACTTTAAAGGGGGTTGTCGTGTTTAAACCTAAATAACTCGAAAACGGTAAGAGTTAGCGAAAATTTGATGGCAATGTTATGCATATAAATTTTCGCGCAGAATCGATTGCAACAATCCCCGATTCGATAAGATGAAAATTAATGGAGTTATGACGTCATTTACAAAGTATGACGTCATTTTCAGGAATTTGGTACCATGCCAATTCCCTTTTGTCAGTCGGTAGATATTTGCATTTTCTTTTATGCTACCAAATTTCATACCTCTAGCTTTATCAATAAGCGAGACACAGGTACCTGAAGTTTTAAATTGTATTTTCAGGAAAGGCCAAACACTGAACTTTGACCGCAAATATCTCGAAAACGGTAAGAGATATCGAAATTCTGATGCTGGTATTTACCATTTTACTTTTTCACGCAGAATCGATTCCAACCGTCCCCGCCTCGATCCGATGAAAAATAAGGGAGATATGACGTCATTTACAAAGTATGACGTCATTTTCAGGAATTTGGCTCCATGCCAAATTCCTCTTGTCAGTCGGTAGATATTCTCAATCTCTATCATGCTACCAAATTTCACACCTCTATCTTCCTCAATAAGCGAGCTATAGGCGAAAACATTTCATGAATAATTAATGAGTGTTGATGACGTCACAAACATCACTTTAAAGGGGGTTGTCGTGTTCAAACGCAAATAACTCGAGAACCGTAAGAGTTAGCGAAAATCTGAGGACACTGTACTGGTAGGTATTTGAACGCTCTATCGAATGGAAGAAACCCGATCAAAATCCGACTGCAAATAAAGTCGCTAGACCTTGCCAAAGATTTGATTCGAAAATTTTCAATAATTTCAAAAATATTGGCAGCATGCCATTTTCATTCTAGAGGTAGATTAAGAATGTGGAAACATGTTTAGATATAAAATTTCATGCCGATATCTCATTTAATAAGAGAGATATTAACGTATGAATATTTAATTAGCTTTGATGACGTCATAGCGAATTTTCCCACGCTCATTGTGACTTTATTTATGGTCCGATTTCAAAAATTTTTCATATTCCAAATCAGACCATTAAAATCTTTCATCCTACTGTCTAAAATCTAAGATTGAAATATTTTTTTTGAAATGAAAACAATCGGGTCAAGGTCAACTTTTTCGGGGTAGAGCTACGAAATTGACGCAGTGACATAAAATCTTGCATCTCCTTTTCTGAATCGAATGCTGAAAATTTCATTCCAATCGGACAAATAATAAGGAAGATATAGCGATTCAAAATTTTGGCGTCGTTGGTGGCGCTGCGCGCTTATAAGCGGTAATTTAGAAAATTAAAAAAATCAAATCTTGAAAATTTAATTTCGAATCGAACACTGAAAACAGAATAGTAATATCTTTAATAATGAGTGATTTCTGAGCGGTCACAAAAAAAAAAACGGATGAAGAATAATAATAATAATAATAATAAGAAAAGACAGTAGAATAATAAAAGGTTTCACAAGTGAAACTTGTGAAACCTAATAATAAGAAAAGACAGTAGAATAATAAAAGGTTTCACAAGTGAAACTTGTGAAACCTAATAATAAGAAAAGACAGTAGAATAATAAAAGGTTTCACAAGTGAAACTTGTGAAACCTAATAACTAGAAACGAGCTCGTTGCTAAAGCAACGAGTAGGTTTCACAAGTTAAAGTCGAAGCAGCGAAGCTGAGATCTCCTACTTTAATACAAAATTCTTTTTCACGATCCAGATATCTGATCTTTAGTGATGGTATCCACATTGCGCAATCTACTTGCAGAAATTGTAGGTAACGGCGACTTACATTATACACATTATACTGAAGCCTACATCGCACAATATCGACTACTCTTGACCATATATTTGAAACAAGAAACATGTAGGACAATCACACTTAGTACAATCTGCACGTGTAACCTAGATCTTCAGTCCTTACTGCCCGCTTTATGTTGTTTATTTATTAACTTACGCAAGGTATTTCGCGTGTACAGATGTTTGACCTTGAATCGCTTCTCTGCTGGAATAAACAATTCTCCTCGCGATGAACTTACGCAAGTTATTTCGCGTGTACAGATGTTTGACCTTGAATCGCCACTCTGCTGGAATAAACAATTCTCCTCGCGATGGCCTTTAGTAATGCCGCTTTCCCCAATATACAAAAGAAAGACTTGACAATGTCTCGTATTCCACAGGTAAAGCACTGTAACTGGCGATTAATTCACACACGTTTGAAGTCCTGTATAACAGCGGCGCAGTGCGAGGTATTAAGCAAGGCAAATTCACCGCGCTTCTCTAATGTGTAATGCCGACGCTCGGAGAAGATTTCTTTATAGCCTTGTTCAGCAGTAGCTCGTAGAATGTAAATTTGCTTTTTTTTTTCTTTTTTTAATTTTTTTTTGTTTTTTTTTGGGGGGGGGGGGTTGGTTTTTTTATTTTTTGGTTTTTTTTTTTGTTTAAGAATTCGAATGCATAATACTTTCTCAAACTCTATTTTATAGAAAGCACTTTAAATCGCGATTGAATTAATCGCGAGTTACTGCGCCTTGTCCATGGAAGAAGTCCTATATCACAGCGGTGTCGTGCAAGGTATTAAGCAAGGCAAATTGACCGCGCTTCTGAAGATATGTTTATTGCGTTGTTCATCAGTAGAGTGCCCAAAATTTGATTTTTGTTTAAGAAATCGAAATCAAAATGCTTTCTCAAACTCTTGTTTTTATAATTTGTTCATACGACGAATAAAAAATACTTGAAAGTTACGCAAGTAAGATATTTTTATAAAAAAATCTTTAAATTGCTCACTTTCAAATACCGGGAAACATGTTTCATAGTAAAATCGTTACGGAAAATCGTTTCGTAATGTTTTGGAAACTAAAAGACTAAAAATAAGACAGTTTTGAACATTACGTAATTTTTAAAAAACTTTAAATTGAAATAGAGGCCAAACTAAAAGAGATAGATAATATCGGCCGATGAAAGTTCTAAAGATATGAACCTAGAGAACATAACAGTGAAAATTTGAGAGATCTACCATTAAAACTAAAAGCTACATACGCGAAAATCGAAAAATATTAAATCTTACGTAATTCTCTTAAAACGTCGTATATTTCGAAAAATTTTTTCATTAAACGGGAGTATGTGTCTGTGAGAATGAATAGCCGAAAGATGAAATTTCAAAGTAAAGAGTCGGTAGATACCCTCATTCCCTATCATGCTACCAATTTTCACATCTCTACCTTCTTTAATAAGCGAGCTTTAGCTGAAACCATTTCATTAAACATTAATGAACTTTATGTGACGTTGAAAGCATCACTTTAAAGGGGGTTGTCGTGTTTAAACCTAAATAACTCGAAAACGGTAAGAGTTAGCGAAAATTTGATGGCAATGTTATGCATATAAATTTTCGCGCAGAATCGATTGCAACAATCCCCGATTCGATAAGATGAAAATTAATGGAGTTATGACGTCATTTACAAAGTATGACGTCATTTTCAGGAATTTGGTACCATGCCAATTCCCTTTTGTCAGTCGGTAGATATTTGCATTCTCTTTTATGCTACCAAATTTCATACCTCTAGCTTTATCAATAAGCGAGACACAGGTACCTGAAGTTTTAAATTGTATTTTCAGGAAAGGCCAAACACTGAACTTTGACGGCAAATATCTCGAAAACGGTAAGAGATATCGAAAATCTGAGACCAGACCTTTCTCCTTTAACTACTTTTTCACGCAGAATCGATTGCAACAATCCCCGATTCGATACGATGAAAATTAATGGAGTTATGACGTCATTTAGAAAAGTATGACGTCATTTTCAGGAATTTGGCACCTTGCCAATTCCCTTTTGTCAGTCGGTAGATATTTGCATTCTCTTTTATGCTACCAAATTTCATACCTCTAGCTTTATCAATAAGCGAGACACAGGTACCTGAAGTTTTAAATTGTATTTTCAGGAAAGGCCAAACACTGAACTTTGACCGCAAATATCTCGAAAACGGTAAGAGATATCGAAATTCTGTTGCTGCTATTTACCATTTTACTTTTTCACGCAGAATCGATTCCAACCGTCCCCGCCTCGATCCGATGAAAAATAAGGGAGATATGACGTCATTTACAAAGTATGACGTCATTTTCAGGAATTTGGCTCCATGCCAAATTCCTCTTGTCAGTCGGTAGATATTCTCAATCTCTATCATGCTACCAAATTTCACACCTCTATCTTCCTCAATAAGCGAGCTATAGGCGAAAACATTTCATGAATAATTAATGAGTGTTGATGACGTCACAAACATCACTTTAAAGGGGGTTGTCGTGTTCAAACGCAAATAACTCGAGAACCGTAAGAGTTAGCGAAAATCTGAGAACACTTTACTGGTAGGTATTTGAACGCTCTATCGAATGGAAGAAACCCGATCAAAATCCGACTGCAAATAAAGTCGCTAGACCTTGCCAAAGATTTGATTCGAAAATTTTCAATAATTTCAAAAATATTGGCAGCATGCCATTTTCATTCTAGAGGTAGATTAAGAATGTGGAAACATGTTTAGATATAAAATTTCATGCCGATATCTCATTTAATAAGAGAGATATTAACGTATGAATATTTAATTAGCTTTGATGACGTCATAGCGAATTTTCCCACGCTCATTGTGACTTTATTTATGGTCCGATTTCAAAAATTTTTCATATTCCAAATCAGACTATTAAAATCTTTCATCCTACTGTCTAAAATCTAAGATTGAAATATTTTTTTTGAAATGAAAAAAATCGGGTCAAGGTCAACTTTTTCGGGGTAGAGCTACGAAATTGACGCAGTGACATAAAATCTTGCATCTCCTTTTCTGAATCGAATGCTGAAAATTTCATTCCAATCGGACAAATAATAAGGAAGATATAGCGATTCAAAATTTTGGCGTCGTAGGTGGCGCTGCGCGCTTATAAGCGGTAATTTAGAAAATTAAAAAAATCAAATCTTGAAAATTTAATTTCGAATCGAACACTGAAAACAGAATAGTAATATCTTTAATAATGAGTGATTTCTGAGCCGTCACAAAAAAAAAAACGGATGAAGAATAATAATAATAATAATAAGAAAAGACAGTAGAATAATAAAAGGTTTCACAAGTGAAACTTGTGAAACCTAATAAGAAAAGACAGTAGAATAATAAAAGGTTTCACAAGTGAAACTTGTGAAACCTAAAAATAGTAAAGAAAAAACTTCACAATAACAGAAGGGTCTTCCGATGGAATCGGAAGACCCTAATAATCACAATAATATACATGTAACAATAATAATATGAGGAGTTTTTGCAAGTTTCCTAGATTTAAGAAAAGGGGAGGGTATATTACCAGCATGCAATAATAATATTTGATGGACTTCTTCTACAGAACTAATAGAAAGTTTTTGATAAAACTTGATAGGCCTAAAGTACCCAAGATCACTTATATTGTTGTTGTTTTCAGCACGCTTTGCCAAGGGGCGAATGCAAGGCGGTAAACATAGGGCAAAGAAAGTATTCTTCTTCGACAACTTCCTCTGCAGACCAGCTGCATAGATCAATAATCTGAATGTATCCGAGTGATCTAGAAGAGCGTCTTGAGAAGTGTTCTTGAGTTTGGTTCCATTCTGAAACATACGTTGCACGATTTTAGCTCCTTTCTGACTTAGACGCATCTACTGATTTTATGGAATTATTTTTGAGTCGGCTTTGGTGAAGCCGCACTCATTGCAATCACTTTCTTTTCAGGGGTTATAACTTTCACTACCGATATAGAGCTTACTACGCCGCTGAAAAATAAAGTGCCGAAAAATTACTGATGTTGTCTTAAAAATTGTTGATCAGCACAATGTACCTTTAGCTCAGTTAATTTAAGCAAAACATAAACTAGTTTCAATAACTCGAAAAAGGAGTTGCAATAATGTTTTCAAATTTCGCGTAATAATATGTAGTTGTGACTACTTTACGATGTGTTTACCACCGACACCATCGGATGTACTCGACTGTGTAATTCTCCGGACAAAGCATTTGTCTTGATCTTGTATCGCATGTTTTTATCGAAATATTTCAATTAAAATTTTCCCCAACATGTTCTGGAACTTTAGTTCTATTTCACATATATGACAAATTTAAAGATCGGTCTTCCCGCATTTCCTCTGATAATGAAAATGCAATATAAATATTTAGGTAAATATTGTATGTTTCTAAATATAAATGATGTTAAAACATTATGAGAATCGTGAATAAGATGGTTATTTAATGTCCCACTCGAAGGAAAGTCGTTCCTTGGCTCAGCTTCGACTCGTGACAACAATGCAGTAAAACTTGTTGCCATGAAGTTGTCGATTGCACGTTCATTTCGGATACAAGCAATTGCAAACTCTTTGCCGTAAGATAGTATGAAGAGAGCAAATTTTATTAGCATTTTGTACATAGGTATAATGACGATGTAGTTGCAACAAAGACCTAATCCCACCCTGCTGGATCACTAGATCGGGAGCATATTATTTTGTCCTGCCTGTCTGTTTGTCCTGCCTGTCTGTCCCGTCTGTCTTTTTGTCCTGCCTGTATGTTTGCCCTGCCTGTCTGTTTGCTCTGCCTGTATGTTTGCCCTGTCTGTCTGTTTGTCCTGCCTGTATGTTTGTCTTTCCTGTTTGCCCTGCCTGTCTGTCCCGTCTGTCTGTTTGCCCTACCTGTCTGTTTGTCCTGCCTGTATGTTTGTCCTGCCTGTCTGTTTGTCCTGCCTGTCTGTCCCATCTGTCTGTTTGGCTTGACTGTATGTTTGCTCTGTCTGTCTGTTTGTCCTGCCTGTCTGTTTGTCCTGTCTGTTTGTCCTGCAAGTATGTTTGTCCTGTCTGTCTGTTTGTCCTGCCTGTCTGTTTGTCCAGCCTGTCTGTTTGTCCTTTCTGTTTGTCCTGCCTGTCTGTCCCATCTGTCTGTTTGTCCTGCATGTCTGTTTGTCTTGCCTGTGTTTGTTCTGCCTGTCTGTTTGTCATTTCTGTTTGTCCTGGCTGTCTGTTTGTCCTGTCTGTCTGTTTGTTTGTCTGTTTTAAACACTGAGAAATAGAAACTTCAAATTTGGCGTTTATAATCCACTAATAAAGTCCTTTCGAAGTACACCAAGATCATTGACCTCGTGACTTTGACCGTGACTTTTTATCTATATTTCAAACACTTCTGTTATAACTTTTGAATCGTAAGAGGTAGGGCTTTCATATTTTACATGTGTATTCCTTGAAGGTATGATCAAGATATAGGACATTGGAAAATTTGTCTTATTTGGGTTTTGTTTTATCTTTTCATTTAAATATATGATAGCACTTAACATGTTAATAACGATTATTAGAACAAAAATTCGAAAAGAAATTCTGACTTCATCATTTCACACATTTTCCTGTCATTTTTTAACATGTTAAATGTAGAACAGTAAATTTATAGTCATTTATCAGTTGTCAGAAACACAGTAACTGAGAGACAATATGTATCTGTGATTTTGTTAATTAGTCAATTGTTTGTGATTGAACAAATTCTGTTCAGGTCAGGTATATGGGCCTATTTTGGCCTTTTTGTCACATTTTTTTCGAGGGATGGGGTTGGGGTGTGCTTCTTTTTCATTTTCAGTCAGTCATTTGTGAATGAGCAAGTTGTGCTCAGATTAGCTTTATATGCTATTTTGGGTGTCGTGTGCTCATAGAAAAAAATATCAGACTGCAAAGAAATCAATTTAATGTTATGCATACATTCTCTTTTATGCACACATTTAAATCATTTGCGTTAAAGTTTTTGTATTAAAAAATAACCCCCCCCCCAACCCAACAGCAAGCAAACAAAACAAATCAGCAAAAAGGCAGGGACCGACTTGAATTCCTGGTACATGTAATAAGAAGGGGGTTGTTCAGAGTGAAAATGGCGGATGGCTGATTAGAGTGAAAGGGGAGACGAACCTCCTCAGCGATTATAGCATTTTAATATAAACAAATTCCATACAAACAGTGATGCGAACTGTAGGATGTTACAAATACTGTATACATTCAAATATATGTAGTGCTAAATCTAGGATTAAAAAAGGGCACACAAATTTCTCCATCAAAAGGGCACTTTTTAAGGTGGTATTTGGTAAAAAGGGCACATAATTTAGCGACTTCTGTCACCAAATATATTTAAAAATTTAGTTTAAAATTGCATTATTTCTTTGTTTTACTAACTTAAATGATATTTGAATATGTAAAATATAATTCCTCTTGATATTGATAATATGATGTAATTTGCAACACTTAACATTGTTTTTGTTGAAAATTTCATTTCCAGCTTGTCTTCAAAATAAATTTTTCACAGTTGTAAGAACTATAACTTAATATCTGTTACAGTTACATTATTGCAATAATTAAATGCTTTTGACCATTGCATGAATTCCCAATTTGTAAACTTATTCTGTTTCATGTTCTTGTAAATTAATCTAAACTTCTCCAAGAGCAGCACTGCTTCTTCTGTCTTTTACTGGCAAAATGAGATAATGCAAGTTTTATAATTGTACCTTAGACAGTCTTTACATGTATCATTATTTTTTACATATTAACTTAAATATTTGAATGACATGCCATTATTTTAGCTGAAAAGATAGTGTTATTAAGGAAAATGTAATGTGAGATCTAGAAGTACCGTATACATGTGCAGAAGGATTTATAGACAGTCCTTGATGTGCAGTTGTAATTTCTAGGTTGAAATAAATTTTAGATTAACCTGACCAATATTTTGATGAAAATAAAGAAAACAATTTGCTACTAACAAAACAAAAAGTTCTCTCAGCCTCCCCCATCCACCCAATTTTCCTTCACAAATAAATTCCTGGTTCTGCTACATGTATGAAGTGTGACTGATGTTTGAATAATTCAAAGTTAAAATCTTGGAAATTGCTAGAAGCATTAATGGAAAATATAAAGTGTATCTGTCCCCTTTACCTTATTAGTTACTTTTGTGACTGCTTTATATGACGATCTTTCTAAATAAATTGCTGGCCCAAGTGATTGTCTCAGTTCAAAGTACATAAGTAATAGTAATAATTTATAACGGTTATAATGTTCATTCACATTTATTGACTTACAAATAGTAAATATTCTATTTATTCTAGAAATACTAAGAAGTCATGTTTTATAATCAGTTATGCTATTCAGTTCTTTGATCGTAAAAAACCGCCACATCTGATAGTATGACTACGCTTTGACATCTGATAGTATGACTACACTTTGTGAGTGTTTTGCTCCTCTTGTTGCAATTACTTATTTTGATATTGTTGTATCAAATGATAAAAGATATTCTGAAATATAATCTTCGCCGGAATTACTCAACAGTGTTCAAAATTATCAGAGGAAATGTGGAGAGTAGATCCGAAATATTTGGTGTCAAATTGAGAAAATTAAATAAAATTAAGTAAGGCATTTAAAATGGGTAGTTTTTGTTCGTATGAGTGAAGTTTCTAAGCGATCGTGACCGGCTATGTAAACCAATTCGGTAATAATATTATATTCAGAGACGACATATTAATTACAGTCACTTTTCAATTAATGTTATACTTTTCGTATAATCCTAGAATAATAATTACTTTTAAGGGACAAACATCCTTGAATTTTCTTTAATATCTGATTGAAAACAGATGTGAATTTGGCCTGCAAAATTATTATTTCGGCAATCAGACAACCGTACGTGTCAAACCCTGTTCGTGTACGGATGTAGCCTAATCTGAATTCAAGACGGTAACATTGATTAAAATCTCCAATTAACACCCGAAAAGTAACAGGCACTGCAGTACACAGGTTAAGGCTGAGGTTGAACGGGTCAAACAGCTGACTTAGATAATTACGTAATGTGCGGAAAGTGTTAAAAGGGCATGTCCGAAGGGATATTCGTGATATACTGGCCCTGTAAATAACGATCTTTTTGAGGGTTTCATATTACGTGAATGAAGATTGATCTTCTTTAGTCTCATAAAATAATAACTTAGGGAAAGTAAGGGCATGGCGCTGAGAAAAAGGGCATGGCGCCGCATAAAAAGGGCATGGCGCGGGGCCATGCTATTTTGCTTTAGATAAAACGCTAATATGTAGATATTACTTTTAATAACTGATGTCCAACAACGTTCCACAAGCGTCGCCAGGAAAATCGTTTCCAACACTATAACCACGGTATACCTGTCATAAACAATCAACCACAGTGCGTTTATCCCCTTATTATAAGCAACCTATAACGACGGACAAATAAAAAAAAAGGTGCGCTAGGACAATAACTCACTTGAGCATTCGGCTTGGGTGCAGGTGAAGAGCCAACGCACTACAACTTGTAACGGAAAACCAATTAAATATTCATTGTCTGTTTTGTTATTTGTATTGTGTTGGTATATTACTAGAACTAAGATGTAAATAAAAATAGGTGCGCTAGATTTAAATAAACGTTTGACAACGTTTTTTCAGTAAGAGAGACAACTTTTACAATATCAAAAAGTAGCATGACGTCATTCGAGCATGCGCACAGGAAAGAAAAATACAACGAGTCCATTCATCTAACAGGGGTGTAATTTTTTGCTGGAAAACAACAAAAATTCTTTAAACGTTTATAAGGTTTATCAATAATCCTTAAAATCAAATTCATCTTGCATATCCTTGAAATAGAGGTTTCTCAATCATTCCGCTGATCATTTGAATCAAATATCGTAATATATTGTAGTTTGATGAGCCTACCTTTCAATACCTGAGCACTCATCACCCCTACAGGTATTAATAGGAGGTACTTAAACTCCAGTACTATGGTTTATAATGTACAGGAGATAAGGATAATTATCAAAAAGACCTCATTAATGGGCTATAGGACAATTCATTGATATAGTAATGGGTCTCGTTATATTGACATTAATAAATGAAAGAAGTGAAATTTCCTAATGCCGCAATACACTTAATCAACTCTCTCTCTCACTCGTTTAATATGTACAAAACGTAAAGATTATTGCTAACAAAAGACCTAATGAATGAGATTTGACACGTAGTCATAGAAAGTCATTGAAGGAGTGACAGATAAATGTCTTTTTTGTGTTACCCCTGACTATCAGACAAGATAACAGAGACACCCAGATGAGGAGGGATATAGGTTGTCACCCCTGACTATCAGACAAGGTAACAGAGACACCCAGATGAGGAGGGATATAGGTTATTACTCCTGACTATCAGACAAGATAACAGAGACACCCAGATGAGGAGGGATATAGGTTATTACTCCTGACTATCAGACAAGGTAACAGAGACACCCAGATGAGGAGGGATATAGGTTGTTACCCCTGACTATCAGACAAGATAACAGAGACACACTGATGAGGAGGGATATAGGTTGTTACCCTGGCTACTAGACAAGATAACAGACACCCAGATGAGGAGGGATATAGGTTATTACTGCTGACTATCAGACAAGATAACAGAGACACCCAGATGAGGAGGGATATAGGTTATCACTCCTGACTATCAGACAAGATTTGTGACACGTGGTCACAGAAAGTCATTGAAAGAGTGACAGATAAATGTCTTTTTGTGTTACCTCTGACTATCAGACAAGATAACAGAGACACCCAGATGAGGAGGGATATAGGTTGTTATCCCTGACTATCAGACAAGATAACAGAGACACCCAGATGAGGAGGGATATAGGTTGTTATCCCTGACTATCAGACAAGATAACAGAGACACCCAGATGAGGAGGGATATAGGTTATCACTCCTGACTATCAGACAAGATAACAGAGACACCCAGATGAGGAGGGATATAGGTTGTTACCCCTGACTATCAGACAAGATAACAGAGACACCCAGATGAGGAGGGATATAGGTTGTTACCCCTGACTCTCAGACAAGATAACGGAGACACCCTGATGAGGAGGGATATAGGTTGTCACCCCTGACTATCAGACAAGATAACAGAGACACCCAGATGAGGAGGGATATAGGTTATTACTCCTGGCTATCAGACAAGATAACAGAGACACCCAGATGAGGAGGGATATAGGTTGTCATCCCTGACTCTCAGACAAGATAACAGAGACACCCAGAAGAGGAGGGATATAGGTTGTCAACCCTGACTATCAGACAAGATAACAGAGACACCCAGATGAGGAGGGATATAGGTTGTTACCCCTGACCCTCAGACAAAATAACAGAGACACCCAGATGAGGAGGGATATAGGTTGTTACCCCTGACTCTCAGACAAGATAACAGAGACACCCAGATGAGGAGGGATATAGGTTGTTACCCCTGACTATCAGACAAGATAACAGAGACACCCAGATGAGGAGGGATATAGGTTGTTATCCCTGACTATCAGACAAGATAACAGAGACACCCAGATGAGGAGGGATATAGGTTATTACTCCTGACTATCAGACAAGGTAACAGAGACACCCAGGTGAGGAGGGATATAGGTTATTACTCCTGACTATCAGACAAGGTAACAGAGACACCCAGATGAGGAGGGATATAGGTTATTACTCCTGACTATCAGACAAGGTAACAGAGACACCCAGATGAGGAGGGATATAGGTTGTTACCCCTGACTATCAGACAAAATAACAGAGACACCCAGATGAGGAGGGATATAGGTTGTTACCCCTGACTATCAGACAAGATAACAGAGACACCCAGATGAGGAGGGATATAAGTTGTTACCCTGGCTATTAGACAAGATTACAGAGACAGCCAGATGAGGAGGGATATAGGTTGTTACCCCTGACTATCAGACAAGATAACAGAGACACCCAGATGAGGAGGGATATAGGTTGTCATCCCTGACTCTCAGACAAGATAAGAGAGACACCCAGATGAGGAGGGATATAAGTTGTTACCCTGGCTATTATACAAGATTACAGAGACAGCCAGATGAGGAGGGATATAGGTTGTTACCCTGGCTATTAGACAAGATTACAGAGACACCCAGATGAGGAGGGATATAGGTTGTTACCCCTGACTATCAGACAAGGTAACAGAGACACCCAGATGAGGAGGAATATACCATATTATGCAAATATAAAGCTGAATATTCGGTAGAAAATATGTTTATTTTTTTCTGGCTCCCTTCGGTCGCCATGTCGCTCCCCATACTATAATCTGTAATAGTTTAACTGTATAACTCATATTTCAGCAAATCAGCAAAAAGGCAGGGGCCGAATTGATTCCCTGGTACATATAAGAAGAAGGGGGTTCTTCAAAGTGAAAAGGGGGGCTGTTCAGTGTGAAAGGGATACGAAACCCGTCGCGATTATAGGATTTTGATATAAACAAATTCCATACAAACAGTGATGCGAACTGTAGGATATGATAAGTATTGTATACATTCAAATATACCGGTATGTAACTATTATAATAAACTAATGTCCAACAACGTTCCGCAAGCGTCGCCAGAAAAACTGTTTCCAACACTATAACCACGGTATACCTGTCATAAACAATTTAATACAGTGCGTTTATCCCCTTATTATAAGCAACCTATAACGACGGACGGACCGACCGAGGAAAAGGTGCCCCAGGACAATAGCTCACTTTAGCATTCGGCTTGGGTCCAGGTGAAAGGCCAACGCACTACAACTTGTAACGGAAAACCAATGAAGTATTCATTGTCTGTTTTGTTATTTGTATTGTGTTGGTATATTACTAGAACTAAGGTGTAAATAAAAATAGGTGCACTATATTTAAATAAACGTTTGACAACGTTTTTCAGTAAGAGAGACAACTTTTACAATATCAAAAAGTAGCATGACGTCATTCGAGCATGCGCACAGGAAAGAAAAATACAACGAGTCCATTCATCTAACAGGGGTGTAATTTTTTCCTGAAAAACAACAAAAATTCTTTAAACGTTTATAAGGTTTATCAATAATCCTTAAAATCAAAATCATCTTGCATATCCTGAAATAGAGGTTTCTCAATCATTCCACTGATCATTTGAATCAAATATCGTAATATATTGTAGTTTGATGAGCCTACCTTTCAATACCTGAGCACTCATCACCCCTACAGGTATTAATAGGAGGTACTTAAACTCCAGTACTATGGTTTATAATGTACAGGAGATAAGGATAATTATCGAAAAAGACCTGATTGATGGGCTATAGGAAAATTCATTGATATAGTAATGGGTCTCGTTAATAAATGAAAGATGTGAAAATTTACTAATGCCGCACTTAATCATATCTCTCTCTCTCTCTCTCTCTCGTTTAATATGTACAAAAGGTAAAGATTATTGCTAACAAAAGACCTGATGAATGAGATTTGTGACACGTGGTCATAGAAAGTCATTGAAAGAGTGACAGATAAATGTCTTTTTGTGTTACCTCTGACTATCCGACAAGGTAACAGAGACACCCAGATGAGGAGGGATATAGGTTGTTACCCCTGACCCTCAGACAAGATAACGGAGACACCCAGATGAGGAGGGAAATAGGTTGTCGCCCCTGACTATCAGACAAAATAACAGACACCCAGATGAGGAGGGATATAGGTTGTTACCCCTTACTATCAGACAAAATAACAGACACCCAGATGAGGAGGGATATAGGTTGTTACCCCTGACTATCAGACAAGATAACAGAGACACCCAGATGAGGAGGGATATAGGTTGTTACCCCTGACTATCAGACAAAATAACAGAGACACCTAGATGAGGAGGGATATAGGTTGTTATCCCTGACTATCAGACAAGATAACAGAGACACCCAGATGAGGAGGGATATAGGTTGTTATCCCTGACTATCAGACAAGATAACAGAGACACCCAGATGAGGAGGGATATAGGTTGTTACCCCTGACCCTCAGACAAGATAACAGAGACACCCAGATGAGGAGGGAAATAGGTTGTCGCCCCTGACTATCAGACAAGATAACAGAGACACCCAGATGAGGAGGGATATAGGTTGTTACTCCTGACTATCAGACAAAATAACAGAGACACCCAGATGAGGAGGGATATAGGTTGTTACCCCTGACTATCAGACAAGATAACAGAGACACCCAGATGAGGAGGGATATAGGTTGTTACCCCTGACTATCAGACAAAATAACAGAGACACCTAGATGAGGAGGGATATAGGTTGTTATCCCTGACTATCAGACAAGATATCAGAGACACCGAGATGAGGAGGGATATAGGTTGTTATCCCTGACTATCAGACAAGATAACAGAGACACCCAGATGAGGAGGGATATAGGTTGTTACTCCTGACTATCAGACAAGATAACAGAGACACCCAGATAAGGAGGGATATAGGTTATTACTCCTGACTATCAGACAAGGTAACAGAGACACCCAGATGAGGAGGGATATAGGTTATTACTCCTGACTATCAGACAAGGTAACAGAGACACCCCGATGAGGAGGGATATAGGTTGTTATCCCTGACTATCCGACAAAATAACAGAGACACCCAGATGAGGAGGGATATAGGTTGTTATCCCTGACTATCAGACAAGATAACAGAGACACCCAGATGAGGAGGGATATTGGTTGTCACCCCAAACTACAAGACAAGATAACAGAGACACACTGATGAGGAGGGATATAGGTTGTTACCCTGGCTATTAGACAAGATTACAGAGACACACTGATGAGGAGGGATATCAGTTTTAGCGTTATATGTCTTGTGTAGAACAAACTGAAATGTAAACTTTATTTTACAACGAATAAGAAGCAAGTTAACGACTTATATAAATCTTGCTCCTTGGCACCGATCTAATCGATAAGGTGTCAGAGTAACCGGAGAAAACTCACGGAGCCAGTTTGTTGACAGTACTACCATCTCACATACCAGACCGGGAATCGAATCCGGGTCGCTTTGGTGATAAGCGAGCGCGTTAGGAATGCGCTACCTGTCCCCCAATCTAGAACAGTCCCTTCGTTATACAATATGTCCCTCAATACTATCAATTTTGACTGCAGCTTAATTTCTACAAAAGGCAAATATAGCACTACATGTCTCATCTGATCAATCTAGTGCATGCCAATCAATGAGAGACTGATGACAAGAAATAAAGAAATATGGAAATTAATGCAGCATTATATATTTATGTACTATGGCTCACCAAAAATGAATGATTTTTTAAATGTCTACTGCATTTTGATAGAGAAATGTCAAAATAGTAGAACGATTCTGATGTCTTGTAAAATAAAGATAGAATAGATATTACTGGCGTTTACATGACGAAGCTACATGTAGTATTACGTTTATTATATCATTATAGATATTACTGGCGTTTACATGACGAAGCTACATGTAGTATTACGTTTATTATATCATTATAGATATTACTGGCGTTTACATGACGAAGCTACATGTAGTATTACGTTTATTATATCATTATAGATATTACTGGCGTTTACATGACGAAGCTACATGTAGTATTACGTTTATTATATCATTATAGATATTACTGGCGTTTACATGACGACGCTACATGTAATATGACGACATATGATATCATTATAGATATTACTGGCGTTTACATGACGACGCTACATGTAATATGACGACATATGATATCATTATAGATATTACTGGCGTTTACATGACGAAGCTACATGTAGTATTACGTTTATTATATCATTATAGATATTACTGGCGTTTACATGACGAAGCTACATGTAGTATTACGACATATTATATCATTATAGATATTACTGGCGTTGACATGACGAAGCTACATATAATATGACGACATATGATATCATTATAGATATTACTGGCGTTTACATGACGACGCTACATGTAATATGACGACATATGATATCATTATAGATATTACTGGCGTTTACATGACGAAGCTTCATGTAATATGACGACATATTATATCATTATAGATATTACTGGCGTTTACATGACGAAGCTACATGTAATATGACGACATATATTTATAGATATTACTGGCGTTTACATGATGAAGCTCCATGTTACATGTAATATGACGACATATTATATCATTATAGATATTACTGGCGTTTACACGAGGAAGCTACATGTAGTATGACGACATATTATAGCATTATAGATATTACTGCCGTTTACATGACGAAGCTACATGTAATATGACGAGATATTATAGCATTATAGATATTACTGGCGTTTACATGACGAAGCTTCATGTAATATGTCGACATATTATATCATTATAGATATTACTGGCGTTTACATGACGAAGCTACATGTAATATGACGAGATATTATATCATTATAGATATTACTGGCGTTTACATGACGAAGCTTCATGTAATATGTCGACATATTATATCATTATAGATATTACTGGCGTTTACATGACGAAGCTACATGTAATATGACGACATATTATATCATTATAGATATTACTGGCGTTTACATGATGAAGCTCCATGTTACATGTAATATGACGACATATTATATCATTATAGATATTACTGGCGTTTACACGAGGAAGCTACATGTAGTATGACGACATATTATAGCATTATAGATACAGGCTGTCCAGCGTCCCTAAAATTCCTAAAAAATCCTAATTTTTTTCAATTTTTATTAAAATTCCTAAAAAATGAAAAATCCAAAGGGATTTCCTAAAAAAGCCCTAATTTTTTATGCCAATTCCTACTTTTTTATATCCCTTCCAATTCTTCAAAACATTTTTGACTAAATGCATACTTCATGTGTGTTTTAATGTAGTTTTTAGTTCTAATTCAGAGTAGACAGTGAAGGCAGTTGACCAGGGGATAGAAGTGCCCAGTTTGTTATTGGTTGTGACTGAGTGACAGAGATGTGATTCTTAAGGTATGTATATTAAAAACTATACTTCTCAGCCATTTCCCAGTGAAGACTATCTGAGGGAAATCAACACATGCTCCTTCACTGAAAGTGCAGCTTGAACACAGAAGTATTTCCTATGTGCTTTAAGAAAAGTTTGCAGAATACACATCTTATTTCCATTACATTACTAAATCGGAATTGTGTTTTGCAACAACTTTTAAAGTAAATAGGCAATATTTCTGTTATATGTGTTTATTTAATTGTTGTTCTTAACTTTAATTCATTTTTAGAGTTTCAGTAGTATTTGAAGAAATATGCCTCATGGAAAGACCAAGTTCAGTGAGGGATGGTTGAAGAAAGAAGATACACAAGGGTATCTCATTGGACAGTGGTGCAAAGCAGGTGAGTGTGGTACAAAAGGCTTCTGTACCTTATGTAAAGTTTCTTACCTAATATCAGATGGGTTAGGGCCATATTTCAGGAAGGATCTCTGTAGCAAAGTCTCAGAATCTCCAGGATATATCATTCAATATGATGAAACAGCTAACTCACAAGTGAGGAAACAGTGTGATATACTTGTTAGGTTTTGGTCTGAAGATAAAGGACAGGTTGTAGTACATTTCTAGCAAGCAGCCATGTTTGGACATGCAACAGTGGAGTGTGTTGCAAATAGTATTTTAGAAACATTGCAGGAAACAGGATATCAGTTACCTCTGGGTAAGCTGTTAAATTTAGGCTCTGATGGTCCAAATGTGAACAAGACAATTTGGAATAAAGTGAATGAACATGTGCAGTCGAAGGGGTTTCCTGGGCTGTTGCCATTCATTCCTTGCAACATGCATGTGGTTCATAACTCTTTCCGAGAAGGCCTGAAAGTGTATGGTCAGGAAGCAGAAGAATAGGCCATCGATATATTTTACTTCTTCAAGCATTCCCCATGCAAAAGAGAAGATTTCATGGAGGTTGAAACATCCCTTGGCTTTGATGAGGAACTGTTCATTAGGCATATTGAATCAAGATGGCTGTCACTGCTTCCAGCTTTGGAGCGTATTGTGAAGAACTGGCAACCTCTAGTAGAATACTTTCTGACCAGACTGCCCAAGACTGCTGCAGCTTCTAGAACTTTAAAGATGCTAGAAAATAACACAAGGTACAATGGGATCTGCTGTATGCTAAAGTCTCCTTCCACTTTGGTACAGATGAACTTCTTGCTTAGTCTATCTACTTTGTATGACAGGTTTCTTAGGTTGTTTCAAAGAGAGACCCATTAGTTCACATCCTGCACTCAGAAATGATGGATCTTCTAAGATCTTTCATGCTCAGATTCTTGAAGGGAACAGTAGTTGATGAATTGAAGACTGGGAACAAGTTGAAGGAATTTAGCATCGAGTCATCTGAATGTCAGAGAAGTACCTTGGAAGTTGGACAGTTAACACAGAAAGTGTTGGATAAGAAAACTGATCTGGCAAAAAAAGAGGTCATGAACATGAGAAAGTTTTACCAGACAGTTACAAAGTATCTACAGAAGAGGCTTCCTCTTGATAATGGGATACTGAAGGATCTCAAATGCCTACATCCACTAGAACAGAAATCAGAGAGAGGGACAAGCAAAATCAGAAGAATTGCAGAAATTGTACCCCAGGTGGTGGAAGAATGTAATATTTCCCAGGTAACAGATGAATGGAAAATGTACCAACTTGAAGACATACCAGACAGCTTAAAAGTTGATGACACCCAGAAGGACATTAGAGTGGATGACTATTGGAACAGAGTCCTCCAAACCAAGAGCAGTGGCATCTCACTGAAGTACAAAGTATTAGGACCCTTGGTGAAAGCTCTTTTATGCTTTGCCCATGGAAATGCAGAACTTGAGAGAAGCCTATCAGAAAATAAGAAGATGCTCAGCAAAGAAAGAACTCTGCTATCTGACTCTTCTATAATGGTCTTAGAATGGTAAAGGATGCTATAAAAGTTAGCTCTGGAGGTGTTGCAGATATAAACATCACAAAGGAGCTGCTTGAAGTTGGGAGAAATGCCCACAACTTGTATAAAAGAAGAATTGAAGAAGAGGAGTTTGAGAGGCAACAGGCAAAAAAGGCTAGACTTGAATCAGAGGCAGAAAAAAAGAAGTTAGAAGAATCTAGGAAAGAATTAGAAGGTAGGAAACAGTCCATGAAGGAAAAAGAAAAGGCACTTCTTGAGCTTGAAAAACAGCAAGGACAAGACTTACGATCTGCAGAAAAACTGTTTAATGCAGCCAATGAAAGACTGAAAAAGGCAAGAAGAAAGACTTTGATGAAGCTGGAATTGCACAAGGCCTTATTGATATGGCAAGTAAGAAAATGAAGGAGACAAGAGAGCAGATGGAGAAAAATAGAAAGAGCAAAGATGAGCTTGCTTCAAAGCAAAAGAGGCTTGTGGAAGATTTATCTAAAAGAATTGGTCCTCCAGCTAAATCTGTTCAGAAGAAATGAGCATGGACTGTGTATAGATATACAATGTAACGACAGACTGACATTTAAAAAATAGACACTTATGTGTTTATGAATTTATTTTCTAGCCAGGATTATACAATTTAAAGTGTTTTCTTTGATGATCCTCCAGTGGATTGGTTCTTTGGTGAAAGCTGACTATTAATTATGTTATGTTTATGTTTATGTTAGTAGGTTAATACCTCTATACTTGTACTGTTGAGAGATTATATAGTGATTGTTATGTGTTTCATAATGTTTTATTTTGAATATGATCTTGTATGAAAAATGTCTAAAACACTTAAAGGTAGTGTTTTGTGAGCTATACAGTGATTAAGTACTAGCTATACACTTGTTTATGAGAAGATTCATACTTTTTTTACTGCAATATTTTGTGCAAAGTAGCAATATAAATTGTACAATTAATATTTTAAATCAAGAAAAAAATATTTCAAGGTGAAATGTGATGGCTAAAAGGGGAGATGAGGAGGCCACAATTTCTGTTCCAAATATTCACTGACTCATACAAGTGTATTGCTAGTCCTAAAATATGTGACATAGTCAAATTAATGTGTTCATATCAGTAAATTATTATTATGTCATCCTATATATTTCAGGTCACAGCCAACAGCATCTGGGACACTGAACCCCTGGGAAACATCTTTCATACAAGTAAAGTATTGTATGATAGTTTCTTTTTTTGCCAAAAGAGCAAAGGTAAGTCAATTAATACCTTCATATTCCTTATTTTTGTTACAAAATTCCTAATTTGAGCACTAAATTTTCCCTAAAATTTTTAAATTTTAGCCCTAAAATTAGCCCTAATTTTTTGTCAAGAAGTGCTGGACAGTCTGTAGATATTACTGCCGTTTACATGACGAAGCTACATGTAATATGACGAGATATTATAGCATTATAGATATTACTGGCGTTTACACGAGGAAGCTACATGTAGTATGACGACATATCATAGCATTATAGATATTACTGCCGTTTACATGATGAAGCTCCATGTTACATGTAATATGACGACATATTATATCATTATAGATATTACTGGCGTTTACACGAGGAAGCTACATGTAGTATGACGACATATTATAGCATTATAGATATTACTGGTGTTTACATGATGAAGCTCCATGTTACATGTAATATGACGACATATTATATCATTATAGATATTACTGGCGTTTACATGACGAAGCTCCCTGTAATATGACGACATATTATATCATTTTAATGTTAAAATTCTAAAAAAAAAATGAAAAAAAGAAAAACGAAACAAAATTCAAATAGTAACTATTTATTTACGAACGCATGTACTATGATGTAATGATGTACTCAAAACAGTACACACAGAAACTACGTAAGATTACAATATGGTATAAGAATACACATTATGCATCCGTTACGGAAATGGCCGAGTAGTTACGGTGGAGTAGTCTTAGCCAGATGATGTTGTGCATTTTTTTTTATCCGTCTGTGATGTGAATGTTATTATTAGATTGGGTCAGCTATAAATAACGAAATTCAGCTAGATAGTGTATGCATCCTCATCTTAATACTTAATTAGGATATGGTCAGTCTATTTTCCAGTTGCGCAATGTTTTGTTTGTAGGCTTATGGGGCTTGAGTTACATTTCTGTCTGACAATGTGGTCAAAATTGATTCACTAAGAGATCCTGATATTCTACTATAGATCTATATGATGATATTTGCTGCACTAAAAGTTCAAAACATTTCTTATTTTATAACTTAGACCAGTATCAGTAAATTGCCCGTCTAGTACTTTGATTACGATTCTTTGTAGAGGCATTATACTTTCTACCGGGATCCGCTGTTCTGAAGATCTAAAACGTCCCAACTGACCAAAGAAGATAAAGTAAGTTCACTCATGTAACCAATAGTTCTCACTTTTTGGATTATTTTCAAATTTATTTGAAGATACAAACATTGTTATCCTTCATGAATTTCATGTATTTGTTGATTTATTCGCGTTTAAACAAAGCGGCCATTATTGACTTTACACAAAGATGGTTGTAAACATGTTCGACATTTGTGAAGATAAGTGCGTAAAATTCGAAAAATATCTTTCTGAGTCGGTATCTCGAAACTTGCGTATTTACCAAAATGCTAATATGCGGACTCTCAGATCATCGGACTATCGGTTCGTCGGAATATTAGGCTTGAACCGGAATACAGATGTATGACAGAGAGAAAAGAGGCACTCACAATACGGAATATGGCAACTAAAATAACGTCATCATACACGCGCACTTTGTGATTGTTATGACGTCATATGATTATGATGTAAGTTGCCCACATAAAAGTGCCCACATCGAGAACAATGGATTTGGTAGGTGACTAAATGCAAACCGTGACGGATTTTTGTAGTTGCGATACTCCGTATTGCGACATGCCGGAATGGGCTTTTTCACGAGTCCAACTTTATGTGCAATGTATTTAGCAGAAGCCCGTATTCAGAGACATATATATGTATATACATGTCTCTGTCGTAATTAGGTAGATGGGGCAATATTTGAAAGTACAGGTTTTGGGGCAGTTCCGAAAATGGGGCAGTAATTCCGAAAAGCTGCGACTATCCGTTCAAGATTTCTTTGCAGAGAAAAAATGTCAAATAAAGTGTTTTATGTTTATGTCAACACATTCTGTTTCTTTTCTCGCACCTTGCTCTAAAAAGTACACCAAATGCAGTGTGCATCTCGCGTGCAGACGGTTCTTTTTTTGAAGACTCAAACGTAAAAACGACGTCGCTACAGTTCAAAGAGAGCCGTCGATAACTAATATTCTGGTGAGAATTTCAGTACAAATTTGAATGCATATTTACCTCTGATTACTCTTAATCCCATCTGTAACTTTGTTAAGAAAGTTCCAGCTCTGAAATACCCATAAAACTCTAAGTTATCAGAGGCCTGTCCTTGGTTGGTTCCAAAAAGCAAGTGTCTGACGTCACATGTACACAAAGGGGTTGTATAAAAACATTTTTACGACAGGAAAGGCAAATTTGAATGCAAGAAACGTAACTGCTACAGCAAATCAGAAGAGACAATGTTAGAGTTACCATTCTTGTAGTCTTTGTATCTGCTAATATGTTGTTGTTGTTGTTGTTTTATTATAGACTAAATTTCAATCTCAAATATTGTTCAGATGTTTTTACCACGCAAAGTTAAGAATGTGTGAAAAAAAATCAGTCGATATAAATCACTTACAAGCCTTTAAAACATGTATTTTATGTCACAGTTCTGAATGCCTTTTTCTCTCTGCCAAACAAATTAAGATTTTATTGTTTTAATTGTCACCCTGACCTTTTCACACAACTAACCGGGCCTTCTGACTAGTGCAACGCGAAAAGGGGTCCAGACCCAGAAACCTAATAAACCCGAGCACACACAAAACTTTCTACATGTACCTCACTCGTGCACCACTGTCTCTAACAGGAGCCTTCTAACTAGCGTAACGCGAAAAGGGGCTCCCCTCTCATCTAACATTAATAAACCTTACCATCAATACCCAACATTCTATTAAAGTTGTATACCCTACAATTCAGTATAATTTCAAAAATTAGCGCATGTAAAACAAAAACCGTATTTTTTCTCGTAAGGTTGAAGTTATTAAGTTTGCGTTAATAACATCTTTTGTTGCTTCAAACCCTCGGAGATATCAAAATAAAAAGAAAATACTTCGTAAATAAAGTGGGTATTCCATAAATACAACCATGACCTGACTTTACACATGCGCAGTTTACTTAAAACAAATACGATGAAGGGAGACTCGAAAAGAAATCGATTTCAGTAAATACTAACTTTAGAAGACTTGAATACAGATTTTTAAAGTTACTCGTCAAGTTTATTTACCTCGCCCTCCACCAGTGTCCGTGATGCGGCGGCTTCTGAATTAGATCACGTGATAAGTTGGTTGTAAACATTCTGTTTACAAACATCGTGTTTTAGACAGCCATATCTCACTTAATACGACGAATTTGATCCCAATATTTGCAAGGGTCCTTTTTAATATGTTTTAGGCTTATTTATGTATTCAATTTAGAATACATCAACACATAATATGCATTCTACTAGCGAACATAGGGTATACAGCTTTAACAGAGTCTCCTAACTAGCGAAACGCGAAAAGGGGCTCATTTTTTCCATCTAAACGCTTACTCCCTTTTTTTCTTCCTTTTTACTGCCTTCTGAGGCTTTTATATTGATTGCCACATGAAGTATGACACTCATTTATGAGTACACTTCGTAATGGAAGACGAAGAAGAAGAAACTTAATTATTTTAGTAAGCGTTTATATATTTTTATGTATAAAATGGTGTTTGCATATTTCAAGTAAAGTTACAGTTTACATTGCTTCAGAAATATTTATTTCCAGAACCTGTGACATAGACCACTGAAAGTAGTCTATGTCTCTGCCAGAACATACCGCATGTGACGTTTCGGTGTTTTGTCTTACCGAGATATTTGCTTTGACCTAGTTATGTCGGAAGTAGAGTGAATCATTCTCGTTGGCGGTTTGTTCAAAGCGGAATTTCAGTTTGAAAGTTGTTGAAGGAAAATGGAAACACTCAAGAAATTTCAGTTACCGTGGAAAGCTGGCAGACGTTATAATTTGTTCAAGGGTAAAGAAAATATATATTTCAACACACCAAACCCCAAAGTGGAAATGGACGCGACGGCAGAGAAAAATGCGAAGCCAGAGCCAGGTTTTCTGAGAAGGAACACAAGTCTCACGCGGTCTGTAAGGGATGCAGTAGGCAGTATACGCCAGGTAGGCCCTACTCAGTAGATATATACTACTTTTATAAACTTGATATATATGCATATACATTGGTATGTATGTGTATGGCATTCAAGAAACAATGAGGGGGAGGCCGGAGGATCAAATCGTAATATTTTAGGCCTACTGTACCTGTACAAACTTCATTTTAAAAGCAGCACCCTTTAAAAGTCTGAATGCCAGGTTTCATCATTTTTCTCCCATTTTTAGATATAACATAAAAATTTAGAGTCTTGCATCAGAATTTAATCTGTATTAAAGGTTAATCCACTCTAAATATCATTTGATATATAGAACGTTCATGACATTGATGGCAATCTCGCCTGTTATTGCTAGATTGAATCTGGACGACTGGTGCCAGTGGTGGGTTGGAAAACATTCCTATTAGTTTTATACCCCCACCCATCCAATATTAAAAAGGACCATTCCATCCTAGTACCTGAAGGGGTTATTCTATGGGACATATCAGAGTAAGTGGGGCTCTTCAGCTTGATCATCTGTTTTACCGTATCTTGCTACATTGTACATGTATATATTTAAAATAAAAAATAATAGATCTTTTTCACAATGCGTGACTGATGTTTTGAGTGGCTAAATCTTATCGTCACTATGTCTGCAGACTCGTAGAAGCACCAGACCTAGATGTTTACAGGTATACATCTCAACCTTCAGGTTTTTGATTGATTGATTTTTGTTTTACGTCACACCACGAATATTTCACGTATATGGTGACGGCATCTGCCTGATGCGGGGCATACAAATTTTGACCTTTGCAACAGACCCACCCGAAGCAGTGAGGGATCTTAAACGTGCCATGCATACCACGACACGGGGCCTAGGTTTTTACTGTCTCCTCCGAAAGACATGACACCGGCATGATCAGAGCGGGACTCAAACCCCGGCCTCCCAATCAGGAGTCCAACGCAATACCACTAGGCCACGCCGGCTTCAACCTTCAGGTAAATCCAAGTAAAACTGTAGTCGTGAGTAAGTTTAGAGTCACTGGAGAAATGATCAGTTGATCATTTTGCAACTCATGTGTATCTTTTAAAATTCCTCTGTAAAATCTGCTTTCATTTCACAGAGATTTCGTTCATCAACCAAAAGAAGGGTAAGAATGAAGAATGGGATGCCATCACCTGCTGTCTCTAAAGTAACAAAGAAGAGCAAACGCACAACTGGTTTATCTACCCCTCGTAACACAAACACCTACAGGGATCTGAAAATGTATTCTCCTTTCCAAATTGACACACCCAGACAGACACCATGTGGAATTAGAACATCAACTCAGCCTAGATTGTAAGTTATTGTGATGTGAATGTATACCTACAAGTATATATTGTTTATTTTCCAAGTGAGTAAGACTAAGACTGACTCACTGAGTGGTTAAGGCTAAGCCATCATAAAGTAATTAGTTCTAAACTGAGAGTACATACCTGGGTTAGAATGCGGTCAGTGTCCCATCACCTTACTGACATTAACAGCTGGGAAAACTCAGATTCCATATCACAGGAGATATTGCATGTTAAAAAATACCTGAATTCTGCTGGTCTGTTCCAGAGAGAAAATTTAATAATAAATACAATGTATTACATGTGTATGTAACACAGCTAGCAAAAGGTTGTAACAATGCAAGTGAAATATTAAGGAGTGAACTCTTGACAAATACGATACAATACATTCATGAAGTCTAGTCAGAAATACACAAGTTTTCTTTATTGTCTCATGTTTAAACAAGATTTTGACCTCTGGAGATAGTGCTACATGTATAGTATATTTTATGTGGTCACTTATTCAGATGTCATTACATTATTTGGTAATACATGCCAAGAGTTGAAAAGATGTCAGGTTTATAAGTGTCTGACAGAAGAAAAACTTTGCAAGAACTCAGGTGAGGGATCTAAAGTTGAAATGCAAGAACTCAGGTGAGGGATCTAAAGTTGAAAGTAGAGAGGTGGTGATCTTGAAGCATTACATCTACATTATGTTGATATGGCAAATGATTACCACTTTATTCCAGGTAAGGAAACATGCATACAAACCCTTATGTTTAGCAGTACATGTAATGATGTATTATCTTCACTTCCTCTTAAAATGTAGCTGTTCTATTTCCTTATTTGAAGGAGATGACATGACAGCCTTCAAGGTGCATAAGATAGTCCATTATTCTTTCTGATAAAGTATTCTTGTGCATTATGTATTCTTGTGCATGACATATGCTTGTGCATGACTCTTAACTTTAAACCTCTAAGAAATAACTTCAGTATATGCTCTTCAAGCATTCTACTTTCAAGTTCCTCAGTTTTCGGTCATGACAGTGTGACATTTCATGATTTTCTTCAGGCATTTTTTGGTTCCTCCTACCTCTCTGTACTTGATGCTACCATGAGGTTGGTGAATCACATGGTTTCTCCAGACATTCCAGTCCCTCCACCACTTGATAATTGTTGCCACCTTGAAGGTGGTAAATCTTATATAGCAAGTTATGGTATTTCCCAGGCCTTTACTTGAATCATGATGTCACCATCATGTAAAGTAGGTGAAAGGAATATGGTGTAATATTATTTTAACCAAAAACATGGATCATACAGTGAGCTTACAAAACTGAACTGCGTATTATCTACAAATGTAGTGTTGATCATATGGAAACACCCACAAGGTTGAAGAGGGAAGTGGAATCCTTGACGGAAAACATGCAAGCTCTTGCTACTTTAACGCCCAACACACTGGAACAGAGAGTACGAACGAGGTAAAACTTTTACTTGTTATCGACACTCAGTGTGTATAACTTCAACCACAAGTTGAATTATTTTCAAAGCAGCCTACTTTTTTTTTCCAAGCATATTTTTGCCAGATATCTATTTCATTGTGATTAAAAAAATATTGCTTGGCATCTGGATAAAGTTCTTTTACATACATGTATGTGTTGTATACATGTATGTATTTGAGTTTTTGTAGCATTTCTTAGTACTACATGTACAAAGTTTAACATAAGAAAAAATTCTACTTTTGCAATGTACATGTAGGCTGATTTAATACTGATCGCCTCAGTATGAATGTAGTATTTTGTAAGTGTCAGGTATGTTTTCTTGTATAAATGAAACTTTCTCAAAAATACTGCATGTGCAATTCTCTTTATCATCAAGTCACCATGATGTATATCTTCTGCTGGATTACATGTACATTGTATTAATGTTGAAAGCTTTCATCAAGTATGAACATAAACAGCATGAATACTTGAAGTTTCTTTGGAAGTTACTACCTCTGTAAGCAACCTGTGACTCAAAGCTGTATCATAATTTTTTATTTATGTGTATCCCTTGCATAGAACAGTGCCACTTATAGACCTCTTTGTCTGTTTCATTTTAACCATCTTCACAAAGATTTTCAGTTCTATTGCACTATTTTTAAGTTGGCTGGCGATGTGAGAGTCATCCTGCTGTAATTGCCATATTCGTAGTTCGCTCATTTTATTTCTTATGGATTTCGTAATACGTTGATAATGTTAGTTTTTAAATAGTGAAAGAAAATGCAAATTGTCTATCTATATTATATAAGACTTCAACAGATTGATGTAGGATGAAAGTGGTAGAAATGTTTGGCTAAGTGTGAGTTAGACATAATTTTTTTTTTTTTTTTTTTTTTTTTTTTTTTTTTTTTTTTTTTTTTATTCCAAATTCATCAATTAACATATACATTGTAAACATATATTATACATTATCAATATACAGTGAATATTCATATGACATACATCATACATATCCTAATAATATAATAAATGTGATACATGTTGTATTACAATATCTATAAAGCAAGTCACGACCTTGAATTTGGATTTTTATCTGCTAATATAGTACTGCAGATTAAGAGAGAGAGAGAGAGAGAAAGAGAGAGAGAGAGAATTAGCTAAAACAGATAAAACTAATTGTATATCATTGTATACATGTATCTATATCTTTAATGCCAGTTTCCATTTTTCAAAATTGCTATAAAATACCTCAAGATGTTGTTGTTTGACAGCAATATAGTGATGAATAAAATATATTTTCTTAAGCAATAATTTTACAGAGATTAAAGTAGGCAAAGTCTTATCACATTTCATTGTATAAATATGATATTTTATATATAATAACATTAAATCATTTATTTTTGATAATTTACTTATTCCAAGAATAACATTTTTCTTGACTAAATTCAAATCTATTGAAAATTGAAATAACCAATTCTCAATACTTTTCAAAAAGTATTGTATGTGTTCACATTCCCATAAAAGGTGAGTAATTGTTTCTTCTTCTTTATTACAAAAAGTACATAAAGGACTTTCATAAATTCCTATTTTGTAAGCAGACAAATTTGTTGTTAAAAAGAAATGATTTATTCTATATTGAAACCAAAGAAGTTTTGTGTCTTTAGTTAAATTAAACGGTTTCTGATAAATACATATCCAATCTGATTGGTCAATATCATTGAAGATATTTTCCCACTTTTTTTGTGATTTTGGTATAACATAATTGTGTTTTATAATTTCATACATATCCTTTGATCCTGAACTATTTTTAATAATATATTTAATTTTATCAATAATCCATGGTCCACAAAATTTAGACTCAGGTTTTTGGTCATTATTTTGGAAAATTTTCTTTATAGCCACAATTAGTCCATTAAATTCTAAGAAATTACTCTCTGGTATATTGAAAATTTGTTGAAATTCATCATATGTGTAAAATTGACCATTCTCTTTTAATAAATCATTCACATATTTTATATTTTTTTCATACCATAATCCATACAATACACTTTTACCCCCTATTTTTATATTTTCATTAAACCATATTTCACTTTGAATCAATTTCTCCAGCTGATTTTCATTCTTATAATAAAAGTTATCATATATTTTTTGCTTATCTACAAGTGTTTTCCATGCTTGTAAAACATCTTTCCAAAATTGATTAGTAGTCTTATTTATACAATACTTTATATATTCAGTTCCACAATCGAGTAATAGGTTAAATTTTATTTTATGAAACAAAAGATTTTGCCAAATGCCTTCTTGATTAAGAATCCTTCTTATCCAAGTTGTTTTGAGTGCAATTATATAAGCATTAAGGTCTATCATATTTAAACCACCCTCGCTAATTAGTTTAGTTATTATATTTCTTGCTATTTTATCAGGTTTTTTCTGCCACAAAAATTGATAAAGTATCCTATTAATTTCATTTTGGATATTACTTGATGGATTTGGCAAAGACAAAAACAAATGATTAAACTGAGAAATCATAAGTGTTTTTATCAGTGTTATGTATCCAATTGGAGTAAGCTTTCTTTTTCGCCATTGATTAATAATGGAGTTTAATTTCTCTATTCTTACTCTATAATTTAATTCACA
Organism: Pteria penguin; assembly: GCA_035048485.1. Lineage (NCBI taxonomy): Eukaryota > Metazoa > Mollusca > Bivalvia > Pterioida > Pteriidae > Pteria > Pteria penguin. The sequence goes on along the minus strand of CM068590.1, from coordinate 8,926,028 downwards.
AATATTATTCAAATTAACATCAAAACTCTATCCCTAATAACTTAAACCTAGTTTTTCCCCATAAAAGATTCCAGTCCCTACACATATTATCATCACTGAATTTTTTATTGCCTATCCAAATGAGTTGAGTTTTTTTCAAAGTTTACTTTAAGACCAGAAATATTTTCAAACCATTTTAATGTTAAAAGAGATTCTGATAAAGATTCTTCATTGCCATTAAGGATAAGTGACGTATCATCTGCATACTGAGATATTTTATATTCTAGTCTATCAACAGTTATACCTTTTATTTTAGGGTTGTTTCTTATTTTTATAGCAAGAATCTCTGCGCATAATATAAATAAATACGGTGATATCGGATCGTCTTGTCTACAGCCGCGGCCAGGATTAAAATATTGTGATAAATTACCTCCCTGGTTCACTCTAGACTTTATATTATTATAGAAAACCTTGACCCATTTTTTAATATAATCTCCAAATCCAAAAAAATCCAAACATTTGTACAAAAATTCCCATGATATAGAATCAAAGGCTTTTTCAAAGTCAATAAATAAAAGAAGACCTGGTATATCCTGATTTTCTGTATAATCCATTATGTCATATATTAAGCGTGTATTTTCCCCAATATACCTCCCGGCTATAAAACCTGTTTGTTCTTTACTTATTAATTTATCTAACACTGTTTTGATTCTGTTAGCTATTGCCCCTGAACCCAATTTATATGCTATGTTAAGAAGAGTGATTGGTCTCCAGTTTTTCATATAATGTCTAGGCTTATTTTCTTTAGGAATACATGTAATTATACCTTCCCGTTGTGTAATAGATAATTCCCCTGTTTCAAAACCATAATTAAGGGAGTTAACAACTAAAGATCCCAGTTGCAACCAGAAAAATTTAAAAAACTCTGCAGTAAAACCATCAGATCCTGGACTTTTATTATTTTTCATTTTCTTTAATACGTTAAGAATTTCATTGGCACTAAGCTTACCCTCTAATTTATCTGCTTCGATATGCAAAAGTTTCGGAACATTAAATTCTCTTAACTCAGTTTCTAAATTATAATTATATGTATTTTCCTTTGCAGAATATAGGTTTTCATAAAAACTTGTTGCCTCCGCAAGAATTTCATATTGATTGGTAATTAGAATGCCATTTTCTTTTTCTAATTTTGGAATGATTTTATTTACAAAATTTTTTGACTCTAGATGAGAAAAATACTTTGATGGTTTTTCACCATCTGTTATCCATTGGGCTCTAGATCTTATTATACTTCCTTTCAATTTTTCATTTCGTATCTCCTTCAAATCCTTTCTTTTACTATCAAGTTCTTCTTTATTTTCAGTATTTAAATTTTTTTCTAATTGTTTTATATCATTTATCAAATTATTTTCTAAGTGAAATCTTTGCTTTTTCTTGTAACATGCATAAGAAATAGAAATACCCCTCAATTCAAGTAATAAAGTTTCCAAAAACAATTGATCATTAATAGTAAATTGTAATGAATCAATATTTTCTATATTATCATGGTTATACACTGGTAGCATATACTGCTGCTTCACTTCTAAAATCTTCTTTTTCACTTTATTAACATATAATTGGTCATATAACAGCGTATTATTGAATTTCCAAAGGCCCTTACCATTTTTAAATTCATTAAATTTTAGATACAATTTAATCATTGAGTGATCTGATCTGTAACTTATATCAATATCAGATTTTACTATATTAGATAAAAGGTTTTCTGAGATAAGAAAAAAGTCTAATCTAGCTTGTTTTAAGGGTGTTTTTTTTCTCCAAGTATATCTTTTAACATTTCCATTTATTTCTCTAAATGGGTCAATAAAATTCTGTTCATTTATTAATTTTAAAACTGCATTTCTGGCATGGGGATTATTCGTATGTAAGTAATTATTATAGTCAATATCTGGATTTAAAACTAGATTGAAATCACCACATATTATTTGGAATTCACTGTCGAAGTTATCCATTATTTCTTCTAATTTCGTATAGAACTCTGGTTTATCTAAATTTGGTCCATAAATATTAGCTAGAGTAACCTTTTTATTATCTATTATAATCTGTGTAACAATCACATTTCCCTCATTATCTTTATATGTCTTATTAATTTGATATTCAAAATTATTGTTAAAGAGTATACATACTCCACGCGAGTTTGAAGAAAATGAATTGAAGCATACATTAAAACCCCATTCATTTTGTATTTGATTTTCTTTTTCCTTTGTAAAATGTGTATCCTGTAGGCAGTACACGTTAGCATTTTTACTTTTGAGATACTTAAAGACATCTTTTCTTTTATTATAGTCACCTAGCCCTTGGCAATTTGCACTTATTATCTCAACCATTATTTTTGCATAAAATGACTACAATATGTAACAATACAACATCATGATCCACAAACAATATGTAGTTGGTGAAAATTATGACACAAACGTAATTATCTGGCACTGAGATATAGAAATGACAAATAAACTTGTTTAACACAATACCCATATAGTTGAATAGTATAAGAAAAGAAAAGACAAAGGATTGCATGAGATAAGTAGGAGTAAATTTCATCACAATGTCGATAGATGGGGTGTAACAATAATGTTCCCGTTTTGATCTTCAAAATTGTGGGTTATGCTTTGAAATGCACAATTGATTATCAGTTTTGCAGATCCGCCTTTAGTATCATATCATTATAAGAATGTGTAGAATCTAATCTTTAACACTGTCTCCCAATCCACAAAACATATACTCATATATACTAATGACTGCACGCATACACACACATACACATATAGACTTACACTAACACTGTACACCAATACACAGAATTTTTACTCATGTTCACCAATGAATGCATTTATATACACAGATATAACACATACATGCATGCATGTATACATGCATTTACACTGCCTACCCATACCTAGAGTGTATACTGATATACACCACTGAATGCATATATACATGCACATACACATATACACATACATATACATTAACATCGTGTACCAATACACAGAATGTATATTCCACTTATATACAATCACACACACATGATCACGCGTACATGTGTGTACTTGTACAGCTTACAATGTACGTCCATTTTGGTACATGATATTTGAGTTTCATAAGTCTAAAAGAACACGTTATCACGCGGATCACGCCTGGTATCATTACATACATTAAGCCCTTTGAATAGTTTAATTGGCTTAAATCTATTGTGAACAGTACATGGACTTGTTCTAAACATAAAATACATATACATTTACACCATCTCCATTTCAATAAGGTATGGGTACGAAGTTTAGATAATAAACAGTAAAATACTAATCATAGTGTAACGAAAAATCGTACAGTACCAGTCAACACTGGAAATGAAAGGTGGACACTAGTACAAAAAATTGAAACGGTGAAACACTAAGTTCCGCATTTCTTATTAACTTGAAATAATATTATATATAAACAGGATTTTTAGTGTTTACATTTAGTATTTGTCAGTATAAATGAATAACTTGTAAAGTATTTAAAAGGAATAATTTGTAAAGTATTTCATAGTTAAGAATTCTATCTAATGGTGAGGAGTTTATAGTGTTCTTCGTTCTTTTTGGAACGGCCCCGGGATACTAATTATATAATAAATTTGCTACGTCACAAACCAAGTTTTCCATGATCCTGAAGCGGTCGTACCCGATGTGCTTTCCTCCATACCACCTAGTCACAACAATCGCAGTGTTCATTATATTATTTTCGCGCATATATTTCAAGAGTCTACGTCCTGCACCGAACTCTCCATCATCATGGTAGCATTCACACATTTTCCGGTTGGAATCCGTAAATCTATACACAAGAATCCTATTATGCGAACTAGCGGAGTCCGGATGGGAACACACTTTACTGTACACTTCCTTCACCTCCTCCACAGAAGATACGCAGCCACCAGTGGCAAAGAAAACGCTTTTGTCTTTTTCAATCGGACCCGCGGATACCGTATCTATCGCATCATGGTCATCTATGTCGGATTCGGCTAGCTGTAATACTTCTGCATTTGTCAAAAGCGGAACCTGGTCCTCGTGGTGATTTCCATTTGGAAGGATTACTTTGTTTTTAACCACTCTGGTATTGATATGTTGACTGCGATACCCGTCTGAGATATCATACAAACGTTTGCGTTGTTCCACGACACTTATGGGCTCTTGTGGCGTAATAAAGAAGGGGATCTGTACCCTCGATTGTTTCTTCATTCTTTGTGCACTAAGAATTTCATCCTTTTTACTACCGTCTGCTAATTTCCCAGTAATCGTGACAGGTCTGCTTGAATTTATTGCCCTATTTCCATTTCGATGAACTCTAATAAAATCCACCTCAACACCTAGATGTTTTTTAATAGCCTCGGGTACAATTTTCTTAAGATCTTCATTTGGAGTGAATTGAAAATTATGGATTATGATGTTGTCACGCATCGATCGCCCTCTTAAGTCCACTATTTCTTTGTCCATGTCAGTGATTTTATTGTCCATACGGATGACCACAGCTTTCAACAAATCCAATTGTCTGCGGAGCTGAACATTTTCCGAACGGATTTCTTGTATTTCAGACGCACTATATTCCGCCTGCTCAGAAGTGTACTTTAGCCGATGGTCAATTCCGTCCTCATTCCATATATCCGCTTTCAATTCGTCTACACATTTGAGTACATTTTCGTATCTGTCTAATCTCGTGTTAATATTTTGTAACACTTCTTGGATACTCTGTAAGGCTTGAGACGTGTTCACTTCTCTACTAGTCGTACTGGTTGTAGGATTTAAACTTGTAGCCTTAGGCGAATTATGATCACTAACCTTCTGTTTTAGATTTTCTTTTCCTTTGAAATTCGGCATTTTGCACAAGTATTTTCAGAATTAATAGATCCACGGTATGTTAAGACGTATTAAATCCAAAGTATGCAAGTTTGAATCCACTAAGTCACGAAAAATACCCACTTTTTGATCAAAAACGGGAGAGCGCAAAATTATACTTCCATTGCTTTCGCTATCGATCACGTGACCGAGTTAGACATAATTTACTGAAATAAATAAAAATAAATGTTCAGATGAATATATATATATAAATTAATGTTCAACCATGAAATCATGAAAACCCAACAAGTTGTTTCAAGGGCAAATTTATAGATAGACAATTTGATATTTCTTGAGAATTATTTGTTTATTTGTTTTAAGCATTGTTTTAAGAAGAACACATTATTGAATATAACATATCAATAAACATACATGTACCACTGGTAGTGGTAAGTAAATAACAAAATGATTTGATACTGCTTAATTGATTGAAACATAATTTAAAGAGTTACAGCTATATTTCCTTTTCATTTCATAATGGCTTGTGAATGTGCCATCTTAGATTTACAGGGCACCGGATGTTAGTTAACAAATGACATTCTCATGGGAGTGTGTTGTTTATATATATTGGAAACATATATGCACAGTTTAAATCTGGCATTTGGTTATTTACACATTTACTTATACGAATCCCTTTATAGCACCTACACATGTACAAGTTAATATATCTATTAATTTTTCATGAACAGTTACAATCAAAGACAGAATGTTTGGTAAAATTCCTCTTTGGTGGGTGTAGATTGTGATGTTAACTTTAGTTGTACCCTCATCTCAACAACAGGGGGTCATTATTATATTGAAAGTTTTATTATCTGAACAAGATGTTTAATTAGTATTAAAGGAATTGCTTGTATTCAGTAGGCCAGAATCTGTTGGAGTTACCTCCCATTGTCGTCCATCTTGTGTATCAAGTCATAGTTTTTCATTCATTTTCTTACCATTTTCAAACAGGCATCCGTTATTTCGCACTTAAAATAATGTGACAATATTTCAAAATACATGTAGATGGAATGGACAAATTTGAAAGAAATTTTAAAACAAGTTTGCTTTGTGAAACTGTCTTGAAAAAATTATCAACTTTGGTTGAATTATGCATGAAAATACAAAGTGAGACACACAAGATGGCCGCCAACCTGAGGTAACTTCCATCAATGCTGACCTATTGCAAGCTATGATAGTTTGTGTGCCCTTTTTCAACCCAGGATTTAACACTATGTACTATCTATACAAATATGTTGGTTTTCAGGTCACTTTGTAGTTACCAAAACCTATGTAGCTATTTATGAAAGCAAATGAGTTTGCAGTTATGTAATAGTAGTTCAAGTGAGTTGATTTACATTTGATTTAAAAAAAGTCTTGTCATTCTCAAAATGTTTTCTTTTTTTATTCTAGGAGAATGTCCAAATCGCCTTTAACCAATGGAAGCCTTCAAGTTAACTTAGGAACTAGATCAAGTGCACGGATCCAGGCAAAGAGAAGAATTGAAAATCTCTTGTATTAAAAACACACAAAATACTGTATCATTTGAATCAGAGACATAGATACTTTTTTTGAAAGTATCTATGTCTCTGTTTGAATGTCATACTTGGGAATACTTTACATAAAGGTGCTGGCAACATGCAAATTATACCAAAATCCATGCAGCAATACATATTTGTTTAGGATAACTCTGCAGTCTTTAATTTTTGGTACTGACCTGGAAGATACATATATATTTTTATCCTTTTGGAATAAGTACTAGAATAGGTGAAATTTCCCATTTTTTGTAGCTCACATGAGCCATAGGATCAAGTGAGGCATTGTCATAGCACTTAGTCTGTTGTCTGTTTCCGTTGTTGTAAACTTTTCATATTTTAAACTTCTCCTGAATTACCACACAGATTTTTGTCAAACTGGGTATACTATTAATATTAGTAGACCTCTATCATATAAATATAAGCCGGCGTGGCCTAGTGGTATCACGCTGGACTCCTGATCGGGAGGCCGGGGTTTGAATCCCGCTCTGGTCATGCCAGTGTTATGTCTCTCGGATGAGACAGTAAAAACAGAGGCCCTGTGTCATGGTATGCATGGCACGTTAAAGATCCCTCACTGCTTCGGATGGGTCTGTTGCAAAGGTCAAAATTTGTATGCCTCGCATCAGGCAGATGCCGTCACCATATACGTGAAATTTTCAAGGTGTGACGTTAAACAAAAATCAATCAATCAATATAAATACTACATTTACCAATATGATGATGGATTCTCCTGCAAAACTAATGGATAGATTTTGTTTGTACTTGGAAGGGATGCATAGACCATTGCCTTGAAAACATCAGAGTGATTTAAAATAGTGTGACTGTCTTAAAAAGTATTGTAGTTTTTGGTTCCCATCTGAAATCAAATTTTTCATATCGTTTTGAACTGATTTCCACACATTTTTTTTGTCATTTAATTGATTTATTTAATACAGAGAAGCAATAATACACTTACATGTATATGCATACATTTATGTGAAAATCTCCGCTTTAAGGGTTATTTGAAATTATCATGTAAAAATTCAGTTTTCTAGATTTATCATAATTCTTTCTCCAGTTTTTAGCTCACCTGAGCCAAAGGCTCAAGTGAGCTATTGTGATCAATCACCGTCCGTCGTCCGTCCGTCGTCTGTCGTCCGTCGTCCGTCGTTAACTTTTCACATTTTCGACTTCTTCTCCAGAACCACTGAACAGAATTTGATGAAACTTGATAAGCATGTAGTACTCATGGTCCCCTACAAGTGTTGTTGTTTTTCGTCCGGATTCATCAACAGGTGGCGCCACCACAGGCAAAAGTAGGTCAAAGAGGGTACCCTCCTTTGACAAACTTCTTCTTCAGACCGGGGGCATACAGAGACAAACCGAATGCATAGGAATGATCTAGAGGGATGTGTGAAGAAGTGTTGGTATTTTTGGTTCCGTTCCGAAATCAAATTTTTGACGTTTTTTTGACGTTTTTTTGTACTTGGTAGTTTTAATGCAGAAAAGAGGTATTTTTTTCTTTTAGTAAACATTGATGCATTAATTTGGTTTAATTTGATCATTTTGATGGTAAGAAATACTACTGCAAAGAAAATTTTTCAATATTTTATGTTTTGGATTTTTTATGAATTTTTTAAGACTTTCAAGAAAAAGGGGGGTGGGATAATTGGTGTAAACATTTCACAGTTTGAACTTTTTCTTCGGAACCACTTGCTGGAATTCAATGAAACTTGGCATGCATCAAATACTCAAGGTCCCCGACAAATGTGGTCATCTTTGTCAGGATCCATGAACAGGTGGCACCACCACAGACAAAAGTAGGTCACAGAGGGTACCCTCCTTTGACAAACTTCTTATTCAGATCGGGTGCATACAGCGACAAACCGACTGCATAGGAATGATTTAGAGGCATATGGGAAGAAGTGTTGATATTTTTGGTTCCATTCCGAAATCAAATTTTTGACGTTTTTTTCATTTTTATTTTGGACTTTGTTATTTTAATGCATTAAAGAGTTATTATTTTCTTTTAGTAAACATTGATGCATTCATTTGGTTTCATTTAATCAATTCTATGGTAAGGAATGCTGGTGCGAAGGAATTTGTTCAATATCTCGATTTTTGAGTTTTTTATGAATTTTTTAAGACTTCCAAGAAAAAGGGGGGGGGGGACAATTTTTCATATCTTCAACTTGATCTACAGAACAACTTGAAGGATTGTGATAAAACTGGGTAGGATGCAAGTACTCATAGTCCTTTTCAAAGGTTTTGTTTTTTGTGCGGATCATCCAAATTGGTTAACAGATAATGCCACCATGTCTAAAAGTAGGTCTCACAATGGTACATATACCACTTGGTAATTGAAATATGGAGAGTAGCGGTTCAAATCCAGCTGTGGTCAAAAATTATTTTTTTTTTTTTACACATCTAAATAAGTTTTTAGATGTTTCTCAACACTCAACATATGAAATTAGGAATTTTACGTTTAAGACTTCCAAAAAAAAAAAAAGGGGGGGGGGGGGGTTGGCCATTTTTCACATTTTCAACTTTTTCTACAAAACTGTTCGAAGGATTTTAATAAATCTTGGTAGAAATAAGTCACTTATGATCCTCTTCAAATTCTGTTGTTTTCGTCCAGACCTCTTTACAGGTGGCGCCACCATAGTCAAGAGTAGGTCACAAAAGAGTTCCCTCGTTTAACAATATTCTTTTTCATACGGGCTGTATACAGAGACAAACAGAATGCATAGAAATGATCTAGAGGGATGAGTGAAGATGTATTGTCATTTTGGTTACCTTCCAAAATAAAATTTTAGAATTTTTTTCGACATTTCTTTGGACTTGGTGATTCAATGCAGAAAAAAGTGTCATATTTCCTAGTTAATTGATAATGATGATTTCTTATGGACTATTGTGATCATAATTATGGTAAGGATTGTTACTTTGAAAGAATTTTGTCAATATCTCAATTTTTGGATTTTCTATGAATTTTTTAAGACTTCCAAATGAGGGTGTATAGGAACGATTCAATCACATTTTTCACTTCTGCTGTTATACCACATGAAAGATTTTAATGAAACATGGAATACATGAAGTACTAAAAGTCCTCTATCAATTTGGTAAATTTCATCCAAATTGGTTAACAGATAATGCCACCATGTCTAAAAAGCAGTTCTCACAATAGTACATATACCACTTGGTAATTGAAATATGGAGAGTAGCGGTTCAAATCCAGCTGTGGTCAAAAATTTTTTTTTCATTTCTTTACACATCTAAATAAGTTTTTAGATGTTTCTCAACACTCAACATATGAAATTAGGCAATTTTAAGTTAGATCTGGACAATATTTGAAACAATTGTTGTTCATGACCCAGACTTGAAATCAGTCAACAAAAGGCCCCACCTAAAGAAAATGACTAACTTGTTGCCCTGAATGACTTCTTGCAGAGACAAAGGAAATGCTTAATATCAAAATCACCTGAATGGATGTGCAAAAAAGTGTTGTTTTTTATTCTAGCCTGAAATAAAATTTGACATATTTTCCACATCTGTGTTGACTTAGTCACATTAATGCAAAAATAAATGAATTCTTCCTTCATGCATGACTGATAATCTAGGTACTCAGGTGAGCGATATAGGCCCACTTGGGCCTCTTGTTGGTATAGGCCAGTTCTGGCAAACTGATGGTTAACAGTTTAAACTCATCTGGAGGCAGGTTTGAACCACTAAGTGTTTTGCAGCACTCAATATGTCTTGTTAGATAAAAAGTTGCAGACTCGGTCTTTTTTTTTGCACATTTTTGTGTTATTTTCTTGATTTATTCGATATATACACGGAAGCCAAAAAGCATTTATTAGCCAGCTTTCAATAATAAATATTTATTTGAATTGTTATTTGAAAGAAAGTTTAGTTTTCTTGGTTTTTTATAACCTTTTTTCTAATTTTGTTACAGGTCATTTCTGGGAGTTCAAGTGAAAGCATTTCAAACCCTGTTAAAGGCAAACAAAAATTATTTTGTTCATTTTACACCAAAACAAGATATTAAATAGTTTTTAAGAAAAAAAAGGGGGGGGGGGAGAATTCTAGCTTTATGTATTTCACATATGTTTGCATTATGGTCTTGATTTATTTACCAAGAGAAGCAAGTTAATTGTCTTTTGTTGGTTGTCATAAACACAATCAGCAAAAGAATATATGCATCTGCGAATTTTCCAAGCAGTCAAATATTTGTGGCTGAACAAATTGTGTTCAGATGAGCGATATAGGCCTCTTGTCAGGTATTTTTTGGTATAAGTTTAAAAAGGGTTTAATTCTACTTTTTGACCCTATTCTATGTGATATATAATCCTGAACAAATATGTTATGTTATTGGCCTCAAATTCAAAAGGTGCTAGAGTGAAAATTTTACTCTTGATAATGTAAGTTTTTATGTTTTCCTTTTTAAAATGTGTTATGTAAAATGATACAAGTTATAAAGACTTTGCAGTATTGTACATTGTATAGTAACACATTACTTTGTGAACAGTGATTGAGATTGTGATTTTTTGGTTGTAATGAACCCTATGTGTGTTACATGACTACAGTTAATCTTGCTTTAATGTCCACCTGTGTTTAGCAATCACCAGTGTTTAGCAGTCACCTGTGTTTAGCAATTACCTGTTTTAAATGACCACATTTTCTGTCCTTTCTTCTGATTGTTTACACACAATCAAGCTGCATTAAGAGATGACCAGTCATATGTCTCAAATTTAGCAATATTAGAAATAAGAAATTTAGCATTGTAAGAAATGATATTATAAACATAGTATTTTATTGCGATTTGATATTAGATAGAGGTTTCACTTTGTAAGCATTGATGGTACAGGAAGCAGTATTATACTATAACATGCTGGTAAGGCCTGATACTTAGGGGTTTTTTTTTTACCATAAATTTTGATATGTATTTTTTTTTTCTCATTGTTTTGGATGCCATTATGAGAAAATATGATACACATTTAATGAATACGAAATGTTTTATTTTTATAAGTTATTTCAATCACCTGTTCTAATTTGTCTTGTACATAGTAAGTCCTTTATCTTATACCCAGAATCTCCTTTATCTAATACACACAATCTTCTTTATCTTACCAGCGTACACTCTTTTGTCTAATACACATAATCTCCTTTATCTTATACACACAATCTCCTTTATCTTATACACACAATATCCTTTATCTTATACACACAATATCCTTTATCTTATACACACAATATCCTTTATCTTATACACATAATCTCCTTTATCTTATGCACACAATCTCCTTTATCTTATACACACAATATCCTTTATCTTATACACACAATATCCTTTATCTTATACACACAATATCCTTTATCTTATACACATAATCTCCTTTATCTTATGCACACAATCTCCTTTATCTAATACACACAATCTCCTTTATCTTATACACACAATCTCCTTTATCTTATACACACAATCTCCTTTATCTTATACACACAATCTCCTTTATCTTATACACACAATATCCTTTATCTTATACACACAATCTCCTTTATCTTATACACACAATCTCCTTTATCTTATACACATAATCTTCTTTATCTTATACACACAATCTCCTTTATCTTATACACACAATCTCCTTTATCTTATGCACACAATCTCCTTTATCTTATACACACAATCTCCTTTATCTTATACACACAATCTCCTTTATCTTATACACACAATATCCTTTATCTTATACACACAATATCCTTTATCTTATACACACAATCTCCTTTATCTAATACACACAATCTCCTTTATCTTATGCACACAATCTCCTTTATCTTATACACACAATCTCTTTTTTCTTACACATACAATCTCTTTTTTCTTACACATACAATCTCCTTTATCTTACACAGTACAGTTCGTTTTGGGTAGATTGCACAAAACACAGTGGGGAAAACACACAAAATCACAGTGAAAATCTGTGAAATTTACCTGTGCATATTTTGCACCTTTGTAAAATATGCAGTGAATTGTATAATTCTTGATTTTGGACCTGGATGTGGCCCACTGTACTGAATGGAAAAGTTAAAAACTCCTGGACTGTAGTGTACACACAATCTCGTATACCTTATACACAATCTCCTCTATCTTATACACATTATCTCTTTTCAAGGTTAGAGAGCTTTTAAAGATTTATGCACTGTTATGAAAGGAAATAATTTGTATATACTGTATAGATATTGTGGACCAAATTATGAATTTCCTGCCAAGTTTCGCTAAAATTGCTGTTCAAAACCTTTTTTATAATTTTGATGGTATGGAAGTTTTGAAATTTGATCCTCAGTGCTTAGGAATATTGAAAATACTCGGATAGATAACACAAATGCATTGTGCTTGTTTTTGATTGTATGTAAGGTACTACTGTGTGTAATAATAATGTGGTCATAATGATACATTAAGACAAGTCACAGATTGCAAAGTTTTTCAATAGGTAAGACACCTATATTTCTTCAGTAAGAACATATTTATATCTTATGATGAAAAATTTTGTGAAGACAGTGATTGAAATCATAATATGCATTTGTTGGGGAAGGTTTAATATGAGTCACTGTAATATCAGAAAGTTAGAATAGGAAAAACCCCACATTATGACAAGTTAAATGCGCTGTACAGGTTTCCTTGGATATAATTTGATATTACCCAAAATGATTAACACCTCCTTGCCACTTTCCTTTGGTGAAGGTTTTAGATTGATTCTAGAACTATTTTTAATATTTGTACAATAAAGTGGAGATTTTGTGTAGTGTCTCTAAGCACTTAGCTTGCAGTGCAGATGATGTATGTTTGTTCCCAGATTTTACCACTATGTCCAAAAATTTGGTAACCTGTTTCCAACAAGATGATTGGAAATTGTTCAAGGTGACATAAAATCCAAGTCAATCATCCACAATAATTCCACATCCATAGTGCTTTGGAGAAAGACACGAATTCTATGTTGGCTCGCAGTGGTTAAGGGATGTTCCGTTTGATTGGTTAAGGGATGCTCCGTTTGATATAGAACTTTTGTATCCTTCAATCTTATGTATTGTTATGAATTAAGATTTTGAAAGTGAGTCAAACTATCAGTATTATATTTAATAAAAATCGTCTTAACCACAGTTTATTAACATTTCCATTTCAGCAATAAATGATTATTGAAACATAAAACACTTTTAGGCTTTGAAATGTACAAAGAATAATGTTCTGATAAAATAAATAAGTAAATAAACAAATTGAAAAAAATGAAGAAAAGAGATGCTTTAAAATATCAGAATTATATTTGTATTGGATATCAATTTTCTAATGCAAGAAACTCAGTTTTAATAATTATGAAGGAACAAAACTGTTTCAGTTTTCGATAAAAAAGGTCATTTTCTTTTTCATATAAAGAATGAAATTGTATTATTTGTACATGCATCTTAATAAGTACATTTCTTGCCTATAGTATGTTTTTCATCTGCATAATCCTAGTGCAATATCAGTGTTTTCTATGCTTTTATACATGTAACTGTTTTTGTATATATATTTTTATTTTAATTCTGTACATACAATAATTCTCAAGACACAGACATTATTGGTCATGTACATTAAGGTGCAAGCCTTTTTGGATGTATTGGTTAAGGCATATGTCTTAGTGACTAGGTAAAGGCATTATAATGGAGGCCGTCATGAATTTATTGGACAAGGCACAGGCCTTAGTGTATGTATTGACTAAGGCATAAACCTTAGTGACTGGGTAAAGGCATTGCGAGGGAAACCTTTACAAAAATATTGGACAAGACTCAGGCCAATTTTTCGTGTTTATGATACAAGCCTTAATTACTGTGGGTAAAGACATTGTAAGTGAGGCCTTTGTGACCATGTTGGCCAGGGCAAAGGCCTTGGGGGGTTTTGTTGGTTAAGACCTATTAAATGCCACCATTTAAGAACAGATGAAGTGTCAAATGTAATATTCATTACATGTATTGCATAATTAATGAACCAAATATTATGATACATAACATGTGCATATTTCATATATCTGTTTTCTTTGGTTTTTTCTGTCCATAATATTTCTGTAACTATCTGTGTCTGTACACCCTTACCACAAAGCCTGGATTTTACAGTTCTCGTACCCATTACATGTTAGTAAATCCTAGGACAGGTTAACATTTGGTTGTATGTTCATTCCTATATCCTTACCTAAATCTGTTAAATATTTTAACATAATTGTTCTGAATATCGTCCTACTCAGGATACTTAGTAGTTGTTGAAGATGTGAATTGTGCAGTAAACAGACAAAAAGTTTTGTTTGCATGATATAAAGCTGAAAGTAATGTTGATAAAAATAGTGTACAAGATTCATTTCATATTGAAATAATTTTTTGAAACTATATGTTTATTGTCTAGTAGAGTATATATCTTGGAATTCATTGTGAAGACAGTTGTAAGGTTATGTTAGCATTATTTTTGTCATTGATGGATGACCTGTAATGTTATGCTCATATAAGAAAATTATTTGAATGAGTGTTTTGTGATAAGAAATGTACATAGAGAACTTTTATTTTTCAGGAGATTTTAAATATCAATACATGTACTTCTGATGATTCTACAAAACGTAATGAAGCACTCAGAGAAAATACTCCTCATAACAAATTTTGAATGAATCTGATCCACAAATGATGATATTTAGTTATGCCTATATCATTTATAGTATATTGCAGTGTACCAGTAAACAGTCAATATAATACAGTGTTATTTTTTCATTAACTCACCTGGAGTGAATGTGTACAAAAATCCATGACTCTGCTCTCATTTTATGGTTAAAACACAGTATAATGATACTATTTTACAAAATCAGAGGAGTTGACACAGTCACTCCATTGTTTTTCCGTCCATTGTCCATAGCCTGTTATTAACAAGTGCTGAGCAGTATTTGCTAAATAAGCTGCACAATAGAATATAGTGGAATTGGCTGGTCATGTCTGGTATGTATACAGTATATCTGATAAATGGGAGGCAGACATTCAAGAAACCTGAACAGTATTTTGATTCTTAATTTCCAGTCTGATCCACTTGTACACAAATGAGAGACCAGGCAAGAGTAAATGCGTTACATCAGAATTCCGATGCCTCGACACAGTCCTATATCTTTCAGTCTGATTTTGTAAATGTTGCTTCTGTACTACATTAGAAATTTTAGTGCATGTCATGGGCTGAGTTGACTTAAATGCTGCACTAGCACTTGCTGAAGCTTTTCACATCTCTCCATGGTTTTCATTTTAAATATAAAAAGTATTATACTGAACAATACATGTAGAGATGCCGATATCCAGTGACCTATTTCATGTCATTCACAATTATTCAGTCATTGTATGTTTTAAGGCTGGCATAGCTAGATTTGCCCAATACAGACTGGTAAGCTATTGTCATATCACATTGTCAGTCTATCTGTCATCCTCCAGTGTAAACTTTTCACATTTTGATAAGGAAGAAGTATTGAGGGTCCCCTACAAGTAATGTTTTTTTCAGCAGATTTGTCTTAGGGTTGGCAACATAGGCTGGTAAGGGTACCCTTCTTTGACAAATTTCTTCAGACCACTTACATAGATCTACAGACTGAATGTATTGAGGGTTATCTAGTTGGAAGTAAGAAGTGTTCCTCATTTCAATACTTTTGTGTCATTTCATTGATTTATTCAATGTAGAGAAGCAATAAAACTGTTATTTTGTAACTTTTATCAGAATATACATGTATCTATTTTAATTATTTGAAAGTGTCATCAAAGATTTAGTTTTCTAATTTTTATACGCACATCCAATAGACGGGACGTATTATGTTATGGCGCTGTCTGTCTGTCCGGGGTCATGTTTTCCAGACTTTTTTTGGACATCTTTCAAGATATTGCGATGAAATTTGGTATATAGCTTTATTTCAAGCGGCGTCAGTACCAGTTCGAGTTTTATTACGATTGACCTACTTTTGACAGATTTATGGCCCTTGGACTTATAAATTTCAAAATTTTTTAAAAAATTCATTTAAAATCTATTTTTTGTCAAAACATTATGAAATTTCTCATGAAACAAGTAAAGTGTACCAACTATCACATATGTTACGGTTTTTAATATCTTTTTCTTCATTTTTGAAAAATTTATTATTTTAGGGGGGGGGGGGGGGCGGTTGACCATATGTCCTAGGTCATGTTTTCCAGACTTCTTTTTGCCGTCTTTCAAGACATTGAGTTGAAATTTAGTATATGGCTTTATATCAAGCAGCGTCAGTACCAGTTCGAGTTTTGTTACAATTGACCTACTTTTGACGGGTTTATAGCCCTTGGACTTATAAATTTCAAGATTTTTTCAGAAATTCATTAAAAATCTATTTTATGTCAAAACATTATGAAATTTATCATGAAACAAGTAAAATGTACCAACTATCTCATATGTTACGGGTTTTAATATCTTTTTCTTCATTTTTGAGAAATTTATGATTTTAGGGAAGGGGGGGGGGGTTGACCATATGTCCTGGGTCATGTTTTCCGGACTTTTTTTTGCCGTCTTTCAAGATATTGAGTTGAAATATGATGTATAGGCTTATTCGAAGCGGCATCAGTACCAGTTCGAGTTTTGTTACGATTGACATAATTTTGACGGATTTATGGCCCTTGGATTTTGTTTTGAAAATTCATTAAAAATCTAATTTTTGTAAAAACATTATGAAATTTATCATGAAACAAGTAAAATGTACCAACCTCCACATATTTTACAGGTATTGATATCTTTTTCTTCATTTTTGAGAAATTTATAATTTTAGAAGGGGGGGGGGGAGCTAGTTCTAAAAAATAATTTCCAAGATGGGTTGCATAGGACCATTTCTGCAGGAGATATTGCCTTTGGACTTATTCCTATGATAAAATGCTATGAAACGCAATTAACTTCAGTAAACGTCAGATGTTTTTCATGAAAATCATGCCAAATGCGAATTGATCCTGTCCCAATTAAGCGACGGGCGTATGATGCCACGCTAGGCGTTGCTCTTGTTTTTTTATGATTTTAATATGTTCCATTTTCAATGATAGGCTTGTTCTGACATGCTGAAGAGTAATGGTTCAAACCCCATTGCAGCTAAAATTTGATCTAACGCTATTTCAGTTTTTAAGTGTTTTGCAGCACTCAACAAGTCATATTAAAAAAGTTCTCAGTCTTTTCAAATATTTTTATGCCCCCAGATCCATACATCGTCTATTTGTCTGTCTGTCTGTTGTCAACTTTAACCTTAGCTTTAACTTTAGAACCATGAGGAATAGAGACTTCATATTTGATATGTATACACAGCTGATGAAGCCCTTTCAAATGACACCAAGGTCGATGACTTTTTTTACCTTGACAGTAACCTTCACACTAAAAATATCTTTTTGGACTTTGGAAGTTTCATGTCAAAATTTAGTTTTTTTTAGCTCACCTGAGCCAAAGGCTCAAGTAAGCTGTAGTCATAGTGTGCCATCTGTCGCTAACTTTTTCGACTTCATCTCTGGAACTGCATTGCAGATTTTTATCAAACTTTGTATATATGATGTACTCAAGGTCCCCTACTAAAACATTGTTTGGGATCTAGATTCCCACAAGGGTGGATCCAAGCGGGCCAAAAGTGCCCAAAACGGTACCCCTCTTCATAAATCTCCTCCTCCAGAACCAGTGCATAAATGGGGAAACTAATTGCATTTCAACAATCTATAAAGATGGCACATCAAAAATTGTGTTCCGTGTGAAGATCTGTCAAATAGAAATTTAAGCTTTTTTGACGCGTTTCTGGATTTAGTAATTTCAATGCAGAAAAGTGTCGTGTTTTTTCAGTTAATTGATACTGATGATTTCTTATGGACTATTTTGATCATAATTATGGTAAGGAATATTATTGTGACATTATTCTTCTTCATACGGGCTGTATACAGAGACAAACAGAATGCATAAAAATGATCTAGAGGGATGAGTGAAGACATATTGTCATTTTGGTTCCCGCCCAAAATCAAATTTTAGAATTTTTTTTTACATTTGTTTGGACTTTGTGATTACTCAATGCAGAAAAGTGTCACATTTCCTAATTAATTGATAATGATGATTTCTTATGGACTATTGTGATCATAATTATGGTAAGGAATGTTACTTTGAAAGAATTTTGTCAATATCTCAATTTTTGGATTTTTTATGAATTTCTCAAGATTTCCAAATGAGGGTGTATAGGGACAATTCTTCACATTTTTAACTTCTGCTGTTATACCACATGACAGATTTTAATGAAGCATGGTATACATGAAGTACTATAGGTCCTCTTTCAATTTTGTACTTTTCATCCAAATTTGTCAACAGATAATTCCACATCTGAATCACATCTTGTAGAGACAAAGCAAATGCTTAATATCAAAATCACCTGAATGGATGCGCAAAACAATGTTGTTTTCTATTCTGGACTGAAATAAAATTTGACATATTTTCAACATTTGTGTTGACTTAGTCACAGTAATGCAAAAATAAATGAATTCTTCCTTCCTGCATGACTGATCATCTAGGTACTCAGGTGAGTGATATAGGCCCACTTGGGCCTCTTGTTGATATTTTAGGACCCCCTTTCTAATTTTGATACAGGTCAGTTTTAGCATGCTTAAGGATAGCAGTTGAAACCACACCAAATGCAAAATGTTCTTTTGATTTAGTTCATTTTACTGCAAACCAAGTTTTTAAATGTTTTGCAGCATAAAATTTGTTATCCAAATTGTTTCAGTAAAAACATTGAAAAAATGATGTCTGACATAATGGTTTTCAAACATTTTTGTGCCATTGTCTACATTTTTTTTTAATGTAGAGAAGCAAACTGACATTCATTGTCCGTTGTCAAAAAGGAAGATAATGTATGTACCATGGTATCTGGGAATTTTTCAGGCTCTTAGTTGCTTGTGAATGAGCATATTGTGCTGACGCGAGGTATATAGACTCATATGGACCACTTGCTAAGAGAAACATTTCCAAAATGCCCAGTAAGTATAGACCCAAAAGACATAGAAAATGGTGTTGGCACTGACCAGGTTAGATGTAAACCCCATTGTTCTTGTGATGCCAACATGTTAGTACATAATGGGCCATCCAGTATGGTATTGTTAAGGGTAGGTGCCACCAAGTGTTAGTACATAATGGGCCATCCAGTATGGTATTGTTAAGGCTAGGTGCCACCAAGTGTTTGTACATAATGGGCCATCCAGTATGGTATTGTTAAGGGTAGGTGCCACCAAGTGTTAGTACATAATGGGCCATCCAGTATGGTATTGTTAAGGCTAGGTGCCACCAAGTGTTAGTACATAATGGGCCATCCAGTATGGTATTGTTAAGGGTAGGTGCCACCAAGTGTTAGTACATAATGGGCCATCCAGTATGGTATTGTTAAGGCTAGGTGCCATATTTTTATTTATAATCCAAGCATCAACATGTTCCATTAGAAAAAAAAGATTTAAAAAGGAGAAAGGAAAAACTTCAGAAAAATATTTATTTCTTTTCTTTTGTTATTTTCTAATAACAAAAAATAAAATATAACAAAATTTAACATACATTTCAATAAAATTCAGCAACAAGCATTATGATTTTAATGAAAGCATAACTTCTCAGCAAAATCATAAAATACAACTCAATAACCATGCTAGTCTGAATGCATAGATATTTGTTTGTTTTCCTTCATATATGCATATATACATAAACATAAATATAAGTGTTTGGATATGTGAACTAATTCTTTAATAATAGTATGTACATTACAATAGATAACATCACAAGAGAAGGACACAGAACAGAACATCTTAAATATGTCAGGATTTGAAAATACATGTATACTGTATATTTACTGGGTAGTTCCATTTTCTATGTAATGAGAATTAGACAATTACATTTATCAAGAAATGATAGCCTTCAACTTTTACAACTTAATGAGAGACCATGAATCATACATGAAATTTCCCCCCAAAATAATTACACAAGAAAGAGTAAAAGGAAAGACTTGAGAAATCTGACAAACAAGGGGCCTTAACTGTTTTATATTATTTCAACCAAAGGATAGAGAGGGACCCAAGAGATTGGATCAAGCCTGGCACAGCATGCTAGAAATTCAATATGACAGTGGAGCAACATGCCTCTGTATTGTATGCGTCAACAATGGAATATAAAAATAAATTCTACTCTTGTTTCCTCAGAAACATATAACTTGAATTTTCCATTACATTGGAATGATTTAAAAAGTCTTGATTCTATAATCTATATATAAATGTATACTCCTAACCTGAAGTCCCAGTATCTCAAATAGCTTACAAGGACCCTACAAGCTTAGTGAGAGTCAGCTATACATTTCTGACACATCGTTCATTGTTCAAAAGTGTATATCAATTGAAAGACAAATTCAATCAGAAAAAAGTTCACATAATTAAACCCATAAATATTTAAAGAGGGGTTAACATCACTTGTATGAAGAAATTAATTTTTTTAGCGAGAAAGGTTAGAATTAAGACATTTCTAAAAAAAGAACTTTCAACAAGCCTTTTATATATTAAAGCATATCTTATGATAGATGACTTAAAAATTATCAACTATCAGTTTCAGGGAGGAGGGGGGAGGTATATCAATTTTTATATTTTCTATGTATTTCTATGCAAAAGCAAAAATTTCAGAAATAGAAATTTTGATGAAAATTCATTATGGTAGATTGCTGCTGATGATACCCACAAAATGTAAGAGAAAATAAGGAACTGTAAACACTTTGTCAACTCTTCTGAATTTCGTAACATTGAAAAAAAGATGATGACCAAATTAACATTACCCTTACTATTTCTCAATTGACAAATCAGGGAATCATGAAATTAGAATTACCAACAGCAGTAAAAGCATATAGGACTCCTTTAAGATTCATTTTTCATGGGATTTTAATTCTTGCATTCTCCATAATTACATGAGATAATGACATAATCTGTCATGAATTTAAGCATCCACAAACTCAAACAAAGAAGACTCATTGACTGAATAAACCTTTAAAAGGAAAAAAATTCAGTCAAACTTCTGAATATATTCTTGGATGAATTGTCGTTCATTAAATGTGTTATATCACATGAAGATTATGTCACATAAATGATGATGGCATCTGCCACTCTCTACCTTCTCATCAAGACAACAGGACATCTACAGGTTGTGATCCTAGCTTCTACCTCTTGATTCTGAGCCTTGCATGCTACTGACTGAACTATCTATATGCAGGGAAGAGGCCATACAAAAATAGGTTGAAAGTCATTGCTGATTAACACTATTAAATGCTATAACACGTATTTAGAGCAAAGTTGATTTTCCACTGGTGGAGAGTTTTCGTCTGGCTAAAATATCTGTTGAGAAGGAAGGATCGAACTGAAGAGGTGCGACATGTTCCATCTGCTGAGCAGAATAAAATGTTTCATCTATCTCTGTCTTGTGTCCATAGCAACTGCTGCTGAGAGTTCTAAAACAAAATACACAAACTGCACTAAAATGTTTGTGTTGCATGTATAGAAATGAACTGTATTTGTAAAATTTACCTAAGACAGGCGTAACAAAAAGAAACTCAGCAATGACTTCTTAACAGAGGGATGACATGTGACAATCATTCTAAAATTCATATATTGCTTTGTCACAGAAAATGATTCCCTCACTTTTCATCGGGCCTAATTTTCAATAATGACAGCCATGAAGTCAGTAAAAATCAGTGTCTGCCTCGACATATTAACTAAACAGAGGAGTATATATTGCATGTACTCAACAAATACTGATATGTATACAAGACAGATACTTCAGCACTGGTAGATTCCCTCAACAAACACAGATATGTATACAAGACAGACACTTCAGCACTGGTAGATTCCCTCAATAGACACTGATATGTAGACAAGAAAGACACTTCAGCACTGGTAGATTCCCTCAACAGACACTGATATGTAGACAAGAAAGACACTTCAGCACTGGTTGATCCCCTCAACAGACACTGATATGTAGACAAGAAAGACACTTCAGCACTGGTAGATTCCCTCAACAGACACTGATATGTAGACAAGAAAGACACTTCAGCACTGGTAGATTCCCTCAATAGACACTGATATGTAGACAGGAAAGACACTTCAGCACTGGTAGATTCCCTCAACAAACATTGATATGTAGACAAGACAAATACTTCAGCACTGGTAGATTCCCTCAACAAACATTGATATGTAGACAAGACAGATACTTCAGCACTGGTAGATTCCCTCAACAAACACTGATATGTAGACAAGAAAGATACTTCAGCACTGGTAGATTCCCTCAACAGACACTGATATGTATACAAGAAAGATACTTCAGCACTGGTAGATTCCCTCAACAGACACTGATATGTATACAAGAAAGACACTTCAACACTGGTAGATTCCCTCAACAGACACTGATATGTATACAAGAAAGACACTTCAGCACTGGTAGATTCCCTAAATGTGATAACTGTGGCAAACTGAACACTTACTACATGTACTTATGGTGTTCCTTTTTATACACAAATTTCTTTTTAAAAGTAGTCATCTGTCTTACATGAATAAATATTTCTATACAGACAATGACAGCAAGTATCAAGTGAAAACATAATCAATAGAAAGACAAACCAAAAGATGACAGATAGAAAGACAAACAAAAAGATGACCGATAGAAAGACAAACAAAAAGATGACAGATAGGAAGACAAACAAAAAGATGACCGATAGAAAGAGACCACAAGTAAATATCAGTCCTTTGTGTGATGGCAGCAACAGCATCTCAAGTTGTGCTATATATATACATGGACTATGAATGTCACACTGTTACAGTAATCACCCATCAGGCCATTAAGGTGGTGTCCAAATAATCCACAGAAAGACCAAGGTAATCAGTTTTAGCTTTTTGTTTTTTGGCTCTCCCAATTAGATGTCATTGTTTTGAAAGTTTCTTTATAAAAACACAATGTTTAATTGGACCAAAAGATCAGAGGCTACACAACATGGTCTGAACCACACAACTGATCAGAGGCTACACAACACAGTGCGAACCACACAAAAGATCAGAGGCTACACAACATGGTCCGAACCACACAACTGTGATACACACAGATACAATAAAACAAACATTTTAGTATCCTACCTGAACACAACATCTGTCAGCTGATTGTTCTGTATAAAGTCATTGTGCATACTGCCTGCTAACCTCTGAAATTCATCATCACTTCCCATCACTGGCTGAGAGGTATTGCCTGTAACATTAAACATACCAGTAATGAAATACTGAACTTTATAATATGTCATGTACAAGGTTTATTATGTAAGTTGTGTAACGGTCAGTTGCTTTAGTATTGTATATATCCATAGCAAATACTGGGCAGCAGATTAACTGACTCTATAACTTGTTAGAGGATCTACAGCCTGGGAGATAACATCTATCTGTCAGTGAATAAGACAAGAACAATATCAATGATAGCATTAGTAAATAAGGGGAAGATATCCAAATGTATTTCATTATATACATGTTTGCTGTTTGATACACACAATATATCTTAATCTTCAATTAATATTTTGGTAATGTGAATTTGAAATACATTCCTTTTATCTTTCACAAGCTGACAATTTTTACACAAGTGACCAATTTTATATTCAAATGATTAAAATGAAGATTGACTTTGTTTAATTGTAAGATGATAACTGAATTTTTCATGCATTAATCTCTGTAAATCTTTTGGAATGAAACCTTACCATCTAAGCTTTGAAAGAAAGAGTCATACTTCAGATAAGAGTCTCCACAAAGGTACATCTGTCAAAAATCAATGGCATCACTTGAAAGATTTCATACTTGTTACATATCTACAGACACATTTTTACCTTCAATGGTTGATTTTGGCTGTTTACATCCTCTAGGAATCTTTGTTATTTGTTCATGCCACAGCAAGGTTATTACATATATATGGTGCCACCCATCTGGTGCATAGCTTCATAATTGTTACCTATCCCAAGGAGTGAGGGACCTTTAATGTGCTATGTATGCTATAAAATGAACTAAACTACCCTTTGATGTTACAATTAGAATACTTAATCTTCACAGGAACAACAATCAACAATTACAGGAAACCTATGACTGTATTACGCTAGTAATACTCTGGTTTTTATACTCCATTATTATCTTCTTTTTTCTCTCAAAACAATATTCGTGAAAAGTTGCTTAAAAATGATACTCAGGTTATTGCAAATTTAATTGATTTCATCAAATTAAAATTAAATCTTAAAAAGTGAAAATAAATTCTTTGTGTCTTTTACCTCTGTATCACAATCTTCCGTGCAGTTTTTAATATGAAAATCCAAGTCAGCTAGCAAAGGCAAAGCTCCTTTCCACTACAACAGAAAAGCCACAATCAAATTAAATAAAATGCATGAATACTTAGACTTTAATACATTCTATCCAAATATTATTAATAAAAAAATTCCCAAGATTAGATCATTCCTGAAAACTTTTACAAATTTGATCTCCAGATCTGACCTTGACATTAGATGTTTAGTTTTTTTAATTTTGGTTGTTTAATGTTTTGGTGTGATTACTTATAAGGTGGTGGTCATGCATGTGGTGGTCATAAATGTGGTGAAGGACAACAGGGAATGTACTAAGTGTACTGTATCATACCATAAGCAATATCAACAAGATAATGCAGACCTAACTGAACAAAGCATGGCTGTATTGAAGGCTAAACAATCAATATCTGCTTTGTGACTCTCAGTCAAACAGTTAAAACTAACTCAGTACATTACAGTGTATTGTTTGAACCTTTTGTATAAATGTGTTTTGTGTATTCTTAATATACATATAGATCAACATAAGCAAAGCCACCAGAGGTGACCAGAGGGAAAAATCCTACCTTACCTAAACTGCACTGAATCAACATAAGCAAAGCCACTTTTATCAGAGGGAAAAATCCTACCTTACCTAAACTGCACTGAATCAACATAAGCAAAGCCACTGTGACCAGAGAGGAAAATCCCACCTTACCTAAACTGCACTGAATCAACATAAACAAAGCCACTGTGTCCAGAGAGGAAATATCCCACCTTACCTAAATTGCACTGAATCAACAAAAGTAAAGCCCTGTGTCCAGAGGGGAAATATCCCACCTTAGCTAAACTGCACTGAATCAACATAAGCAAAGCCACTATGACCAGAGGGAAATATCCCACCTTACCTAAACTGCACTGAATCATCATAAGCAAAGCCACTGTGACCAGAGAGGAAAATCCCACCTTACCTAAACTGCACTGAATCAAAGCCACTGTGACCAGAGAGGAAAATCCCACCTTACCTAATTTGCACTGAATCAACATAAGCAAAGCCACTTTTATCAGAGGGAAAAATCCTACCTTACCTAAACTGCACTGAATCAACATAAGCAAAGCCACTTTTATCAGAGGGAAAAATCCTACCTTACCTAAACTGCACTGAATCAACATAAGCAAAGCCACTTTTATCAGAGGGAAAAATCCTACCTTACCTAAACTGCACTGAATCAACATAAGCAGTGCCACTGTGACCAGAGAGAAAAATCCTATCTTACCTAAACTGCACTGGATCAACATAAGCAATGCCACTGTGACCAGAGAGAAAAATCCCACCTTACCTAAACTACACTGAATCAACATGAGCAAAGCCCTGTGTCCAGAGGGAAATATCCCACCTTATCTAAACTGCATTGAATCAACATAAGCAAAGCCACTGTGACCAGAGAGGAAAATCCCACCTTACCTAAACTGCACTGAATCAACATAAGCAAAGCCACTTTTATCAGAGGGAAAAATCCTACCTTACCTAAACTGCACTGAATCAACATAAGCAATGCCACTGTGACCAGAGAGAAAAATCCCACCTTACCTAAACTGCACTGAATCAACATGAGCAATGCCACTGTGACCAGAGGGAAAAATCCCACCTTACCTAAACTGCACAGAATCAACATAAGCAAAGCCACTTTTATCAGAAGGAAAAATCCTACCTTACCTAAACTGCACTGAATCAACATAAGCAATGCCACTTTTATCAGAGGGAAAAATCCTACCTTACCTAAACTGCACTGAATCAACATAAGCAAAGCCACTTTTATCAGAGGGAAAAATCCTACCTTACCTAAACTGCACTGAATCAACATAAGCAATGCCACTGTGACCAGAGAGAAAAATCCTATCTTACCTAAACTGCACTGGATCAACATAAGCAATGCCACTGTGACCAGAGAGAAAAATCCCACCTTACCTAAACTGCACTGAATCAACATGAGCAAAGCCCTGTGTCCAGAGGGAAATATCCCACCTTACCTAAACTGCATTGAATCAACATAAGCAAAGCCACTGTGACGAGAGAGGAAAATCCCACCTTACCTAAACTGCACTGAATCAACATAACCAAAGCCACTTTTATCAGAGGGAAAAATCCTACCTTACCTAAACTGCACTGAATCAACATAAGCAATGCCACTGTGACCAGAGAGAAAAATCCCACCTTACCTAAACTGCACTGGATCAACATAAGCAAAGCCACTATGACCAGAAGGAAATATCCCACCTTACCTAAACTGCACTGAATCAACATGAGCAAAGCCACTGTGACAAGAGGGGGAAATCCTACCTTACCTAAACTGCACTGAATCAACATAAGCAATACCACTGTGACCAGAGAGAAAAATCCCACCTTACCTAAACTGCACTGAATCAACATGAGCAAAGCCACTGTGACAAGAGGGGAAAATCCTACCTTACCTAAACTGCACTGAATCAACATGAGCAAAGCCACTGTGACAAGAGGGGAAAATCCCACCTTACCTAAACTGCACTAGATCAACATAAACAAAGCCACTGTGACCAGGGGGAAAATCCCACCTTACCTAAACTGCACTGAATCAACATAAGCAATGCCACTTTTATCAGAGGGAAATATCCCACCTTACCTAAACTGCACTGAATCAACATAAGCAAAGCAGCTGTGACCAGAGGGAAATATCCCACCTTACCTAAACTGCAATGAATCAACAAAAGTAAAGCCCGGTGTCCAGAGGGAAAAATCTCACCTTACCTAAACTGCACTGAATCAACATAAGCAATGCCACTTTTATCAGAGGGAAATATCCCACCTTACCTAAACTGCACTGAATTAACATAAGCAAAGCCACTGTGACAAGAGGGGAAAATCCCACCTTACCTAAACTGCATTGGAGCAAAAAGTTCAGATTTAATGGGTATTTTTAATGATCATCATGTTTTTGGTTCTTTCTCATTATTAGTTTTGACTAAAATCTTAAAACTGGTTCCTCAAACAAAATGTAAAAATACAGCACAGGAAAATGGGTATCATATGGTGCTTTAACATATCATACATGGCCGTGCACATATAATCCACTTTCCTGAACTTTATAATTATTATTCTAAAATATTTCTTATAACGTCACTATGTTCTTCGTTTTAGAGTATATTATAGTTTAATATGTAATAAGAGAATATAAAATCACTGCAAGTAACTGAAGATAGCAGTTTAGAAATAAACTTACCAATGTTGTTATCACTTTATCTCTATCAATATCGCTGTCATCTATTAATAGTAGCAATGAGATGTCTGAGTGACATTGTACGTACAAGGTCAGATTATGCAAATTATTATCTGCAGGCATCCAATCAGGATGTTCATCACTAGAATTCGTCTCCCTACTACTGACAGAATCTTTTAAACTTGAAAACAAAGAGGAATGTTTTGAACTGCGAATGCTTGAGTTAACAGAATCAGACATTTTAATTGTACTGTCTTTCGATGATAAAGAAGATATCTTTACAGTATCATCAACAGAATCTTCACAAGATCCATCCTGAATTTCACTCTCTTTGAACTCTAGTCTTTCTTTCCTCTGACTAGATTTGGCAAGGGAAATTAAGTCAGCTGTAATTAAAGCACCGGTTGACATTGATTCAGCATCAGATGTTTCAGGCTCAGTCATATCTACATCAGACGAAAAAGAAGAGGGACTCTTTTTATTCAAATTGCTTTGACCTACAGACAGTCTAGAGGACCCATTCTCTGAATTTCCACTATCAAGATTGATATTTATACTTTCATTCTTGCATTCATCAGTACTTTTTAACATAACTTTATTACATGCTGAACTCTGTAAGCTCACATCTTTATCTTCTTCTATAGAATCTGTTATACATCCTGGCATTTCAGCTACGATAACGACTTCAGGCTTCACCACATCAAGGGAGCATTTTCTTTTCCCATCATCATCAGAACTAGTTAGAGACAAACTCCATAAGTCATTTGGCGAGTGGAACTCACTTGTTTTGTCCTCAGATGATGAATTTAACTTCTCACACTCAATCTCATCATCTTTCTCAAGGTCACTTATTGTCTCTTCCTCCTTAATTTCACTCTGATCTGTAACTAAAGTTCTCTTTATTTCTTCAGCATTGTATATTTGAGATTCAAATGTTTTCGACTCTTGATGATTCGCAGATTTCCAGATTTGATCATGGTTAGTTCCAGATAGATTTTCATTTAAATTCCTTTGTTGATCTTTAACTTTTTCTTCAGAGATTCCAGAAACTCCTACATTATCCTCCTTTTCTGGAATTATTTCCATTTCTTTTTTTCTTAAGAAATCAGTTCGTGAGTTGCTTCGTTTGATGTGAAATGCACTAAGGTCTTCAATTATTTCAGATTCTGTATCATTTGTCCAGACGAATTTAGAAGTCTGATTATGCTGATGAGATGTTTTCCTGTTTTTCATTATCAAATCATACTGGTCATCCTCAAGGAAAATGGATGCCAGTCTAACACCCATTGGAAGTTCAAAATCTGGAAAGGAAATACCATAAATATGAATAGAATAAGGATAGATGTTTTGATTATACTACTTGCTCGGTGTAATAACCAGTTTTAATTGTTTTTCAAACAAAAATGAATACAAGGAGTGTTATTGGTTATAGAATGAATGCCAGTGTTATATTGAAAACACACTGTGACCTCTAAAATAATTATAACCTCTGTCAGCACTTGCTTCAAATCTTGGAGGAGACAAGTGTGATAGCTCTACTTACACCGTATACTTATGCAAACAGATTTATCTAAATTTGTGGGATTTTCTACAAATTTGGCAAATATAAGATGATAAATTAAACTGTTTTGATGACATACAATGAAAACAAATATGGGTTTAATGTTTACTGCTTTGTTGCTTAATTTCTATAAGATACTTGGGGGTTACAATATCACACTCAACAATATTTTACTTATATCACGAGCAAGATATGGGGCAGGCTTGGTGTAGTGGTTAAGTGCTTGGCTTGCGGCGCCGACGATCCGGGTTCGATTCCCGGGTTGCGCCATTATGTTTAAGAGGTTGGTAACCTCCTGCTTCCATGTCACGATATAACTGAAAAATTGTTGAAAGCGACGTAAAACACCAAATCAACCAACCAACGAGCAAGATGATTGATTGATTGACTGATTATTGTTTTACGTCACTCCATGATTATTTCACGTATATGGTGACAGCATCTGCCTGTTGCAATGCACACAAATTTAGACCTTTGCAACGGACCCACCCAAAGCAGTGAGGGATCTTTTACGTGCCACACCTACCGTGACACAGGACCTTGGTTTTTACTGTCTCATTCGAAAGACAGAACACCGGTGTGCCCAGGACAGGAGCCAAACCTGGGACCTCTCGATCACGAGCTGAGCACTTTATCCACTAGGCTACACCAGCCTCATGAGCAAAAAGAAGTAGCTAACCAGCCTATCAAATGCCTTGGTGCAATCAAGCTTACTCTTGGTAAATGTATAAACATTTATATATATGTTGTGAAATAAATTTATGTTTGTCTTATATCATTTATACTTCTATACCTTATATGCTATTTCAGCCCCATCATGACTTTACTCCTTTAACAATCAGGACTAATGTTAATTCTATTTTTACAGAATTAATAAAAGTAGTTCATACTCACCCGTTTCAATATCAAGACATGGCAACTAGAAAAGAATACATATGAATCAATAATTTATCTTGGTAGAAATTTTCAATTTTCATCCAGTCAGTTTTATTTGAATACTAGTCAAAATGATTATTTTCTTAAGGCCATCTAAATGTCTTCATACATAAGTGTAATTATGTAATACACTTCATTAGATACTGCACAATACAACCTTACTTGTTACAATAACCTTCACAACATTGTGTTTGTATGAGCAGTGGTATATCAAATAAAAAAGAAACTCTTTAAGTTGGAGTAAACTTCATTCTCGTTACCATAGCCACTTGTTTCATAGGATTTTACTGTTATAACAGACTTGCAGTTATTTTGATTACATTGTACAAACACTTATCTATTTCCCTTCACCCATTTAGGTCCAGTATAACAAGTAGTTTGTTAATCCATGTATAATGATTCTGCTTATTTCTTATAGTTAATCACATGTTCAGTAATTTATGTTTCAATTATCAGTGTGAGAGCTACATCACCTTCAGTAATTGTAATAACATTATAGTACAACATTTGAGGTCAGTACAAACATCAAGTCTTCAGATATAACCCAGGAATTATATATAGTTTTTGATTTTGGAGTCTTTTATCATTTTATCTCTAACTGTTCATGTAATCAACAAATAACCTTACGATAGATTTATCTCAAAGCTTACTTAAATATCTAGTACAGGTTTACCTTAAAGCTTACCTACCAGTAAATATCTAGGACAGGTTTACCTTAAAGCTCACTTAAATATCTAGGACAGATTTACCTCAAAGCTTACTAAAATATCTAGGACAGATTTATCTTAAAGCTTACTAAAATATCTAGGACAGGTTTACCTTAAAGCTCACTTAAATATCTAGGACAGATTTACCTCAAAGCTTACTAAAGTATCTAGGACAGATTTATCTTAAAGCTTACTAAAATATCTAGGACAGATTTACCTCAAAGCTTACTTAAATATCTAGGACAGGTTTACCTTAAAGCTCACTTAAATATCTAGGACAGATTTACCTCAAAACTTACTAAAATATCTAGGACAGATTTATCTTAAAGCTTACTAAAATATCTAGGACAGATTTACCTCAAAATTTACTAAAATATCTAGCACGGATTTAACTTAAAGCATACTTAAATATCTAGGACAGATTTACTTCAAAGTTTACTAAAATGTCTAGGACAGATTTACCTCAAAGCTTACTAAAATATCTAGGGCAGATTTACTTCAAAGTTTACTAAAATATCTAGGACAGATTTACCTCAAAGCTTACTAAAACATCTAGGTCAGATTTACCTCAAAGTTTACTAAAATATATACCACACTGATTTCATTCTGCATTTATGTTTGAGACAAATGATGCATGTGCATTATCTCTCATTACTAGTTCAGACATTTCAGTGTATTCCTTTGTGTAAAGATTTGAATTTACAGAAATTAAAATTACTGTCACAGCATTTCATCATTTCATAGACATTATACAAAATTGCTATCTGCTAATAAAAATCTATATCTGTAAATACCATTTAATTAACTAACACACAGCAATGTACTTGCCATCAGGTTTTATATACTCCAATAAGTTGCGATAAATAACTGTTGCCTAAATAAGCAAATATACCACCACGAACAAAATAAATACCATTTAAGCAGTCAACGGCATGTTTTTGCTGGTCTGTACTTATAAAAAGAACTGACATTATCTGACAATAGAGCACTCACACTAGGGTTCATGATGATCAGCTTCCTGGTAAGTTCTGCTGACACCTGGCTGCATAGAACTCTGCAAAACAATAACCATTATTATCAGTGCAACCTGTCATGAAAGTAATGTAAATAAATTCATAATATACATTCCTAAGCTGGCCGGGGTTCGAGTCCCGCTCTGGTCATGCCGGTGTTCTGTCTTTTCGGATGAGACAGTAAAAACCGAGGCTCCGTGTCGTGGTATGCATGGCACATTAAAGATCCCTCATTGCTTTGGGTGGGTCCCTTGCAAAGGTCAAAATTTGTATGCCCCGCATCAGGCAGATGCCGTCACCATATACAAGCAAATATTTGTGGTGTGACATTAAACAAAAATCAATCAATCAATCAATCAACATTCCTAAGTTTGTGAAAAGGGTTAAGGTAAGCAGAATAATGTCTTTGTTTGTGGAAAGTGTTAAGGTACCAGTAAGCAGAATAATGTCTTTGTGGAAAGGAAAAAGGTAAGTGGAGTAATGTCTTTGTATGTAGAAAGGGTTAAAATAATGTCTTTTTGTGGAGAGGGTAAAGGTATTAAGCAGAATAATGTCTTTGTGGAAAGTGTAGGTAAGCAGAACAATGCCTTTGTTTTCTCAAAGGGTTAAGGTAAACAGAATGATGTCTTTGTTTGCTCTAAGTGTTAAGGTAAGCAGAATAATGTCTCTCTGTTTGCTCAAAGGGTTAAGGTAAAACAGAAAAATGTCTTTGTGTGCTCAAAGGGTTAAGGTAAACAGAAAAATGTCTTTGTTTGTCGAAAGGGTTAAGGTAAACAGAATAATGTATTTCTTTGTTGTATTTTGTCTCATAAGATTATTCTGATAGCCGAGTCTTGAGATCTGGATACCCGAGTCTTGAGATCTTGATCCAGAACGACATTTTACACAAATTTATGCAGTCCTTGTAGAAAAGGTGGGACATTTATACATCTCTATGTAAATTTAAAGATGCATCCTGATGAAAAAAAATCCCTATAGCTCACAGTTACTGGGATATCCTTTACTATAACAGTGTCCTAACTTTGCCTCAAAGTGAGACCCAAGGAGTGCATAAAAACTGAAAAATGATGGTGCAGATTTACACAGTGACAGCTTTGACTGATGAATTGCATAAAACTTTGACAAGTGCAGCACAACCCACATAAATCAGTGAGAAATCTTTTACTTGCACAATGTCTAACATTGAGACTCTCAGTTTCTACTTTGACATCAGAACAACAAACAATGACCAAGTCACTGGCGAGGCATGAACCTTATACCTCTTGACCCTGACTTACAGCATGTCTATACCTGAGCATAATACTTGGATAAGTAAATGTGAGATTTATATGAAATGTAAGAAAATGCTCATTTCACAGTTTGAAATTAGCAACAGTCTGAGATAAGTACCCCGGTAGTCTCTGAATTGGGCAAGCTAAACTCTTCAAATCCCCTGGGATAGTTGTAGTAGATTTTGTATACTACTGGTCTGATTGGCTCGTTGACAGAGAAAATTAATTTGATCCCTGAATATGTAAAGGTCAATACTCATCTGAACACCAAGTCTTAACCCTGATTTGTTGGGTCTTTATATTACGGTAGTAAGTAGATGTGAGTATGACAGTAACATAGCCCTAGTAACTTTCGTATTGTATATTGATGTAGCCTGGTCGGTTGGCTCATACAAACTTATCAGCAATTATTGACCTTAATCTTAACAACATATATGTGTTGCAAAGAGAACAACATTTTTAACTCTCATTTTTCATGTTTTCAATATGATCTAGAAGAGAAAATCATGCTTTAAAACATGTTGTTCATTTAAATGACATCTTCACTATAGGACTCGTATGACTATCATTGGACTTGTAGATTTTGAATTCAGCTAGTAAGACTGGCTATTGAAGAGGAGAAATTGAATTTCATTTCTGTATTTGTAAAGGTCAATTGTTTTATGACTTAAAAGGATCATGTAACCTTTCGGTCAGGCAGCCACTGTAAGTCCTTTAGTCAATACACATGACAGAGGTGGAGGGATAGTTACAGTCCAGTGCTTTAGTCCCCTCAGACACTGTAAGTCCTTCAGTCAATACACATGACAGAGGTGGAGGGATAGTTACAGTCCAGTGCTTTAGTCCCCTCAGACACTGTAAGTCTTTCAGTCAATACACATGACAGAGGTGGAGGGATAGTTACAGTACAGTGCTTTAGTCCCCTCAGACACTGTAAGTCTTTCAGTCGATACACATGACAGAGGTGGAGGGATAGTTACAGTACAGTGCTTTAGTCCCCTCAGACACTGTAAGTCCTTCAGTCAGTACACATGACAGAGGTGGAGGGATAGTTACAGTCCAGTGCTTTAGTCCCCACAGACACTGTAAGTCCTTCAGTCAGTACACATGACAGAGGTGGAGGGATAGTTACAGTCCAGTGCTTTAGTCCCCTCAGACACTGTAAGTCTTTCAGTCAATACACATGACAGAAGTGGAGGGATAGTTACAGTCCAGTGCTTTAGTCCCCTCAGACACTGTAAGTCTTTCAGTCAATACACATGACAGAAGTGGAGGGATAGTTACAGTCCAGTGCTTTAGTCCCCTCAGACACTGTAAGTCCTTCAGTCAGTACACATGACAGAGGTGGAGGGATAGTTACAGTCCAGTGCTTTAGTCCCCTCAGACACTGTAAGTCCTTCAGTCGATACACATACTCAGAGCATGTCTCTCACCAGAGGTGTCATATTTCATGAACAGATTTCATTGATATTTATCTTATCGTCTTGAAACCAGTGATTATGAACTATATAAGACAAACCAGTGATTATGAACAATTTATGACAAACTTCTGATTTTCATGACATTAGAAATTCTCAGATTTTATATATAAATACCTGTTTTTAAAGACTATTATACCCAATAAAACACCTGGTCTTCTTTGGCTTGACTGTAAAATGTCAGATGCTTGTAAGAAAAGTTCTCCTCTACCCTGAAATAAAATTACAGATTGCCATTTAAATTTCAGAATAGAACAAACTTTATGAAAGTGAAATATATTCTAAAACAGTACCTGCAAAAATTACAATATGGCCACCTGTATTATAATTATAATCATTTTCACATACCAGTAGATTCACCTTTACGATTGTTGCTATCAACTGGAAGCACTTTTCCTGGTAAATAAAAAGTGTTCATTTTATGATTAAGGGGTCACCTGCCTTGAGTAGCCACTTCTTTATATTTCTTAAGGTAGCCACTTCGGAGAAGCTCTTGTGTAATTGTTTACTGCCCTCGAGTAAACCTTGTAATTTCAAGGTTGATTAGGTATCAACATAAGAAAAATGACAAAATACTTCATCATTACAGACAGAGCACAATGCATCATTACAGGCAGAGCACTATGCATCATCACAGACACAGCATAATGCATCAATGCAGATGGCAGAGTTTAATGCATCAATGCAGGGAGAACATGATGTAAGTAATCTATCATTTCAGGGGGTGAATTTATACACTATGTAGCCACCTTTTCAGTTTTCCCTTTGCTGACTTCTTCAGATACCGCCAGTTGCTCATTACTTATTTTACGAGGGTAATTCATCAGAGACATATTCTTCCTACTCATGAGACTGACTTGCCTGCAAATTTTTTCAGTGAAAATGTCCCATCCTTTAAGTTGAAATAAATATGTTCTGGAAGTAGCAAAACTTCCTTTTTTCAAACTCCCTAGTGAAATCACAATGCATAGATAATGATGTCACATATGTAACAAAATCTAGGGATGATGCATGCTACAAGTCAGAAATTTTGTTAATATTTGTTGTTTAAAAAAGAAAATATCTATATAAAGTGTATTGTCAGCTGTATAAGCAGGGATAGCAAATAATCCACACTTAAATTAAAAGCTTCTGAATTAAACAGAAATCCCATAAACAAATGGAAATGATATTGGGTCTTTTATGTTAAACAGAATTATTTCCCGTTTGCAACAGTATCTGACAAAAAACAATTATGGTGTCATCAATTTCCTATGAAAATGTCATTTGTGGACAATCATTTCCCTGAATTTTAGATCAGTTTCCATAGAATTTGATGATGTCATAATTGTTTTATGTCAGATACCATCCTCAATGGGAAGTAACTCTGTATAACTAAAAGACTGAATACCATGTAGTGAGAATTCACTCTCAAAATTAATTTTCATCTTTTTTATTTTCTCAGATAAGAGAATGATCATAATAAAAATTGCCTGAAATTATTCGAACCAAACTATATGTATTTTTTGATATGTCAGAAATCACATTTCTTTATTGCATCTTTTGATCTATTACTGAAAAAAACTGAAGCACATATGCAGAAATTGCATATTAAGTTTATGCACAGCATGGTCAAGTTAATAATACAAAAACTTTTTGACTGTGGAAATTTCCAACAATATGGTATGCTCTGTCTATCAGAAATCCATTATTAATAAATATCCAAAAACAATTTTCTTTTCTAACTGTTTTATGTAATAAGCCTCACCTTGGGTATATTAACAGAGGGAAGGATTTGAAAAGCCTGAGTCAGGTAGCTGTCATGCCATGCTGCCGCTGGGTACAGAATATCCCAGATTCCATGCAACTCCTTCACAAAACTAGTCTGGTTTCCATCACACTTCTGTCAAATGAAAATGTCAACAATTTATAAGTCATAACTGAATTGATCTGACTATTACATACTTCTGTCTATTTAGTGTTTCATGAAGCAATGCACAATTTGTTCTTTTCTAAAGGGTCCTCAACACTTCAATAAAAGGCTACCGTATTGAAAGGAACCTTGGTGATTAATAATCGTCTATTGATATCACAATGTACTGGGAGAAATTCAGATTGCTTTTCAATGTTTATTATTGCTAAGTTTACATCCGTATGGACAATGGTACTTAGTTCACAATGACAGAAACTAATGTTATTACAAGCACAAATCCAGAGAGACGATATGGGATAGGAAATGTTTTATACATGTATTTAAATATTCAAGGTATTTTCATAGCTCATTGTAATAGTTGTTTTTAAAGTAGTTTCTTGCAAACTCTGTTTTCAAATGTATAAAATATTGTCTGATTGTCATAAACACAATGAACAGAATTACAAATGTTATTGATTCACACTACATTTGAAGATATTTTGTCAGTGTTTACCACAAGAAGACTTTCTGTCCACATTTATTATAGTTACTGCCTAATATCGCATTTGGAAATGTATCAATTTTGCCAAAAATATTGTACAAAATTAAAGTATGAAATGGTAGCACAAAATCGCATGATGAAAACTTTTGGATTGCTAAAATGATCAACCATTGTCCATTGTCTAGTAATTACATTACTAGAATGAGGAGACATTACCCACTATGTATGATTGCTAGTGGGAGGAACTATTGCCCATCATGAGGCATTACATTACTCTATGATGAACTGTTGTCGATCATGTGGCATAAAATTACGATATGATGAGTCACTACCCATCATGTGGCATTACATTACTATGTGATAAACTACTGCCTATCATGTGGCATTACATTACTATATGATAAACTATTGCCCATCATGTGGCATTACATTACTCTATGATGGACTATTGTCGATCATGTGGCATAACATTACCATATGATAAACTATTGCCCATCATGTGGCATTACATTACAATATGATAAACTACTGCCCATCATGTGGCATTACATTAGTCTATGATGAACTATTGTCGATCATGTGGCATAACATTACCATATGATAAACTATTGCCCATCATGTGGCATTACATTACAATATGATAAACTACTGCCCATCATGTGGCATTAGATTACTATATAATAAACTACTGCCCATCATGTGGCATTACAGTACTATATGATGAACTATTGCCCATCATGTGGCATTACATTACAATATGATAAACTACTGCCCATCATGTGGCATTACATTACTATATAATAAACTACTGCCCATCATGTGGCATTACATTACTATATGATGAACTATTGCCCATCATGTATCAATTACATTACTATATGATGAACTATTGCCCATCATGTGGCATTACATTACTTATAGGTTATTGACTGAATACAATGAAATATGACTGCCCGAGGTCTTTGAGCCGCATCTGCTCAAAGACCGAGGACGGTCATATTTTGTCGTATTCAGTCAATAACCTTTTTATTACATATATCACCATCCATTTTCATTTAATTCTATAAATCGAAGTATTTTCGTTAATGGTACTGTCCGCCATGTTTGTTTGCGTACAGTATGACGTCAAATATAAGTATAAATATAATTGGAAATAGTCCCCGGGCTAATATGAAGTTTGTGGGCATTTATGGCTCTATATCAGCCCGGAAACTTTCTATATAAACTATTGGTAAAATTTTCAAAATATGTAATAATATATGATAAACTACTGCCCATCATGTGGCATTACATTACTATATGATAAACTACTGCCCATCATGTGGCATTACATTACTCTATGATGAACCATTGTCAATCATGTGGCATTACATTACTGCACTGTATATGATGAGTCACTACCCATTATGTGGCATTACATGTACATTACTATATGATGGGCTACTGCCCATTAAGTATAATTACATAATTAGAATGATAAATCATTGTGCATTGTGTGTGAATACACTTTACTTAGGCTCTCACAATTATGAAATACCCCAAAATTGATATAAAATCACTTTATTAACACAAACACTCTGTATTGCAAATTTTACGACCGTTATCAAGCGATTTTTGAGATGACAAATAATAGCTTATGTATCTTTGAAACGTAAACATGGATTTTACATAGCTTTGTATTTGTCATCTCAAAAATTGCTTGATAAAGGTCATGAGGCTGAAAGTTTGCAATACAGAGTGTTTGTGTTCCTTTACTTTTTATGTACCGAACTTCCCTTTGGAGGACTTCTTCGAATCTTAATCACTTTATTAACATTTCTAAAACAGGAAAATGTTATTCTCAGTGTACCATGTTTTCAATGCTTGAATTAATA
Organism: Pteria penguin; assembly: GCA_035048485.1. NCBI lineage: Eukaryota > Metazoa > Mollusca > Bivalvia > Pterioida > Pteriidae > Pteria > Pteria penguin. The sequence continues at coordinate 8,886,761 of CM068590.1, read as the reverse complement.
AAAATTCAGAATAACATGATCACCTAGGAATTTTATAGTGCTGGCTCTAGTAATTTTGGCATAAAAAACTAAAATTTTGTTTAAAAACATTTTACCAATTATTGACTACAAATGATGAAGCCAACCCAGTATATGGACTATACTGGTAATAACACAGACCTGCCTTATATTCTCTAGACTTCCACAGTACATGACAAAAACATCATAGAGGAAGGTCAGTTGTCTTCCAAGCTGTATGTCACTGTCCTCAAGACTTCCTTCTAGACCCTGTGTATATACAACAACATATTTCTTATACAAACAAAATGGTAAGGCACAATTCTGAGAGGGAATAACAATTGTTTTATAAAATTAATTTTTGCATATATTCATTCCCACATCATAAATTACACTTTCATGTGAAAATCTTGAATCTTATGACATTGTACATTACTTGTCTTGTTTTAAGATCCTGAATCTTATGACATTATACATTACTGTCTTGACTGAAGATCCTGAATCTTATGAAATTTTGTCCAGAATTGAACTTAGGACTTTCTAACCTTGAGTTAATACCTTTAACACCGAGTCGTGCAGTCATAATACTGGTACTAGAAACATGTGTGGGATGAACATGATAATTGCGGTTGACTTTTTGAGAATAAGTAATGTGATAAATAAATTTCAAGAAACTTTAGATTTAAATCAAATATTGAAATGAATAATACTACAGCCAGCTCTCAATAAATCGAATTTGAAGGAACTGCATGTGCAAAATATCAGTCAGAAAATCTCAGTCCTTGTGACAAATATTTCCTAATACATGTACTTTTATCCAGATTCAAGTATCACAAGGTATTTGTGATACAGTATGATACAGTATATTGTGATACAGTATGATACAGTATATTGTGATACAGTATGGTACACTATATTGTGATACAGTATGATACACTATATTGTGATACAGTATGATACACTATATTGTGATATGATACAGTATGATACACTATATTGTGATATGATACAGTATGATACATTATATTGTGATACAGTATGATACACTATATTGTGATACAGTGTGATACTGTATATTGTGATACAGTATGATACAGTATATCGTGATACAGTATGGTACACTATATTGTGATACAGTATGATACACTATATTGTGATACAGTATGATACACTATATTGTGATATGATAAAGTATGATACACTATATTGTGATATGATAGAGTATGATACATTATATTGTGATACAGTATGATACACTATATTGTGGTATGATACACTATATTGTGATATGATACAGTATGATACACTATATTGAGATATGATACAGTATGATACACTATATTGTGATACAGTATGATGCACTATATTGTGATATGATACAGTATGATACACTATATTGTGATATGATACAGTATGATACACTATATTGTGATATGTTACAGTATGATACACTATATTGTGATATGATACAGTATGATACACTATATTGTGATATGATACAGTATGATACATTATATTGTGATATGATACAGTATGATACACTATATTGTGATATGTTACAGTATGATACACTATATTGTGATATGATACAGTATGATACACTATATTGTGATATGATAACATCATCATACAGCCAAGTAAAAAGAAAAACTTCATATTAACTTCTTGGAGTAAATCATCTGTAGAGTATATACTGAACACACTGCTGTAGAATGTCTGTGAGCATTGTCTGATTTTACTGGGGAGCAATCAATATTTTATATTTCTCTAAAAAGCTATTCACAGTAGTTTCAGACTAATCACTGATTAAATCAGGTTATTTTGTACACATAAGAACCCATGTCGGAATCTGTATTCCAAACATCAGGACATGATTTGCATATCATTAAGCCTTACGATCAATACGATATATCAGTGAATCATTACATGCCCAAGTTTATCCCAGAATGCAGCATTCTACAATCCCAGAATGCAGCATTCTACAACTACAAAGGCATATTGTTCTGCTCATTGATGTTATGTGCTGTTTATAACACACTGGGTATTTTTTCAGGAGTTGGATGTATACCTTAATTTTGCTCCATTTTTCCTTCTCAGTCTACAATATTCTATCAGGACCACTATATACAAATATAAAATCACACAATGGTGGAAGTCACTTTAACATTACGTATCATTCAATGTCATATAGCTCCAGAAAGACAAATATACCAGAGTGTAATGCCCAAGTCTTTTCAGACAGTATTTTCCATTTTGTAATTTGAAGACAGTTGGTGCTGATTTGCTGATTGTACTGTAAAGAAATTCTGAGATTCCCATCAGTTGACCACACATGGCACACTGGTCATCCTCGCTGACCTACAATGATAAACCAAAGATCTTGAGACAAATTCATTATAATCAGATGTGACATTGTAGTGATTAGTTAAACATACATGTGCTGGGATATCACTGATGAAGAGTTGACCACTATTAACCAATGCTATATAAGCCTGTCCTAGACCCTCAGAGGCCCTACTCCATGATGCAGAGTTAAAACTTCCATTCTTTCATATACTTTATTATATTATTTGTATCAGAAGAGCAAACAAGAATTCTACTGACTCATTTTTGAGAAGCAAAACAGACAAAATGGACAAACAGATGGATTGTTAGCTGTCAGCATAATATGCTGTGCATTATATGACATTTATAAAAAGGAATCACAATGCTGCTTTTCTTTCATTGTTTACTACGCAGTAACTTTACGGCACTCCACTACGTCATTGGCATTATAGTCTACAGAAAACTGCGTAACAAAATTTTGAGTAAAGATTATTTATGTGGTAAAATGCAAATTGTTTAACATGAAGATTGTTTAACAAGTCTATTCTTTTACAAAGTATAATTTTATCTCTAGCTGTTTGCAATCATGTGACTACTATATTTAGCATATGCAGTATGAGCAACAAACATTCAAAAAGTACAAGAGTATGTTGTCCAATTTGGTAATCAAATTTTGTTGTAAACAATAAAAGGAAGCCTATCAATAAAATTTATAGCTGTGCCCAATTTATAAGAGGCATAATTGTCTATAAATACTGGGATGAAATTGCCGAATGGTGTAATTTTACAATAAATGGTCTAATTAAATTGAAATTCTATTGATACTTTAAAATCTAAAAGTCAGGCCCAGCAAGACAACTTTAAAATAGATGTAGAACAGTCTTTCTGTGAAATTACGCAACAAATAGAGTTGCGGAAAAGGTTACACTAAAGTATTTTACTTGGCATGTTAATTGTTGCAGTTTATCTCTCTTCATAAAGTACAATGGGCCATAGTGACGTCATGTTATGTTTTGGCAGGTTTTCTGCAACATTATATAATTGTGTATTGCCTTAACACAGCTGCTTTCACCATTCTCATTCTGAAATTCATATGTGTGCTTAGTATATAAGTTTTTCCATTGCTGAAAATCAAACTGTTGGAGCAAACATCCAGATAAAATGACAACACATTTTCAATAATAACATATTACCGATGGTGGATAGAAATAAAGAATGGCATCTTTCAAATCATCTTCTTCCTTCTGCAGCCTTGTGTGATCATAGATGAAAAATATTCCAACACCATTCTTCCTAGAAAGGCAAAAAAGAGAGAGAGAGAGAGATTTCATTTTGGATACTTTATTTTCAGTTACTGCATTACAGTTCCTCAGAATATATTCCAAGAAAGCTGCTGAAGTCCAGTGGTTTAGACATAGTCTGATCATAAGTTTTTCAACATTCAGACTTGTAAATTTACACATAAATGTATACATTGAATTACATACCACTACATTTGTTTTAAGACATATATAGGTTTATATACACTGTAATCAACATTAAGTCAACACATTATCATAAGATCTATGTTCAAATCTGTGTAAATTATTAACCTAGGAAGAGGAGCTTGTATAGCTCAGTAAGTAAGGTGTTTGACCCATGATCGAGAGGTCCAGGGTACAAGTCCTACCAGTGGAACATCCAAGTCCTGTCTATTGACCCATGGCCAAGAGGTCCAGGGTACAAGTCCTACCAGTGGAACATCGACCCATGGCCAAGAGGTCCAGGGTACAAGTCCTACCAGTGGATCATCTGAGCCCTGTCTATTGACCCATGGCCAAGAGGTCCAGGGTACAAGTCCTACCAGTGGATCATCTGAGTCCTGTCTATTGACCCATGACCAAAAGGTCCAGGGTAAAAGTCCTATCAGTGGATCATCTGAGTCCTTTCTATTGACCCATTGCCAAGAGGTCCAGGATAAAAGTCCTATCAGTGGATCATCTGAGTCCTGTCTATTGACCCATGGCCAAGAGGTCCAGGGTACAAGTCCTACCAGTGGATCATCTTAGTCCTGTCTATTGACCCATGGCCAAGAGGTCCAGGGTACAAGTCCTACAAGTGGAACATCGACCCATGGCCAAGAGGTCCAGGGTACAAGTCCTACCAGTGGATCATCTGAGCCCTGTCTATTGACCCATGGCCAAGAGGTCCAGGGTACAAGTCCTACCAGTGGATCATCTGAGTCCTGTCTATTGACCCATGACCAAAAGGTCCAGGGTAAAAGTCCTATCAGTGGATCATCTGAGTCCTTTCTATTGACCAATTGCCAAGAGGTCCAGGATAAAAGTCCTATCAGTGGATCATCTGAGTCCTGTCTATTGACCCATGGCCAAGAGGTCCAGGGTACAAGTCCTACCAGTGGATCATCTTAGTCCTGTCTATTGACCCATGGCCAAGAGGTCCAGGGTACAAGTCCTACCAGTGGAACATCGACCCATGGCCAAGAGGTCCAGGGTACAAGTCCTACCAGTGGATCATCTGAGTCCTGTTTATTGACCCATGGCCAAGAGGTCCAGGGTACAAGTCCTACCAGTGGATCATCTTAGTCTTGTCTATTGACCCATGGCCAAGAGGTCCAGGGTACAAGTCCTATCAGTGGATCATCTTAGTCCTGTCTATTGACCCATGGTCAAGAGGTCCAGGGTACAAGTCCTACCAGAGGAACATCTGAGTCTTGTCTATTGACCAATGACCAAAAGGTCCAGGGTAAAAGTCCTATCAGTGGATCATCTGAGTCCTGTCTATTGACCCATGACCAAAAGGTCCAGGGTAAAAGTCCTATCAGTGGATCATCTTAGTCCTGTCTATTGACCCATGGCCAAGAGGTCCAGGGTACAAGTCCTACCAGAGGAACATCTGAGTCCTGTCTCTTGACCCATGGCCAAGAGGACCAGGGTACAAGTCCTACCAGTGGATCATCTGAGTCCTGTTTATTGACCAATACAAGTTCTGATGATAATCAGTGGAAAGTAAAGCACCAACATGTAAAATAAGGTCTATCCTTTTGATATCTGTCCTCAAAATTTCATTCAAGCATTTTCAAAGGCAACAACAAACGCAAATTCAAACAGCACAACTCACAGACAGTTTGCTCACCAGTCGCCATGTTGATACAACATCGACAGGGTGTAAAAGACAAGTTAGGTATAATGACAAGATTGTCAAGATCGTGAGAAATAGGAATATTAAAGTCATAAAAATGGAATAAAGATTTAATGTTAGTTTTGTTTTAGCCATACATTGAACTACTGCTTTCTAGCGACTTATTCAAGCAAACACAGTAATGTGTTATTATGCAAATAAACCTGTAATAGATTCCTGGCGAGGAAACTGTCCATGAGTTGTGTCGTTCGAATTTGCGTTTGTTGGCGCATTAAACATGCTTAAATGAAATTTTGAGGACAGATATCAGAAGGCTAGACATTATTTTACACGTTGGCACTTTATTTTCCTCCGATTATCAGCAGAACTTGTAGGAAATCCTGGTTAAAATGGCTGCATTCTGACCATCGTTTCTTACCTTAGGGGAAAGGGGCACGAGAGGATATATAAAGGAAGGGGGTTAGTTTTAAAAAATCCCTATTCATGTAACACAGTGCCTGTGATTTATGTTGGCAAGATCTGGTATTATGTACATGATAGTAGCCAGAACATTTATTTTCATTTCAGTCAAAACCAGACTTTTTTATTTCCAGTATTTTCAGAGTCAGAATATTTTTCCAAAAAGTGCCAGCCCCCTTCCCCACTCAGAATCAAAATGTCGTCCCCTAATTAGAGGATAAACACACATCCGTAAAGGCGGAATACATTCGAATGATACTGATGAAGACGTTAAATTTCAAAATTTTCCGAAACAGAATAGCTATATCAAAAACCTCTGACAGGCCTCCAAAATCAAGTGGTCGTCTCCTACGAATACTCAGAAAGATGACAACTTTATGCATTGTCCCTGGCCCTTCATCTTATAACGTAAGAACTATAACATTATCATTATAAATACAACGGAAACCTACCCACTGTGCGCGGCCATATTTCTATCACATGACCCAATATCACGTGACTGTGAAGGTATTGACTATCGGCAGGATGGTCGTGCCCGTAATAATCAGTATTTGCACGAAAGTCATACGTGTTGAAATCACTATCAGCACGACATATTTCAAATCAAGATATCTCTCTGGCTGTGCACATAGCTGTGTTTATTCACAATATTCTAGTACCATCCACACGACGGTCGTATTAATATTTATTGTTGGTATGACGAAAATGTGGATGGAATATTTATTCTGTTACATGTACCATCCGCACGACAGCACTGTAATAATCAACAAAGGTCTACTTCATGTAGTGGTGATGACTGCTACCAGGGTAGTGAATATTTCCTCTCTAGTAGCTTTGTATTAATCAAAGATACAGACCCATCGATTTGGTTAATAGGACCATCAGACTTGGTACACATCTGTAGGCTACTCCTAAATAAAGAGCAAGACGCCGGTTGTTTTCAAGGTCAAACATCAACGGTCAAGGTCAAACTTAATTTGGAATATGGCCTTCAAACTTGATACACATCATTCTTATTTCATATTTCACATGGCTTTTGTTTTTCAGGATTAGGGAACAAACTTCCAAGGTCAATATCAAGCACTAATAAGATCTAGCGAAACTCCGTAAGGGGTCATGTTCTGGTGAACTGTGATGAGGTTTCAGTCACCGAAACCATTATTTCCCATAGCCAATCAATGACTCAGCTAGACACGTGATAGTGACGCAATATGTAACAAACTCAGTTCAAAATCTACCTTGTGGGTCACGTACGCTGTGGATGTTAACTTTGTAGCCGATCCACTGATTGGCTGAAAATCAGAGTTCACCAGAACATGACCCCTTACGGAGTTTCACTAGATCTTAATCCGGAATGGGACAAATAGAGAAGCGGAATAAAGATATGGTTTTAATCAGATTGGTTTTGCCCCGTAGCGTTATTTTTGCCCTCTTGCAGAAATAAATATCTTGAAAATTATCGACGGGCGTATTTTGCAACATAGGCGCTGTTCTTGGTTCGTTTAACGTCATTGCAACATCCATTTCGCTTTGATGATGGGAACATCTGAGTGGTTAATTATTGACCTCATACTTTTACATTTGTAACGGAGCAAGACATTTTTATATGCTATGTCTGCTGTGACAGTAAATCACCATAGACTCCAAGTAAAAGATTCCTCACTGCTTCGGGTGGGTCCATTGCAAAGGTATAAATCTATGCCAAGCATGAGGCAGATGCCGTCACCATATCCGTGAAATAATTGAAGACTGACGTAAAACAATATTCAATCCATCAATCAACCAGTGGGAAGGGAAGACGATAAATCCTCGAAATCTAGAGTTATCAATGAACTCGGGTCGTCAGATTAAAAAGCAAAAGACGATACTAATATGACTTGCAGATAAAGAGATGAACTTGCTCCATCGACCATTGCAACACGACATAGAGTTATTCATTTTTCTCGGATGACCAAGTTTCACTTACAATGCATTTTACCCCAGTAACACTTTATTTCCACAGTGTCAATTCAAACTCTCACTTTGATGTAACAGGAGAAAAAAGAGGGAAGAAGGTTACCAATAGTGTCTACATTTTCGTTTCTGGGTTCTATAAAAGTTATGATCTTTTGATGTAGCCTAAGCAAATTTCAAAGTGCAACTTCCCACGAAATAATGAAGTTTCACTATTGAATTCCAGAGTAAAAGATGGTAGACAAAAGTCATCGAGTATTAAAAACTACTGACTTTTAGTCTGTCATTTAATTTCAGGCACAGATTCCCTACGAGAAGTGAATATGCTATAATGACCGAGACAAACGATCAAGGTCACATATGAGGAAGTGTCAGTGGTGTTTGACCCATTTCCCTATTACCTTTCCAGCAAAAGTAATGAAACTCGTGCAGAAACTTACTTAGCGAAGAAACTTACTTTGAGTAGAAACTTAAAGTAAAAGACCTATCCAACTGACTTCAGTATCAAAAAGTCCAAGCTTCAGGTCAAAGATTATAATTAAACACAAAGTTTAATAAACATTACTAAATGTTTATATTTTTCACCGTTACTAATTTCTAGAGATTTCATATGGGTACAGGTTGCAGATATAATGAAGTTTGTCCTCCAGGTTGATATTGTTTATAACGCTGTTCAGTGATAAGAGTTATCTACCCTAAATAGTTAGATTTATGACTTGGGTGGAAAAAATTCATTTGCAGAAGATAGCCTAAACTAAGGAAAAAATATACAGGTATACCATGGTTATATGGCTTGAAACAGTTGTCCTGGCAACTTATGACTTAATAAACCTAGATCTATGCCACAGACCCTACTCATGCCATAAGGTATACTTGAATGCAATCACCACTGAGAAACAGAGTCTTTAGTTTTTTTCTGTTTCATCTAAATGAGAGTAAACTGACAAGGCTCTGGTGAGATTCCTACCCAAAACTCCATGTTTTTGAGCCAAACACTTTCACATTTAAGGCACCCTGGCTCATCTTAAAAATGAGAAGGCTTATGAATATTATTCATGATTTAATGAAAGTAGACATTTACAAACACGTACATACAACATCAGAATAAACCTTGTCACTCAAACAATGTGAAATGCACAATGACACTGGTCTATGTCTACCAGAAATAATGGAGATAAAAAATGATAAGTATGTTTTTCCTTCAATGCTAGAATAACAGGAGGCTGAGACTAATGGAAGATACTGTCAAGGAGGTGAATCTGATTTCTGCTTTTTCGTTGGAGGTTCGTCCATTTCTCTTTCTAGGGTTGGTGGTTCTGAATCTAAAACAATAAGATAAATACATATGTACTCCTTTCCTATGCTGATTATGAATGGAAAGAAAATAATAATGTGTAACATGCTGTTGTTAACATTTTGTTTCAAAATGATCCTGGTCTATCATACATGTACCAACACCCATGTATCTCGCTGCATCATATCATATCGCATCACTGTTGATGATATACTAGCACCACCCTAAACTTCTATAAACCATAGAATTATTTTATATCTGAAAATCAGGACACCAACAAGGTGACAGGAGTGGACGAGCTCCTGACCTCTTGGCACTCTGTCAACATAGTTTTTCTCAGATAGTCAATATATCTATTAAAGAGGAAGTTCCGAGTTTTTTGTACTGAAGCTATTACATTTAACATTTATAAAATATAAATTATGTCTTGGTTTTTTTTTTTTTACTCCTGACATATCATGAATATGTTTCATCACAGAACCAAGTAATCCCTTACAGGCTCATAATGTGGTAGAGATTGACAAATGCAGATATAAATGTGTAATAGAATTCTTTGATGTTTCATGTCACGCCAAACATGTACCTATGTATACATGTAAGCATTCTGTGTACTAGTGATGGAGAAAACTGGGATACCAAAAGAAAAACACTGACTGATGAACCCTTCCAAGACCTCAATAAAATCCAGACTTGAGAGAGGCTACATAATTCAATTGTTTTATTTCAATCACTCAAAAAAAGCCCTGAATACATTCACAGACATCAAGCTTGCTGTTTCGTTTGTGAATGTTTCTCATGCATTGAATCCACCAAAAGAAATATGAACATTTCCACCAAAGAAAAATTCAAAAGTAATCACAAAATCAATGCATTTAGGTTCCCCTTATAAGAATATCCAGTATAAAACTGAGAATTAAATATTCCATAGTACAGATAAAATCACTTTTAAAAGCTTGATTATTTCTTAAGCACAGAACAGCACGTAATACTTAAAAGAAAGGGTTTGAGAGAGAGAAACAGAAGCTACATAATATTTTTACCGTTAGTATCCTCATTGTCTGCCTTCCTCTCGTTCTTTATGTACTTCATGGCTGAAAAAAATCAAAATGAAAATTAATATATCAAACATTTCCCTACATACACATGATCAGTATAAATACATTCAGAATAAGACATGTATCCTAGAAGTGAATTCAGTGTGTAGTTGGTAACCATCAACATTTTATACACAATGTTTTATCTAAAATCTTGTTAATAAATTGAAGAAAAAGTTTATTTTACTACATGTAATAGAAAATTTCAATTGGATTACAGGAAGACCGAGTTGAAATATCGAATAATGATTATCTTTATCGAGGTTGAATTTTTCTATACAATCAAAGTATCAAAAAAGGGGAATAAAGTTTACAAGTTTTCATCGGTATAAAACAACACCATGTTTGTCTATGTGGATCTTATCCTTGACAAAGTCTCTCTGTATAAAGTTATCTATCCATGTATTTATATGACTCTGTTGGTTGCTTGTACAATGTATGTAGATAATTTACTTGAGGTATTCTATATTTGCTGCTGTTTTACAGGATGCTTTTTGTATTTACCCATGTAAGTGTCAGTTTGCTGGGTGGTTTGGGTACTTACCCATGTAAGTGTCAGTTTGCTGGATGTTTTTGGTACTTACCCAAACTACTGTCAGTATGTTGTGGTTTGGTACTTACCCATAATACTGTCAGTTTGCTGTGTGGTTTGGTACTTACCCATAATACTGTCAGTTTGTTGGATACTTTTGGTACTTACCCACACTACTGTTAATTTGATGGGTGGTTTTGGTACTTACCTATACCACTGTCAGTTGCTGAATGCTTTTGGTACTTAACCACAGCAATGTCAGTTTGCTGGGTGCTTTGGTACTTAGCCACACCACTGTCAGTTTGCTGGGTCCTTTTTTTTACTTACCCACACCACTGTTAGTTTGCTGGGTGGTTTGATACTTACCCACACCACTGTTAGTTTGCTGGGTGGTTTGATACTTACCCACACCACTGTTAGTTTGCTGGGTGGTTTGATACTTACCCACACTACTGTCAGTTTGTTGGATACTTTTGGTACTTATCCATGCTACTACCAGTTTGCTGGGTGGTTTTAGTATTGAACTTACCCATTCTCATATCTGTTTGCTGATTGCTGTCAGTGTCTTGAGAGAATCCTGTATTGCTGTTCTCATTCATGGACATGTTGGAGTCCTCATTTAGGTTGCTGGGTCCATCACTGCAGTTAGATTCTCCCACTGACTGCTGAGTATTTTCATCAGTATAAACACTTGAGGCTATAAAACAACAGTTTCTTATTAATCAATATCTAAATTAAACGTATATATAGCATAGAAAACATTATGCAAGGAAATAAACCAGGAAAGTGTAACATATTCATGACTCTAATTTCAAGGGTTGATGCAATGTACAATGTCACAACAATATAGTCAGATTGTAGGGTAAAGTTATCAAGATCTGCTTGATGAATAAATATAAAGTACAATACATCACATATATTTGTCATGTTTGTGATACACCTATCAAATGTTCAACAAGATTTAAAGAGTGAGGAGTCTTTTTACTCTCCATCCTATTCATTTTTAACCAAGCAACAACATTATTCTGCTCATACAATCATACTTGGTAGTCATTTCACCCTACATATAAAGATTGTAACTTGTATTTTGTATGACATTGTAGAGATGCAATGATATACCGCGATACAATATATCGCAATACATGGATCACGATACGATACACCATATGATAGGGAACTCAAACGATACGCAACCATATGCCAATGTTACTCATTATAAAGTTATGTTGCAATTTCCATGATAAATGGAGATGTCATATTTAAAAAAAATTGTAAGAAAAAGACCAAATGGTTATGTTTTCAGTATATTCTTTATATTGTTATATTGTATCAATTTGTACCTCATTTCTAGTATGAATTGTAAAGTGTATTTTTTGTTTTTGGTCTCAAAGCTCTTTTATACGTGTAGGATCTTCGTGAAATCGAACAGGTACATTTTAACCCTGATTTCATGATAAGAAAATGTATCACGATACATACTGTATCGCTGTTCAAGTATCGTGATACGTATCGTGAGGAGCTGTATCGTTGCATCTCTATGACATTGTGTAAATTATTATAATTTCAAATATTACAACCACTGTAATTGCCTGAGATAAAGGTTTCAAGACCTATGTATTTTATTTCTGTATAAATTACATTGATCGGTGACGTCATAACGCCCCATATTTGACCCACTTTTCAGCACAGAAAGTGATATTTGGCAGACTTTTGATTGTTAAGTTTAGGACATCATAATGAAATGTTCGACATTTCCAATCTTGTGTGACGTCATCAAAGTGGTTTTTTTTGCACTAAAGTGCTTAAAATTCGACGAAAGTATGTCATTCTAGATAAATGTTACATTGTCATGGGACACCAACTGTTTCCTTCAATTTATAACTTCCCTCCGGAATGATTTCATGATGCAGTTTATTATTGGAAAATGGAAGTTTCCAGTATGATATTTTGGCCTTAAAAAGCGCATATATATAAAATAAGTGTCTTATTTTGTGTTTTCATGCAGGAATAAATTACAATGTCTGATGCATTTATAAGATATAATATATGCATCAAGCATTGTAATTTATTCCTGCATGAAAACACAAAATAAGACACTTATTTTATATATAAGTTTTGGACGATACTGTAATTAAATAATAAAAAAGCAAAAACACCATTGTTAACAGAATGAGATGACAAATTAAGGTTTCTATAATTACTTGTAAATTCTTGACATAAATATTACACAGTCAGATATTCCTATGGGTAGTTAACATAGCTGGCAATAGATGCTTACATTATCAACTGTAAGAGTTGCCCATATATACAAGTTGTTGTGTTAGAGATTATAGTTGTATTTCTGACAAGGGCAAAAGGAGACATGTGCAATAAAATCTCTCAAACCAATAAGATAACCCAGATCCATTCAAACAAGTGACATTGGGTATATAACTGCACCTTTATCACTATTCAATCATACGGAAAAATAAAGCCTTTTTGACCATGTAAATATACTACATTTATTAGGTACTATGCAGTATCACTCACCTGATGTGGTATGTTTCAGGTCTGGCGTCGACTGTACATTTTCTTTGTTGTCAACCTGACTTCTCCTGGGGCGGAACCCTCCTCGACCTTTCTTGACTTTATGCACTACTGGTGTTTGCTGCAACATTAAATCACACAAGAATCTTGATCATTTTTGTATCAATTTAAAGGCGTATACTATATCTATGACACTTTTTCATACTGACAGGGTTAGGGACACAATTACTGTAGCATTTCATCTCGCATGACCTGTAATACAAAGTTCAATTTATACATCAAGTTCATTTTAAGCTATTTTTAAAAGAAATTTGAACAGAATATTAAGTATTTTATTATATCTGTCTGTTTATAATAAAATGCGGATGACACTATTCTCCATTTAGATTCATTTAATTTCTATGAACATTCATCAACTGACTTAAATAATGACATGTTTTCATCCTCTACTTTTTATGTGTTTTACTTGTGTAAAAGAAAATATCACATAAACACCCGAACAAGACAACTACATGTATCGAGCAGGCTTCAAAATATTTATCAAGTATTTGCCTAGGCTAAGTGTACTACCTTTGGCATTGAATAGTTCTCTAGCTAGCCCTGTTGGCTTTGGTCACCTGATCATGTTGTGCATATGATCTCTACTTGACATACATGTTGTAAGCTTAAGGAACATCACTTTCAATAAGTAATATACTCTTACTTTCCATTCTTCATTAGATCTTGCAGGAAAAATTCTATCATATATACGTAAATAACATCATCACTATTTAGCTAATGAAAATGTCTTTTGGCTGTTTAATTTGTCCTTAGGTTGGTGGATTTCTCTTTGGGCAAGTGGATTTGTCCTTGGGCCAGTGGATTTTTCTTTGGGCTAGTGGAGTTTGTTTCCAACTAGGAAACTTACCAGTGTTAAAAAAGATTCAAACTTGATCTCTATCAAATACAGTTGATTCCATTTTATGATAACACAGGTAATTTGAACTTTAACCACCCATGTCGAAGTCAATTTTGTATTGATATTCAGTACACTGTTACCTAAGTACACTGTTACCTAAGTACACTGTTACCTAAGTATACTGTAACCTAAGTACACTGTTACCTAAGTACATGTATACTGTTACCTAAGTATCAACATTTTGAGTCAAACTCCTTATATCACCATTCTATGGGGAAGATTTTTTTTTTCGACAAAAGTTCAAATCTGGGTTTATCCAATTCAGGAAACACAACCTGTGTACCAACCATTATGATTGACTGATTTTTGTTTAACGTCACCCCCCAAATATTTCACGTATATGGTGACGGCATCTACCTGATGCGGGAAATACAAATTTTTTACCTTTGCAACGGACCCACCCGAAGCAGTGAGGGATTTTTAACGTGCCATGCATACCACAACACGGGGCCTCGATTTTTACTGTCTCGTCCGAAAGACAGGACACCAGCATGACCAGAGCGGGAATCGAACCCCGGCCTCCTGATCAGGAGGAGAGGACAATATCACTAGGCTGTCCCGGCTTACCAACCATTATGAATTGGTTGGTGACCAGCACTAAGACCTGTGTACCAACCATTATGTATCAAGAGTTGGTAACCAGTACTTGGACCTTTGTACCAACCATTATGTATCAAGGCATGGTAACCAGCACTAACACTTGTGTACCAACCATTATGTATCAAGGCTTGGTAACCAGCACTAACACTTGTGTACCAACCATTATGTATCAAGGGTTTGTAAACAGCACTAAGACCTGTATACCAACCATTATGTATCAAGGCTTGGTAACTAGCACTAAGACCTGTGTACCAACCATCATGTATCAACACTTATCAATTTAGACATTTAATCTTTGACCCATATAATATATATATAACGCCTAGTGTGGCATAATACGCCCATTGCTTAATTCGGACAGGATCAATTCGCATTTGGCATGATTTTCATGAAAAACATCTGACGTTTACTGAAGTTAATTGCGTTTCATAGCATTTTATCATAGGAATAAGTCCAAGGGCAATGACTCCTGCAGAATGGTCCTATCCAACCCAGCTTGGAACTTGACCTGCAAAAAAAACCTTGAAATTTTTTAGAACTAGTCCCCCCCCCCTCTAACACCTCCCCCCTTCCTAAAACTATAAATTTCTCAAAAATGAAAAAAAAGATATCAATACCTGTAAAATATGTGGAAGTTGGTACATTTTACTTGTTTCATGGTAAATTTCATAATGTTTTTACAAAAATTAGATTTTTAATGAATTTTCAAAACAAAATCTTGAAATTTATAAGTCCAAGGGCCATAAATCCATCAAAAGTAGGTCAATTGTAACAAAACTCGAACCGGTACTGGTGCCGCTTGGAATAAAGCTTTATACAAAATTTCAACTCAATATCTTGAAAGACGGCAAAAAAAAGTCCGGAAAACATGACCTAGGACATATGGTTAAACAACCCCCCCCCCTTAAAATTATAAATTTCTCAAAAATGAAGAAAAAGATATTAAAACCCATTACATATGTGATAGTTAGTACATTTTACTTGTTTCATAATAAATTTCATAATGTTTGACAAAAAATAGATTTTTAATGGATTTCTGAAAAAAAATCTTGAAATTTATAAGTCCAAGGGCCATAAATCCGTCAAAAGTAGGTCAATCGTAACAAAACTCAAAATGGTACTGACGCTGCTTGATAAAAAGCTATATATTAAATTTCAACTCAATATCTTGAAAGACGGCAAAAAAAAATCCGGAAAACATGATCTAGGACATATGGTCAACCCTACCCTAAAATCATCAATTTCTCAAAAATGAAGAGAAAGATATTAAAAACCATAACATATGTGATAGTTGGTACACTTTACTTGTTTCATGAGAAATTTCATAATGTTTTGACAAAAAATACATTTTTAATGAATTTTTATAAAAAATTTTGAAATTTATAAGTCCAAGGGCCATTAATCTGTCAAAAGTATGTCAATCGTAACAAAACTTAAACTGGTACTGACGCCGCTTGAAATAAAGCTATATACCAAATTTCAACTCAATATCTTGAAAGACGGCCAAAAAAAGTCCATAACATGACCCTGGGCGGACGGACAGCCCCATAACTTAATACGTCCCATCTAATGACGGGCGTATAAAAATTGTTAACTTATTAAGCACTATAAGTGTTGCAAAAGTCAAAGTTTCTGTGCAATGCATTAGGTAAATTGTATCATTGCATCAGGTTAATCATGTTATTGCATATCAAAGTGAAATGATCTTGATGTGACATTGAAAAAGTAAAAAAAAAAGTTGTTCATCTTAATAGTCCTCCGAAGGGAAGTGACATAAAACAAAGAACAAAAGTCAGTATTCACAATATTTCAGTCTCCTGACCTTCTTCCAGTGAATTTTATTGGTAGTGGTGGCTTCAGGAGACCGAAATAATGTGAATACTGAGTTAATTGTTCTTTGTTTTAAAAAGGTTGTTGCCTCTGAAAAGATATTGAGATCATTCAAATAAATGTTTTGACCAAATTTGTTTATCATAACTGCAAAAACAGACACAAGTATTAATGAACTGATCATTTTTTAACACCAACACCATTCAGAAACTCAGGTAAACTCCAGTCTAATTAAAATCCAATGTTCTTGATCTGCTTCCACACCTCAAACACAGACCACATCAGAACATCAGAGTTTAGTAAGATTGGGTAAACTCTTCCATTAAACAAATACATATCCAACAAAATGTAAGAAGAGCACCGCCTAGCGTGGCATAATACACCCGTCGCTTAGCTTGAAGGGGATCAATTTGAATTAATATAAAGTTTTAAATCCAACATCTTGAGAAAAACTGCTAGAAAAAGTCCATAAAATATGGCGTCACATGGATAGGAAAATTGAGTACTACAGATATATAAACTACCTTGACAAAAAGGAAGATAACTCATATTGCAAGGGGCATAACTCGAAGCAATTATACCGAAATGCGAATTGATACTGGCCCTCATTGATATAAATATGTAAGCCAAGTTTCAATTCAATATCCTGAGACACTGCATAAAGAAATCCGGAAAACTGTGAAATCCTTAAAAAAATTTAAGTTCAAGGGACATAACTCTAATAAATCCAGAGCAATCACACTCAAATGCCAAATTGGTACTGATCCTTATTGATATAAAGTAATAAACCAAGGTTTACTCCAACACCTTTAAAGACTACAGAAAAAAGTCTGGAAAACTGGAAAAGTTCAAGGGCTGTAACTCTGGCAAAACCAAAGCAATCATGCTCAAATGCAAACTGGCTCTGACCCTTACTGATATAAAGTTATATACCAAGTTTTAATTCAATACCTTTAAATACTGCAGGAAAAAAGTTCGGAAAACTAAAATCCTTGAAAATTTCTAAGTTCAAGGGCCGTAACTCTGGCAGAACCAAAGCAATCATACCCAAATGTGAACTGGTACTGAACCTCGTTGATATAAAGTTATATACTAAGTTTTAATTCAATACCTTGAAAAACTGCAAAAAAAGTCTGAAAAACTAAAATCCTTGAAAATTTCTAAGTTCAAGGGCTGTAACTCTGGCAGATCCAAAGGAATCATACTCAAATGCGAACTGGTACTCACCCTCATTAATTTAAAGTTATATGCCAAGTTTCAATCCAATACCTTGAAAGACTGCAGAAAAAAGTCTGGAAAACATTACATTGGACAGACGGACAGACAATGCCATAACATAATATGTCTCGTCTAATGACGGGCGTATAAAAATACAATAATTTACCTGTGTCGGTTGGGATTCTGTCACTGAAAAATAAAGAAAGGTACACAATGTATTTTCAACACTTCAACAATTTATGTCTTAATATTGTATTAACAAGTTGTATATGCATATGTAATTTCTGTTAATCTCAAATGTTCCCATGTTCTTTGCTTGCTGAGTAATTAACAATTAACCCAACACTGATAAAATGTATTTTACTTTCATATACAACGTGAAAAACATGAACCAAGAGCACTATGAAAACTTAACCTCAGAAACAATGGTTAAACAGGATGTACATGTATAGTGTAAAATGAACCCAGATTACTTACATTTAAATGAATAGTAAAACTTTGAGATTCAGTGGGTTTGAATTTTCAAAATTTGCCTGTTCTTGATGTAAGTACATGTATGTAAAGAAAGTATGTCAAGACCAAATTATCACTGGAGTTTCCTAGGTATTTTTTTTTAATTTTCCAGGCTAAAGTTATCAAAATTCAGTTGAATATAAAAACTCTCTACCTCCACAACAATATTAATGAAATGTGTATTTGTCAGAAATTTGAAAATAACAATCTACAGTGATGCTCTGTTAATCCAGGCTCCATTTATACAGAAAATCCACTTTCCGGACAAGAAAGTGCGGGAACTGATTTCCCAAAAGATATTTTGATCTGAAAATCCGGAAATCCACGTTCCGGATCTGGACAAGAAAATACTGGTACAGAATTCCAAAAGTATGTTAAATTTGCTCCAATAATCCGGACAAAAGTTTGCTTTTCGGATGTAGCTGTAACAAATTACTGCGGTTTGATTAATACAGAAGGCAACACCGTTTATCCCATCTCTGCACTGACCTATTGTTTGTTTAACAGTTAAACGGTGAGTTTATCTAGTCATCTTCTTATGATATGTTAATTACATGTACCTATCCCATTAAGAATGGACTGTTTCAGTGTTTGGGGTGTAGTCAAACGCCATTTTAGCTGTCATTGATGATTGCTTTTTAAGAGGCAGTCTGTTCATGTTCACGACAGATATGAAGATTACCGTTATTTGAATGATAGTAAATAAAAGTGAATTGCCGACTGCACAGCTTACATTGTTAATCAAATATTGAGGCTTCAAATTGTAACCAATCTCTATGTAGCATCACTCTTCTATCAGAGATCACTGATAATGTATAAATACTCAGTGCTTATCAGGACTCATAACATTGTTTTGTATATTAGTTTTAACTTTTAGCTATTGTTCTGTTTTATAGTTTTAAAAATTTTTATATTTAAAACATGTACACTGTATAAATTTATCCGGACATAAATTCTTTTCAATGCTAAATTTATGTAACACAGCAGGACGTTAGATAAACACTCCATGCGTGATAGAAGCGAAATTAGTCAAGCGCGAGCGTGAGGTACAGACAAAGACGGCAGTCAACATTTAGATGAAGGACACCGAGTTGAAATAATCAAAAAGGTTTTGGAAGTTTGTCTGAAATCAATGTACAATTTACTAATGATGCTAATATATTAAATACGTAATAGATATATATTTTTTGTATACAAATTAAACGCATTTAATGAATGTACATTTACTTGTATTCTATCACGTGTATACCTCTTCTTTCAGCAAGAAATTAGATTCTTTAACTTCTTATGTATTATGATCAGGTAATCAGGAAAATCCATTTATTTGAAAAAATCAGCCGGAAACAAACGTGTCCAGATAAACGGAGCATCACTGTAAATCACTTAGATGTTTATATCAAATATAATTGCTTATATGATATTTCCAATAAATAAAGTTTAAAGTAATTATAAATACCGGTACCACCAGTATATTACGATATACAATATCGGTACCACCAGTATATTACCATATACAATACCGGTACCACCAGTATATTACGATATACAATACATTACCTGGAACCCATTTATAGATCCTCATGGTAGTATCACCTATTGTAACCCATCTCTTCTCCCTGTAACAGCAAAATACAAAGTCAACATAAAAAATGTCACATCTTATACCCTTCATTCATAATAAATGATCAACAATATGATACAGACAATGCATCATTCAGTTTATGATAAACTCAGTTTGTACTGTATCATGCTATCAGGGCTGGAAAATAGACAAATGTTTGGTTGTTAAACAGGCAAATTCAAAGTGGATTTGGACAAACTCCATTAAATTTACTCAAACTTTAGGTTGCTTAAACAGTCTTTAGTTTGTTATTGATGACCAGAAAACTGCTAGGCTTAATAATATAGAGTGCATACATAATACATGATGCAACTCTGCTGAATTTTATTTTGAGCTACATGTATATGAGTAATAAAACTGCTGAAATTTACATAGGAATCTTATATAGACTGACTCCCAAAATGATTGTGATTCCCTTCTTTTTATATTTTTATATGAAGGTTTTAAAATTAAAATTGGTAATACCAGAGACATATATATACCAAGACTGGAAACTCCCACTGAAAGCTATATAGCTCTCTCACACAGGTAACATTTCTTGACAGGCAAACCAAAAACCAAAATGTCTGCCATATTGTTCTCAGCGTTGGTTCACCTGAAACTTTTAAACTCGTAAAGAAGGAAAATTAGCAACAATCTTCAAGCAAAGGTAGTTCATTTAAATAAAAAAGGCAATATACAAACCATTTGAATCATTAAACATTTCATTTATGGTCCATTCAACGTGAAACTATAACCCTGATTAGAAGCCGGATCGTGATAGACCTGTGAAAACATTCACTCAGTGGCAGTCAAATAATTTAAGAATATTGAAGCACATGGGACCATTTTCATTTATAATACCTTCATTGTTTATTCAAGTTATGGTTCTTTAATTTTCCCATGATATTTCTATAAATCATGCATAATTACCCGATCAAGTGTGAAAATTTTGCAACATTTTTCTCTTTACTACAGACCCCGTTGAGAAACGACCACAGCAAGAAAATTTGTCAAAACAACAAAGATAATATCCTCTGCGTGACTAAATTCACATGTTTGTGTTCAGAAAAGTTTTTAGACACATTTTAAACCACTGAGTAGGCAAAACTTTGTTTGTTATTTGATTTTCTAATTTTATATGGAAGGTAATTCTTCTATCTTTTGTTAAACCAGAAAACAGATAGCATACTATAAGTGACAAAATAATCTTATTACCTGTCAATATATTATTTATTTAATATTGAAAGTCATTTTATAAACATTAGAGAAGTTAAAGTTGGCATTTTAGTACGAATTGAAGAAGTTAACAACACGTAATTGGACATATTGCAATGCGAATTTTCTTTAGCAGCCAAGATCACTATTTTGTTTTTACTTCTTTACACAGAAGAGAGTACAACAGTTCATTATCATATCACATCAAAAGTGTATATAAGATATAAAGCATTATTTTGTTTTGATATTTACCATCTGAATTTTTTTAAACAAACACTTAATTTTTATTTACTGCTCATGATTGCTAAACAAACTCCAACAATGACAGACGATGGTGCTTCCCCTGGAGTGATAATGCTGATTAGTTAAACAAATAGTAAGAAAGGCAGGTGCATTAATTGCTTATACATGTATCAACAATTCGTAAATGGCAACAAATGCTATAAATAAATATATAAAGAGAAATAAACATTTAGAAAAAAAGGCAGGAAGTGAAGACGTCTGACTAAACATCTTGCTTTTAAAAATATTCTTATGATGATTAAGGAGAATATTATTTCTAAACATTGATAAAATTAACATGAAACGTTAAAAAAAAGTGATAGGTGATTGTAGAATTTGAACCGAGATGCATTGGCAGGAAAAGACTATTCGCGCTATATGTATACGTCTACACACAATCCGACTGGTTAAAATCGGTGTATTGTAGAGCATGGTCCCCTAATTAGCATAACAAAAGGATGTGCATCATATTCCAGACAAAGTGGCGAGTTTCACGTCTGTGTATATTAATTAATTTAATATATGTCTCTGGTAATACTATGAATAAAAATCTCTTGTTTGACCCCAAATTAAGGCTGACTATGGGATGTAACTCAAATAAATTTAGGCTCAGTGAAAACCGGTACATCGAATTACCGGGACGGCCACCAATTACCGGAACGGCTATGGAATTACCGAAACGGCCCTTAAAACGGCATAATTTTGCATAGTTCTGATAAAAAATAATAACTGCCTTCACATATAATATATGACAATGTGTGTGCTTTTATATATATATATATATATATATTCGTATTTTAACCTTCCATCCCGTTAAGACAGGCGCCAAAAGTAATGGTCAGTCTGGTCATCGTAAACGCATTTTTTTCTTGGTCGTTCATTTGTTTATGATTAATCGATAGAGGGTGATTATAGATGTGAATGAGGGAGATGATGTTGATGTGAATGATGCAGAGTATGGTGATGCGGTTGTGATGGGTGATAGTTGGAAAGAAGGAGATGTTTTGAATGAGAATAATTGTGATGCGAGTGAGAGAGATCATGATGCGTATGAAAGAAATGATAGTTGGAAAGAAGCAGAAGATGTTTTGAATAAGAGTGATGCAATTATGACAGAGATAAGCGATGAGTTAGAGCAGGGTGATGACCATTCAGATTTGACCAACAATGACAGAGACATCACTACCAATGACAAATCTAAGGACGACATACATGCATTAGCAAACGGCACATTAGCCAACTCTTTTCTCGATGCTAATATTGTCATTCATATACTTCAATCAGCAAAAGAGACTGAAGCACTAAAGGTCATTCCAACGGGTCTGAAAGAGAATGTTTACTTTCTCATCAAAAACTCTGGTAACTCTAGTCAGAGGAGTAATGGAAAACGCAGTGCGTTTTCTGATGACTGTGGTGTGTGGGATGCATCCTCAGGATCATCCCCTAAAACATCCTTCTTAAAAGGTGAAGATGGTTCCCTTAAAAAGGTCTTCGTAAGAAAAGGCATTTACTGCTTCGAAAAGAAAAATAAAGGCAAAAGAATTTATGAACAATTAAATCCACAGCCGGACCCCTCCCAAATTATAGAATTACACAGATATTATGTGTGCCTTAAGATTAATAAGGCATACAAGAAACGGGTATCATGGCTAGGCTTAGGTGGGAATGACAATGTTGCTCTGGTGGAATATGTAGGTGAATTCCCTGGCCTTGCACCCCATGGGAACTCTAAACGAAAGACAGAGTACGTACGGACGGCAGACAGTGTAATGACAGACATGTTGAAAACAACAAAGCCCCAACATGTTTATAACCAGCTGACACTGAAATACGACGAGCTATCGGGACCATCTAGTCGTAAACAAGTTTATGACAAAAAACGAAACGACAAACGGCTTTTCCTGACGCTACACACGTGTTATGTACACGACATTTACACCAGAATGCAAAACAGAAGCTTGTGGACGACAAAGTGGACAAATATGACCGTGAGCGGATACTAAACAAGCTTTTTGGTAATGACGGACTCGTTAATGCTGATGACAGTATATGCTTTGAGGAACAGACTGATGACATTGAAAGTGACTTGACAGCTGTCTCAGACAAATTTCTAAAATACTTCACACAGCGACTGAAAAATAACATAAAAAGTAAAGTTAACCAACCAATGACTGCTGGACGATTGGACAGACAATGGACGAATAACAATTGCGAATCCATTAACCATGTGCTGAAACAGTCAGTAAATTGGAAATCGCAGCCACTTCTTGACCTTGTGACATGCCTTTCTGATTTAATTGAGACACAATACAAGGACTTAAGACGCGCTTTAGTTGGGAATGGACAGTACCGACTAGCTGACGAATACCGACATTTTCTGGTTAGCAGGGCTGTTTGGGCAACAAAGACAACAGACGAACGTCAGAGACTATATTCTAGGTTTAGAACTTTCTGTCCTAGAGACTATGGCACTGTAACATCGACAAACGGA
The DNA here is from genome assembly GCA_035048485.1 of Pteria penguin. Classification (NCBI taxonomy): domain Eukaryota; kingdom Metazoa; phylum Mollusca; class Bivalvia; order Pterioida; family Pteriidae; genus Pteria; species Pteria penguin. Next base: position 8,862,730 of record CM068590.1, on the reverse strand, counting down.
CGGACCAAAGTTGTAGCACCAAGGACACAGGGTAAAAAAATCGGACAGCGCAAACGAAAAATTAACGAAAGGACACTAACAATAAAAAAACGAAAGACCTAGACTGCTGTTTCTCATGTTAGTATGTGGGCCTGGAAGGCCACAGCTGTTGAACGCAGTTGTGTGCCGTATCCCCTTGTAGGGATACCAGGTTTCTATTATACTTTTTATAATTGTGTGTGTGTGTGTGTTTGGTGAAAGTGTGCATGTGTGCATCTCGTATATATGATACTAAGGGTAAATTTATTGTCACAGAAATCATAAAATCTTGCATACATGTTGAGGAGATGGTGTATGCTCAAAAAATACAAACTATAAAATGTATTATTTATTCAAATTGTCATACCCTGTGTACTTGTTGATGTCTTTAATGAATTGTGATGTTTTTTTCTTTAATAAGATGGTATATTTTGTGATCAATAAAAGGAACTTCTACTATGTTTATTTACAATAGTAAATGATTTATTATATTTATAAACTGTTTATAAAGTACTTCACTTGATTATGTTTAACTTATGTGCTTGTTGCGAGAATAGACCTCATTAAAATGTTAGAATTACAAATTTCTTTTCTTTTTCTTTTTTCTTTTTGCGCCAGGAATGAATGTATTTCTTGTTCATCAGTTCTATATATCGTTCTTCTGAATAACTGTTATTTTGGGGTTACCCCCAACTTTCCCACACAGACACTTTCACCTCCGTTCCCTCACACACTCTTTGATTCGCCATGTAAGTACATGTGTTACAACATACATGTAGTGTTATAGATAACATGTTTTTCTGATAATAGAATAATCTTTAGGTGGATCTAATTAATACTTGCAAGAATACATTGGTTAACTTACAAATCAATTGAATGCTGTAAAATTATGCTTTGGTTATCAATAGTCCCGTTGTCCAACTGTCCGAGACTAAACATCTGAATTGAGTGAACATGTACCTTGGTCGTGTTTAAAACCCTTTTAATTTAAATATAACTTAACATCCTAATAATGTACTTAATGAAAAACAAAACAAAAACCTTTTCACCAATTTTACTCGACAACACTACATACATGTATGCATTATCAGAGGAAATGTGGGAGAAATCAAACTTAAATAATAGGTATATATTGGAGGCGATGTCAACTGAATTATATATCATAATTTTATGGGTGCACTTATAATACATACTATTGTTGCGGTTAATTCTCTACAGTACAGTAATCCATGAAAATAGAAATACGTAATCCATGAAAATAGAAATCTCTAATATCTAATATCTGTCTAATACAGTCAAAGTTATATATTTTGTAATAATTCTTTTATAAAATGACTTCAATGATATTATTTGAACAAAATCATTCCATAACATTAAATTATAAGGGCCGTTTCGGTAATTCCATAGCCGTTCCGGTAATTGGCCGCCGTTCCGGTAATTCGGGTTACCCGTGAAAACTATTTATACATAAAAGGTAGTTACGACTGCAACTGAAGAGCTATTTTGTCCCAGCACTTTTGTTGCAGTCGTAACTACATAACGGGTAAACCATGTGTATTTTGGTGTACAGTAACAAAAGTTGTTTGCCGAAAACCTAAAAACTCGTCCTGGAACTGTTACTGGACCAGTAAATGTTGATCTGTAGGCCTACATGTAAAGATTCACCAATGAGATCAGAGCTGATGATTGGTGCCACTCCTGGAGCAGCTGGTGATGTATCAGAAAGTGGTTGGTCAAATTCTGTAATCTTTATGAGGTATTTAGAGGACCATTTCATGCAACATATTCCAGGAGGTTTGGGTGAGCCAGTGCTTTTGCTCTTAGATGGACATAGGTCCCATGTTTCAGTCGCTGCAGTGGAGTGGGCCCGTCGACATAATATCATTTTGCAAGTGCTGCCAGCCCATACCAGCCATCTTCTACAACCAATGGATGTTGGATGTTTTGGCCCACTCCAACGTATTTACAACAACCTATGCCACAGACACATTAGAGAATCTACAGCAACGGTCATCACGAAGTATGATATTTGTTTCCTTGCCTGCCAGGCATATAGTAAAGCCCTCACAGCTGAAAATTTACAGTCATCTTTCCGTAAATGTGGAATATACCCAATTGCCTCGACTGTGATCTCTGCAGATGCTCTAGCTCCATCAACAATCTTGAATAATGCCATTTATACCAACGATACTGAAACCGATGAAATAAATGATGAGAACAACAACACCGTAATTTCAGACTTCTTCCAAAATCGTACAAAACAGCTGATAAATGTCAAATCCGAGCACAAAGCAAAGAAACCAAGAAACACCTTAAGCAAAATAACATCGGGTAGAGCCATCACAGAGCCAGAAACATCCACCAGAGTTCTAGAACATATATCTAATGCTGCAGGACCCATATCCAGGCCAAAACCTAAGCCAATCAAATCTACAAAACCAAACACCAAAGGAAAAGGGAAAAAAGTCCAGTCGAGATCTGACTCCCAAGAGACTGCCGGACCAAGCCGTTTAAATTTTGATAACTCAGCATCCTACAGACCATCGGAAGATTCATCAGAGGAGATGGACATACCAGAGAGTGACTTCTGTTGTGTTTGTAAGAAATTTACGCCAAATGAAGCCAGGAGAAGTGTTTCCCTCATCTTTGTAAAATGGGTGCAATGTGATATTTGTGGTCATTGGGTTCATTTAAAATTTTGTACTGACATTTCGGTGGTAAGGAAAGGGGATGAATTCCGTTGCCAACATTGTACCAGTATATAAATCGATCAAACATCAATATTTGAAAGATGTTTTTAATTGAACATATTTATTCAGTTCAAAAGCTTTTCTCATTTATTTATGAAACACTCTAATTACAAATACATTACATGATTAATAAATTTTATTTGATGAATTTGTGACTATTTATTGTAAGTTTAATGCACAATGATGGAATTTATCACAAAAACTCAAAATGTGGTTTCTTTGGCCTCAAACACCTGTTACATCCGGGTGCACGGGTTAAGGACCAAAACAACAATGGCGGCCGCCAGTGACACAGAAACTTGTGTACACAGTTCTATAGTCTGGTAACCTTTCACAATTCCTAAATCGGCAAGAAATAGTGAGTGTAAACAGCTTAAATAAATCATGGAATTACATAATTCAAATTTCGTCAAATAACTCCAGCAGCAGGAATTATTGCTTAAGTGCACGACTACTGGGCACACAAGGATAAATTAAACGCTTCCCTCCGGGCCGAGATCGTCAAATTCCTATGTATAGTTAAAGGTTTCAGATAATTATAAGTAAAATATTACCATTTTCTGACTTTATCTATAGCATTAATTACTCTTTTGATGTCCTCTTTTGCTCGACTCCTAGTTTCAGCCCGAACAGAGCGAGAAAGCATAGTAATACTTTCGGAAATGCAACGGAAAAGAACACGGGAAAACAGGGGAAAACAAAGGCGACGATTTCAAAGGAAACCTAACGTAGAAAACCTTGAACGTATTGAAATGAGATCCGGTACGCCAAACACTGCAAAGAAGTGCGACATTCATTCATGCAATAAATCTACATAATATACTGTAATATTCATATAATCTTTATGTAATCAAGTATGTTCTATACTTTAATTAAAAAAGAAAAGAAATCCCGATCTACATATATGTATGATACTGCATGAACAGTGAGAGAGAGAGAGCACAACTTCTCCTTTCCTGTATATTTCCAGCCTATCTTAAGCGTGCTGGCAATCGGTGATATAAAACAAATATCAAATACGATTATGTAAGACAAAACCTCATAAAACATGCACACACTAAGACAAATTCGTTACATAATTATAAAATAATGCTATGCCGGTGTTAAATAGTAGTTTTCCCCCTAGCCATCCCCCCGGAAAAATGGCTATAAAGTAGTTTTTCCCCCTGGAAAAATGGCCATATAGTAGTTCTTCCCCCGGGGGAAATTTGGCTATATAGCCATTTTCCCCCTTCTTATGGCAATTTTTTTCCCCGGGGAAAAACTACTATATAGTGGATTTCCCCCAATGTGAAATTCCGGATTTTCTTTTCACACATACATGTAAGTAAATCCAGCTTGTTACCTTGTTAAAAATAAATAGATTTCTATTTAAAATAGAGATATCTCAATTTTTTATATGGAGATATATCCAATTAATTTAGAGATGTCTCATTTTCTTAAGTAGAAATGTCTTCAATTTTAATCTCTTTTCCAAATAGAAATGCATATATTTAGAACAGAGATTTATATACTAGAATTTCATTCGAGATATCTTTATTTAATCCGAGAAATCTCTATATATACAAATGGAAAAAAAGAAAAACAAGTTCGTTTTTATGCCCCTGGAATGAAATTCGGGGGCATCTAGTTTTTGGCTTGTCTGTGACTCTTAGCCTGTGGCAAAAACCTTGACTATATGGTTTGTACCAAGAGATACAAGGCTTTGAAACTCCACATATAGTTTTCTTGTGATGACCTTTAATTTGGGACCTTGATTTTTTTTAACTAGTGACTTTGACCTTGGTGCTCTATGTATTCAAAAACTTAAACTTTGGCTGTATCTTTTTAACAAAAAGGAGAAGGGGTTTTGAACTTCATATATAGATTACTTGTACTTGTGATAATGTTTTGACCTAATGACCTTGACCTTGAAGTGTGACCTACTTTTCAAAAACTTTAACCTTGACTATATCTTCTACACAAAAGGGTGTAGAGCTTTGAAACTTAGCATATAGATACTTTTAGATGAAACATTTCATACTTTGCGTAAGGGACAAGGAAATCGCATTCTTGTGATCATGATTTATAACATCTGCGACTAGACAGGCCTTGTCGTAGATTGCAAATCGTGGACACCTGGGTGGAATTCCTTTCTGTCATTTTCATGTTCATCATGTACTCTGTACATGATGAGCGATATTGTGATATATAAAATGCATCAGTCTTAATTTATTTAGGAATTCAATGTTCAAGGAATTCTTGCACATTCAATTCTTATATCTGTCAATGGAACATTTTGATTGATAAATTCCCATTTTACTTATGTTGTATTACAAAAAATTGCCTGGGATCGACTCTTGAGTCACAGCCTGACGTCATGATTGACATCTATACGCAAGTAAACGGTGAAATAATAGAAGAAAATAGCATACTATGGTAAATATATAAAAAGAAAGACTTGTAAATAAATACATAAAACAAAAAATAAATACACACACATACACGGGCAAACAAAACAATTAACAGTATTTAGAAACACATTAACCATAACACCATCGGTTTGATCCACAGGCTATTACTATAGTACATTTGTATTTCAAATGTTATCTGATTGATACAGAACCAACGTGTATAATTTCCAAACCGTTACGTAAGGGGGAAAAACTACTATTGGGGAAAGACTACTATATAGTAGTTTTTCCGCCATGGGGGAAAACTACTATATGGCCATTTTTCCGGGGGGAAAACTACTATGGGGGAAAAACTACTATATAACACCGGTACATGTATTACATTTATAAGCCTTCAAAATGGTAGTATTTACAACGAATATGCTGTAGAGCTTAAGACTGCAGTGTATACGGTTATGCATATACTTTATGGAGCATAAATAAAATTGTAATGGTTTATCATAATTGTAGTATATCCTCTATGATTATGCTAGGCCAGGTAACCCTAGATCAGAGACATACCGGGGTAGCTGACTACTTTGTAAGTATAGTCTAGCTGTCTCTTCCTTAGATAACCTACAATAAGAACTTAAGCCTTGATACATTCCCTTTACCCGAGACATTTACGTTAATGTCTACTGTCCGCGCCACTCGCTTTGTAAACCGAAAAATCTGGATTTTCACTTATTTATCTTTAAAATAGTTTTACAAAATTAATATCAATCGACAGATCTTGTTTAGTCGTAACTTTTGGTGTATGTTATATGTTTCTACGAAGAAGCATTCGTATTTTATAGGGAAAATTCATTTTAGATAGGGCGTTTTCTATGTTAATTTTGACGTGACGTCGCCGATGTTTAACATTGAGTCTATGGGAAACTTGGCGACGTCACGTCAAAATTTAACATGGAAATCGCCCTATCTAAAATTGATTTTTTCTATAAGATATGAACGCTTCTTCATACAAACATATAGCATACACCAAAAGTTACGACTAAACAAGATCTATCGAATGGCTTTTCCTTTTTGACAATATTCTGAAGATGAATAACTGAAAATCCAGATTTTCCAGTTTCCAGAATAAGTGGCGCGGACAGTACATGAGTTTATCTAGTAAAACTGAGTGGTTTACAACGTCAAAAGCTTTTTGGCTACCTAGGGTAGCTGTATGGAAAATAATTTTTTGAAACTTTTGCATCTAATCCCGATTCTGAGAAAATTAATGAGGTCACTGCAGGAGATAATCCCTTTTGTAAAGCCAAATTGTCATTCTGAATGGTCTGTATCTATACTGGGTATGCGCAGCGACAGTCGAGTTTCAAATAATTTTCCAAAAATAAATGCTACACATACGCGGATCCAGGGGGATTGGCCGGGAGTCTGAGCCCACCCTGAGATTCGCCGAAAATGACTTTTCTAGTTATTTTTCGATGTAAGATACGTAACATTACACAGAAAACATGAGTGGACCCTTCTTGGACAATTGATCGGGGATGGACAAAAATATCTGGATACGCGCCTGCTACGGTAATTCCTGTAGTTTTCAATATATTAAAGAGTTGTAGATTTTTGTCCTTTTTTGGATAGGTATAATGTAGCCGGTGTTAAAGTATTGTAGGATTTGATTGCTTATTATGGTGTCATTAAAGGGTTTAGTCGTTATCTGGTAAATGAAGTAACCAGTGTATTTGGTATGCTCTGTTGCATTCCATATTCTCCTGATGCTATGGCAGATATAGCTTCCTATTCTTTGAAGGCCTGAATTTCCTGGTTTTCTTTTTGAATAATGTTTTCGATTAGCCTGCATCGGAGATTTGTTGGTTCGTCAAAATCGTCACTGTTCAAATTGATTTTTAGTATGGGGACTGCCAAGTCTTCATAATTACATCGCTTTTCGAAGCTATTAGTATACATGCATCTTGAACTGTAAGTGTTCTTGATTTTCATTGGGGCGACTTGTGATTTTGCAAATTAATTTATAGAAGAAAAAGTTGCTAGGATCAGCTTTCCATTTATTTTAGTCAAAACCTGTTTCGAAATACAAAAACGGCTTTTATGCCCTCCCTGATTTTTAAAATCTATTTGAACAAAAATTATTATCCTTCAATATTTTCATGGATTCGTTGATTTATTCACATTTAAACAGAGCGGGTCATTAACTTTTACACTTAGACGGAGTACGTAGATTTTGAAAAAAAATGTCTTCCGGGTCGTTATCTCGAAACTCCGGTATTCAAGAGAACCAAGCAGTTAAAAAAAACCCGGTTATGACACGAACTAAGATGATGTACCCTTATCATGGCCCCGTTGCTGTTTTGACGTTCTCAGTTTTCTGATGTAACTTAGTGCTACAATATCGCCTTCATAGCAAAGCGAAATACGTTGTCTAAATTTCCTGATTTCGGTAAAATCTTGACACGTCATAGTAACCTTACCGTTTCTGTCATTGATCTATTATAACTCTCTTGAAATCTTGCGTAATTCTCTTGAAGCCATATCACAAGATTTAAAATTACAGTTTAAAGCTGACAACTGAGAACGTCGCGTGAAAATAGTCACAGCGAGTCGGAGTAGGGGTACATTATCTATTGTAGTGATTATGACTCCCCCACCCACTACAGCTTTGGCTGCGACCTAATAGGGATTACAGGACATCCTAAGGGACCGGTCAAAATTTATCGAAGCATGGGACCGGTGCAGAATGGCAAATTGATTTAAAAATTCCTCCGACCCCATGGCCTCATGTATAAAAAAAATTTCATGTCCCATGCACTCCAACTTGGAAAAAAGTCAGTGTCCCATGCTAGTCACCATCTTCGCAAGCCAAGGCTTCGTTTCGAAACGAAGCCTTGGCTTGCGAAGATGGCTAGTCACTGGCCCACAAACTGACAATAATTTAATAAACTGAGATCATTTAAGTATCAACAATTAATTTTTCTAAAAGTATAATGGCAAAGCTTTTAAATTATATTGTATATTATTACCTAAAATTGCAAAAATATATATATATGCATATCAAACCCTATACTGAAAATAAATACTAAAATATTCAAAGAACATATATGTCACATGTGGTACATTGTAGAGCTACAAAGCTCTTTGAAAGTAATAAAATGGTGACTATCAGTGAAGGACAGACAGTTTATTGAATTATAATACATATTTGACACAAGCATTCCGAAAAACTGACTGACAGACAGACGCCTGAGACGGATGGAGTGCAAACCTATAGTCCCCTTCGGCGATGCTGTTAGGGGACTAAATATAAATGTGTTGCAAAGATGCAAAGAGTATGTACACAATTTGAACGTATATACTCAAAATGTCACATAGTCTTGGTATCTTCTGGGTAGTCTGACACGTCTAGATCTTGTTTGCAAATTTGCTACTTCAACCTCACTTTCAGAGGTATGAACATCAAGTTGACTTTCACTATCACTTTCACATGTTTCACTTTCTGTGTCTGGATCAAATTGATCAATGATCACATCTTCCTCATCTGACTGAGGGATATCATCTTTGTTTGACATCAACTGAATGGCAATGGATTGTTTTATAGCTTTTACCTTTTCATGTTTATAAGTGAAACTTCCCAGACTGTGATAATTAATGTACTTATCTAAAACTGACACCTTTTGCTTATCAATACAATTGTTTTCAAATAACTCCACCCAGTTGAAGTCCTCATAATTCTTAGAAGTTTCGTTTTGTTTCCTTTTTTGTGTTTCAAGAAAACGTTTTTCTTTATCAGACTTCAAAGTTTCCAGGTGACACACATACTTTCTCACAATATCTTCTGACACAATGTACTTTCTGCTAAATTTTGTGATGCTTTCATGATCAGACGTTGATATTTCTTCCCTGGCAAATACTTTCTTCAAGTTCGCTCGTGGTTGAAAGTCATCTGGCTCTCGGTCATGCACTGGAGTTTTTTCATGCGGCAAATAATGAAATGCAGGCAATCTGTCAAAATCTGGATAAGGTCTTGGCACTGGATTGACCATTTCAGGTCCAAGCAATTCACACACTGGAGAACTGAGGCAGAACTCACATTGTTGCCCACAAGACTGTTCACACTTATATTTCCTGTGTTCCATATAAAGTTCTCCCACTTCAATATGATGATCCATGAAATCATATATCTTCTTGAAATAACCATGTCCTGGTGCATCGGTTTTTGTGTTTTTTGAAGACTCATGGTATCTTTTCAAGTAAGCTCCATTCCAAAAAAACTGGTCCTCTGTAAAAGTTTATTTTGAAAATATTGTAAAATGATTTTACATAGGATATTTGAAACTAGACATTACATTATACTATCCTAAAGAAAGATAACTGATGTCAAAATGTTTTCAAATTCTCTAATATGTCTGACTTCATATATCTCAACCTTGAAATATAGGTCAAATTCAACTTCCAGAAACCTGCTACATGTGTTTAGAAAGGGTAGAGATCCTACCATGTAGTACCACTTTAACTTAACCAGAATTAGTCAACTATGAAATGTGAGCCAGACTGAGCAACTGCAATATACACAAGTTTGATAAAGAACTTCGAGATGAATTACTATTGTTATTATTCTATAATAATTCTAATACACATGGACATTGCAATAGCTTAAAGCAAGGCAAAGATCACAGTGTAAGTGTTTGAATGATATTGATAATTTTAAAGGAAGGTATGCACAGTTTTGATAACATTCAGATAAAAAATTAATTTTACCCAAAATCTCTTATAATGTAATATTTACCAAATACAATAAATTAAAATCATTACTGTGATAGGTAAATATTACATTGATTTACTGTGATAGGTAAATATTACATTATGAGAGGTTGTTGGCAAAATTAATTTTTTTATCTAAATGTTATCAAAACTATGCATACCTTCCTTTAAGGAGAGCAAAATTATCTAAAAGCAAAAATAACTTGTTACATGTATAAAGAATACCTTGGTGTTCCGTAACATATGCACGAATGAACCCTGCCGGTCCCTTGGCATCGTCGATTCTCATGCAGACTTCTTCTGCAACTGCCCAAGCGTTCCTCTCCATAACCCCAGCCTTGTGTTTTTCAAGGTCACTTGCTGACATGACATCAACTTCCTCTTCTGACAAACCATCCAAAGGCTTGAAGTACTCCCAGTGGATTGTCGCACCATCTACCAGGGCATCACCTTCAAATACAAGTAGTAAAATTCTAATGTAGACTAAGAAATAAGTAATGCAATGTCATTGTAGCACTAAAATTATTGCATAAGTTTGACTAGTATCAACTAATTGGGCAAATAAACAAATTTAATACCAATAGCACTGTTCGTTCTTTCAGCCTCATTTTGTGCGGAATCCCCGCTGGCTCTGTGGATCCGTACTCTACGCATGGAATTTTGTATGCGACACATTTCAGCAAATCGGAATCTCACAGCAGTATTGGTAACCCCAACGCCTGGTCCACCATCTGTATATTCCGAGATTATAGGTTTCACTGGAGAGTTACTCATGGCAACAATGTCCCCACACACTACTGCCAAGGACTTTATGTTTTCACAACACTGTTTCATACATGTAGTGTTACTATCAAGTTCTAGGATTACATTTTCAACTAACTTTTTAACTTCTTCAAGCTTTTTAGCAAGTTCTGGGAAATTGGCATCAGATTCAGTAGAGTTCAAAAGCTCAAGACGACGGGCCAAATGCTTTACTCGTTCCGCTTCATACTGTTTGAAGTCTGGCTTTCCACTCGAAAGAGAGTCCAAGTCATTTTCTGTTGTACTGTCTCTATAGTAAAATGCAGCATCCCAGACCATTGCGCGAAATCTTCTCTCTGGAACTGATCCTACACTTTCATGCATCTCAAATATGTCAGGATCTTCATATCGTAGTCTTAAGAGGTCACTTCCCCACACACATCCTGTACTACCAATATAAAATTTAGGGCGAATAACTACACAGCTTTGGTCAAGGTCTTTAACCAGTCTTTGCTTCCCTAAAATATAAAGAGGGAAATGTAAGTGGTATTATGTACACTTGTTTAGTGTGGTTTTTACGTTATGTTCAGTAGTATTTCAGTGACATAGTATTTCACTTTTAATATGTTGGCATGCTGCTTGGCACAAATGCAATTGAAAGCAAGGCATCATTTGCGTGCCAAGCCGTTACAAACCAAAGGATGAATATGTGTTCACATGTATTAATGCAAACACACCCCCCCCTCTTGCAACCAAGTATTAAAATGCATAAAAATGCTTGAAATTTTAACACACGCTCAAAACTAGAATATAAGCATTAAAAGTCCACTTGCCCTGAATCATCTCTGTTTTCCAAGTCATCACTCTGAATGAACTAGGTGTCTGGAACACCTCTGGTGATGCAAAGTCATGTTGTGGTAACTTTCGTTGTTTGCTTTCATCAGTAAGAGTCAATATTTTTCCAGCCTTAGTGTCCCTTAGTCCAACTGAAATGTTTTCAATATAAATTTAAATAGATGAATATTGAACATGTTTAAGTAAGATTTCAAAGTACAATTTATAATAATTCATATTTATTCTCCTAATACTCCCACTTGGTATAAGAATTGGGGGGAAAATATTTTCGGATTTGGAGGCTAATGATCATGTGTCAGAGAAATTGACCTCTTTGACAATTGATTAATGAGTTAAAATTTACAAAGAAGGGCTTTTAAGAGCTAATTTTATCGCCAAGTTTAAATATCAGAATTGAAGTACACTTATTTCTTTCTACAAAATGAAAGGACACATTTTAACATGTAAATTTTTTGAGAAATTTACAAGTGATCTATGGTCATTTATTTCCAAATCAAAACAAAAATGTGTACTTCAATTTATAAATAACTTCCTTTAAAAATACAATGATAAAAATTGTTTGATTGAAGGACACTATGCAGAATGTTTAATTTTAAATTTTTGTAATTACAAACTAAAAAGCAAACACATTTTTTACACTCATAGTCAGAAGAACCCTTTCAGAAAAATCTTGACTTTCGATGTATTACTGAACGAGAGGCTAAAGTGGGCCTTTATCACTCATCTTAGTACCACCAGCACACATGCTTTTGTTTTAGTAAGATAAAACTAAATCACACAAAATTGATGCAACATATGTACAAATCCATTTATACGAAATTCTATCCCTGCAAAGTTTCATCAAAATCTGTCAAGTGGTTCTTAAAGAGGTGAAAATGTGAAAAAGGTCCCTTTTGTCTGAGAGACAGACTACGTACCATCTGTGCCTGGCCGAATATAAGCTTTATCATCAAAAGATATGTCCAGACTTGCGGATCTTAATGGACTTTCTGCAAGGAACATGTCTTCCCTATTTAATTTGACATGGGCCCTTTGATGGTGGGTCAGTTCTGTAGAATGGTCTTCTGTCTTCGGAGGTTTCTTCGTACAGAATAACCAATGGCCTGTATAAAAAGGAAATTAGATGATGACACTTCGACAAGACAAACAATGTCACAAACATTGAAAAAAAATTAATCCTCCTTTAAGAGCGCAATGACTAACAATCACCTCAAGTGGAGAGTTCATTAAAATGGTCTTTGAATGAATGAATGTAAAATACAATTTCTAGCGTAATACTAATTAAGGATTGAATTATACTTTATGTTTTTCACCGTGTGATGAAAGACAGAGGGTCCATGTGTAAATTTTGTAATGCACTTCTTTTAAAATATTGACACATGGTCCCTATATATATCTTTCAGCACATGGTGAAAAACAAAAAAGTTATTCAATCCCTGATAAAATTGTAATCATAAATTATTTTTGTTGTTTAAATATGGTACTTTCTGAGTTTACTGATATACTTTTTACATTTATACATATATATATATATATATACCTTTATGTCTTCTGCCTTCAATTGTATTGATTTTTCTTGGTCTGGACCTAAGATGTACTGTTTTTGCAGATCTTAACAATCTCTTCCCACGTTTCATTAGTTTGTAATTAGCAATAGAGAGTAAATCCTCAAGTTTTACTCGGTGATGCATGTACAACACTGTATCATGTCTGCGGCCATGAGCTGAGCTCTTGCTTTCGATTGCATTTGCTATAAAGTCCTCATCTTCAGAATCGAGTAACGGTTTTGCCCCACTTCCAAGTGCCCGTGCTTTAATTCTGTTTTCATTAATTAATTTGTCAGCTAATCTTTTGACACAATTATTATGTCTTTGCTTATCATACCTTGTCTCTCTATGAAGTAATTTTTCAGTTGCTCTGAGTTGCTCTTCAACTATTTCTTTCTTTGCACAGAAATCTTTTTCTCGCATGTATGTTAGTGTTTTCGACTCAATTTTCTTGTTGATATCTCGAAGGCTGTCTCCATATTTGTCAAGTTTCGCTTTCAATCTCCATTCTATCATGTCTTCAGCAGCCAATTTTGCATTCGATACTTCTTGAAAAACATGACGAGACTTTTCAAGTTTCTTTACAGCAATGTCTGGATTTATGCCAATAGCAATCATATCACATCTTCCAAGAAATTTTGCTAGGATGCATTTAATTACACTACGATCATGTTCTGTGTCCAATGTCTTCAAAGCTGTATTAATGTAACCAAAATCAATATTTCCAGTTACATGTGATTGGAAATTTCCCACATCATCAAACTCAGAAGTTATTTTCTGCAATATACACAAGATATCTATCTCATCACTTTCCAATATGATGTACTTTCTCTTTGTTTTCTTAGAATTGTATATGATGCAACGGATTCCATGTACGGGGTCTAATAAATCATCCTTAAATCGAGTTGACAAGTCATCTACCCTTATATCTAATGGAGCTTCTACATAATCAGCATATATGTCTAGTCCTACTTGAAAATCTATGATTCCTATTGCTAGACTATTTTCATTCTCAACATCACGACAACTTGATGACTGACAAGACAGGTCCTCCAACACACAGGAGAGAGCATCTATTCTGTTTTGGAGTGAAAGTGACTTTGTACAAATTATTTTTCTTTATATTTTGATCTTGGTTTTGTATAAATTTTACATAATTTTTACATCATGTTCCTGTTATTTTAGTGTGTAATTTTATTTTGGTGCATTGACTGTGTTAATCATTTTACATTTACAACTTTTGTTACACTTTATTTTTGTGTTATTTTATTTTTGTGTTATTTTTTTGTAAATTTTTTCTAATTTACATAGTTGTGCTACTGTTGTGTACTGTACTGCATTTGTGTACTAACTGTGTCTTAAGTTAAAAACCATTACACTTTATTATAAGTTTATAATTGTCTTTCTGTAATGATGTACATTCATCTTTTTGTGTGTCTATCAAACTAAAGTTTTCGTTATACATCACTGCTGTTAACCTCGCTGATTTATAAACTATTAGGATTTAATGATTTGGCACCCTGCACATATTTTCAAATGTCATATGTTAATGTTAAATACTTTCATGAATATTGAAACTTTGTACGGTACATAAAATTGATAATATTATACCGCAAGATATCAAACTACATGCACACAGTGTAACTCTTAGGAGTGTATATAATATGATGTTAATTGTGAATTGCTGTATGTTGAATTTGTTGCAGTCTTGAATAAACTTTTTGTTAGTAAATCTTTAACTTTTTATGTTGAAAAAAGTTCATGTCCCATGCACATTAATGCAACAAAAAAAATGTGGCCCCATTACCAGAGAAGCTGAAAAAAGTCTTTGTCCCCATGTCTTCTGCACCGGTCCCATGCTACAATTAATTTTGACCGGTCCCTAAACCCTGGCCTTGGGACTGCGTTCACAACATGGGATCCCACTGTACGTCCGTTGTTCATCCCCGATACATTCAAGAACTCGACGAATTCACATTGATGTTAACATAATACGATTATTTCGTCGTGACTTCAGAGAACATGGATGGCTGCGGTATTACAATTTCTAAGCTTTCACTTCGACCCATTGAGAGAGTTATGACGGACTCAAAATCACTGGCATTGAAAGTGTAATCATGTCATAGGACTCAAAACCACTGGCATTGAATGCGTAATCATATCATAGGACTCAAAACCACTGGCATTGAAAGCGTAATCATATCATAGGACTCAAAACCACTGGCATTGAAAGTGTAATCATATCATAGGACTCAAAACCACTGGCATTGAACGCGTAATCATATCATAGGACTCAAAACCCCTGGCATTGAACGTGTAATCATATCATAGGACTCAAAACCACTGACTGGCATTGAAAGTGTAATCATATCATAGGACTCAAAACCACTGGCATTGAACGCGTAATCATATCATAGGACTCAAAACCACTGGCATTGAACGCGTAATCATATCATAGGACTCAAAACCACTGGCATTGAAAGTGTAATCGTATCATAGGACTCAAAACCACTGGCATTGAACGCGTAATCATATCATAGGACTCAAAACCACTGGCATTGAACGTGTAATCATATCATAGGACTCAAAACCACTGGCATTGAAAGTGCAATCATATCATAGGATCCAAAACCACTGGCATTGAACGCGTAATCATATCATAGGACTCAAAACCACTGACTGGCATTGAAAGTGTAATCATAACATAGGACTCAAAACCACTGGCATTGAACGCGTAATCATATCATAGGACTCAAAACCACTGGCATTGAAAGTGTAATCATATCATAGGACTCAAAACCACTGGCATTGAAAGTGTAATCATATCATAGGACTCAAAACCACTGGCATTGAACGCGTAATCATATCATAGGACTCAAAACCACTGGCATTGAACGCGTAATCATATCATAGGACTCAACACCACTGGCATTGAACGTGTAATCATATCATAGGACTCAAAACCACTGGCATTGAAAGTGTAATCATATCATAGGACTCAAAACCACTGGCATTGAACGCGTAATCATATCATAGGACTCAACACCACTGGCATTGAACGCGTAATCATACCATAGGACTCAAAACCACTGGCATTGAAAGTGTAATCATATCATAGGACTCAAAACCACTGGCATTGAAAGTGTAATCATATCATAGGACTCAAAACCACTGGCATTGAACGCGTAATCATATCATAGGACTCAAAACCACTGGCATTGAACGTGTAATCATATCATAGGACTCAAAACCACTGGCATTGAAAGTGTAATCATATCATAGGACTCAAAACCACTGGCATTGAACGCGTAATCATATCATAGGACTCAACACCACTGGCATTGAACGCGTAATCATACCATAGGACTCAAAACCACTGGCATTGAAAGTGTAATCATATCATAGGACTCAAAACCACTGGCATTGAAAGTGTAATCATATCATAGGACTCAAAACCACTGGCATTGAACGCGTAATCATATCATAGGACTCAAAACCACTGGCATTGAACGTGTAATCATATCATAGGACTCAAAACCACTGGCATTGAAAGTGCAATCATATCATAGGATCCAAAACCACTGGCATTGAACGCGTAATCATATCATAGGACTCAAAACCACTGACTGGCATTGAAAGTGTAATCATAACATAGGACTCAAAACCACTGGCATTGAACGCGTAATCATATCATAGGACTCAAAACCACTGGCATTGAAAGTGTAATCATATCATAGGACTCAAAACCACTGGCATTGAACGTGTAATCATATCATAGGACTCAAAACCACTGGCATTGAAAGTGTAATCATATCATAGGACTCAAAACCACTGGCATTGAACGCGTAATCATATCATAGGACTCAACACCACTGGCATTGAACGCGTAATCATATCATAGGACTCAAAACCACTGGCATTGAAAGTGTAATCATATCATAGGACTCAAAACCACTGGCATTGAAAGTGTAATCATATCATAGGACTCAAAACCACTGGCATTGAACGCGTAATCATATCATAGGACTCAAAACCACTGGCATTGAACGCGTAATCATATCATAGGACTCAAAACCACTGACATTGAGAACGTAATCATATCATAGGACTCTAAACCACTGGCACTGAAAGTGTAATCATATCAGAGGACTCTCAGTAGATATACTCTAGTCCACTGATGGAATTATTTTGTGCAAGTTTTCTTTCTTCTTGCTACCTAAAAATTTCGTGTCCGCATGATAACCTGGCTGCAATATTATAATTGCTACATAAACCTCAGGCTCATGTACTATAATTTTGAATGTTGTGCTTGATTAAACTAAAAATAAGTATCCCTCATACCAAATACGTGAACATAGAACTCCAGAGTATTCATGGTACTTTACAGGAAGTGGTGTTTGATTTCCTGTTAGAGGTACAGCGCAGCTATAACACGATGTATCTGTATAAGCTATATCGTGAACACATTAAATGATTAAACCTGATCATTGTTTAACGTCACGATTATATCACGCATTTGGTGACGACATGTGCCTGATGCAGTGCCTTGCAATTTATACATTTTGAATTGGACCCACCCGAAGCAGTGAAGGATCGTTTTAATATTTGCCAAGTTTACCATGCCACGGGACCTCAGTTTTCGGTGGCTCATCCGAAAGAAAGGACACATGTGCGTCCACAGCGGGAGTCGCATCCAGGACCTCAAGGTCAGGAACCGAGCACCTAATCCACTGAGCTACACTGGCTCCCAGCATTTTCAAGATGGCCGAATCGATTACATAGTTAAGCAGATCCAATGTATATGAACGATTTATTATTTAGTTCTTAATTGAAGAAGCATTAACAAAACAAGTTATAGTTGTATTTTTTATAATTCACTTTAACATAATGAAGTATTGGTCATATAACGAAGCATATCTGGTATATAAATCGCCATTATCCGTCGATCCAAAGCCCGTATCAACTATATTTTCTTTCAAAATTCTGTCTTTCGGATGAGACAGTAAAAACCGACGTCCCGTGTCCCGGTAGGCGTGGCACGTGAAAGGTCCCTCACTGCTTCGGGTGGGTCCGTTGCAAAAGTAGAAATTTCTATGCAATGCATTAGGCAGATGCCGTCACCATATACGTGAAATAACCGTGGAGTGACGTAAAACAATAATCAATCAAAATTTGATTTTGAAATATTAACGCCCTCCTTTTTTAAAAGCCCTATTTTTATCTTTGTAACACAAACGTAATTATGCATTTATATTCGTTCATTTTATACATCATATAAGTCTTTTCGAAGACTTGACCCATCATAATATAGCTCGTGCGTCTGTCAGTCTCTTTGTCAGTGCCGTGTTTATCGCGATATGGTGTAGTTTCCGTTCTTTTTTCGGGGTATACCTGCATCCACCGAAAAAAATATATATTCGATTCAATGCTCAAATTAATCAACTAACCAGTGTTGTCCGTATTATAATTTCTACTCGCTCCACTCCAGTACATTCAAACTAGGAAATCACATTGTATATGGGACGACCGCATGTTATTGCATTGAAAACCCTGGTGCAAGGTCATGTCATGTAGGTGAAGGTCACTGGTCACTTCAGTGCTCTGATACATGGAATCGAAACAACGCTTGTTAAGACATCCTACCAGTGCAACACTTGTGGTGGATCTTGAGTACTTCACCCCAACAGCGTTTGATTAAAATTCTGCGATCAGTTCTGAATAAAAAGTCCTACAAAGTCTATTCATCTCCTTTTTACCTTAAAAATGCGAAGAATTATAATTTCATTATAACATTCATTACGTTAAAATCAGTAAAATTTTATAGAAATTTATGCATTATAAGCAATATACCTCAGAAAATCAAAGAAATTTTGTGGAAATGTGAAAATAACCTGATGAAGTCCGAAAAGACATTAAGCCCAAAATTTAATTTGGAACTAAACAAACCCCCCCCCAAAAAAACAAACAAACAAACAAAAAAAAAAAAAAAACCCACCCAAACCCAAAACACCTGTTGTTACACACTTCTAGGTCACTAGTTGTTGAAATATGCAGCCAGTTTGAAGTATGTCAAAGGAGGGTACCCTTATGGGCCTAAATCGTCCAGCCCTTCGTCCGTCCTATGATAGATTATGCTAAAAACAACATTTAGGGGGACCTTGAGTACTTCATACATACCAATTTTCATCAATTTCTTTTCAGTAGTTCAGAAGAAATTGCAAATGTGAAAAGTTTACGGACAGTCATGGGCGGGTGGAAGACTGTCACAAAATCTCGATAGAGCCTTTAGTTCAGGTGAGCTAAAATTATTAGAATATGATATGCATTAGTGGGTGTAGCATATAGTGGTGAATCGTATTGTCAAGGTTAGTGATGCCAGGGGACGGTGTGGGTTTTGTTTGCACTGCACGGTGAGCTAGCGTAGGGTGTTTCATTGAAAATCTCCGTCTTGCACACCATATGTCGCTTAGCACGGTGAGAAGATCTCACTATGATAAGGTCAAAACGTCTTGCTGTTTTGACGAGAGATCTATACTTAGATCTGGTCAAGGCTACATACACTAAAGGTGATTAATGTGCCCATGTGTACACACCGTAATTTGATATGATATCCTTCATGCAGTTTTATCACTGACGTTATTGTTGATATCAGTTTCTTTTCATATGAATATAAAAAGTTTAACACACAAATTCTACTTGTACAGTCAAAGAAAGTCAAAAAGTAATGTCGGCATTGACTTTAGTTTTTTCCCTAAATTAAATGCAAAATAGTGAGAGTGATCTCCCTTCCAGTACTAGTTTTAAAGTGTTGGTTATTACTTCATGCACCAAAAAAGTAATATTTACCTTTCCGATGGTTTTATGTGAACTTTGTTACTTGTTCACACCCCTTCCTTTCCATAGATCCGTGAGTGAAGCGGCACTACCAAGTCTAATTTCGGCCCAATGTCAATCCTCCAAAATTGAGACGAGGTTGAAAATAGCAAAGTTTTAACATCAATGAATGCATTCAATCTTTATTTCCTCTCAGAGTTTCTACAAAATATATATAGGTTTACTTCACATAGTACAATTCAACGAATAATAAATCCGAATTGTATACCTGTTTGGGTAGATTTTTTTTGCAAATGAGAACAATCTAAAAAGTTAGATTTTCTTGGCAATTTAATGATTATCTAGTTTACAAAGTCGGTCCAAGAACAGTAACTTACGACTGTCAAGCTCTCTGCCATATACGATCGTGTTTGCATTGGCAAACTCTGCAAGTGTTAACAAGCATAATGTTGGAAAATATTTAAACGACGGACGTCTTGAGATTTGAGATTATTCCACAACTAACAGCAATATATAATAAAGGACAGACGGACGGACAGCTGTTTTGTACAGATGTGCCATGTTTGTGATTCCAAAGTAGGATTTTCCTCCTTATCAACAGTATTCGTTCAGATGTTTACAAGGTGGGATTTGGGGGTTGTTTTTACACCTAATATATGTCCGAGTAAAATGAGATGAAGTGGAAGTTGCCGTTTTACCGTTGGCATAGTAACAAACAATGTCAGATTTATCGGAATCAATGTTAAAGCGCCAGAGAAGTGGGTAGTTATTTGTAGTATTAGGTATATGTTGAAACTTAAACGGTGATAGCGCAATACGCATAGTGTCGTCCGCCAAAGTAGCAGTTTACGTCAAGTATGTCGAAACCTGGGTTTTAGAATCCTCGAGTTTGCAAAGTAAATCGTTGATAAAGACTAGATAGAGAAATGTAGACAGAACTCCACCTTGACTGAACAAAGTCCACAATAACTGCGCTTGTAGTATCTGTTTGGTAGCCATCAATCCGCCATTGATTCCTAGCTTTGTAAAGCTTAGCAAATAAGCCATGTCGCTCAAATGTGCCAAAGGCCTTACTGGTATCAAGAAAAGCTGCATAAATATAGCCCCCATTTTCAAGATTGTGAAATAATGTTTCCCGCATGCCTAATGGTGCTGTTATACACCCCAAGTTTGGTTGAAGTCCTTGCTGTCGTGAGTTTGTAAAGGATTCTGTGTCAATAACGAATTCCGTTATTCTGAGTTTAATGGCACACCCAAGAGTTTTTAGTAAAGATGATAAACGAGCTACTGGTCTATAACGTTTACTTGAGTTTTGACTTTATCCCTACCTTTGTATATGGGAATTATCAGGGCCCTTTTTAATAGTTGTTTGCTTTGCACTCCTTAACAATGGCCTGAAACAAGTTTGACAAACAATCAATGACAACATTCCCCCTTCCTTCCCCAGTTTGTGACGCTCATCGGTCTGTTAATCGCGCTCGGTGCTTTCCCGTTTTTAGATTGCTCGGAGCTTTGACAACATAATCAGTTTCCGTTTTTAGATTGCCCAGAGCTTTAACACCGTCATCTGTTTTCGTTTTTAGATTGCCCAGAGCTTTAACACCGTCGTCAGTTTCCGTTTTTAGATTGCCCAGAGCTTTAACAACGTCATCTGTTTCCGTTTTTAGGTTGCCCAGAGCTTTAACAACGTCTTCTGTTTCCGTTTTTAGATTGCCCAGAGCTTTAACGTCATCAGTTTCCGTTTTTAGATTGCCCAGAGCTTTAACAACATCATCTGTTTCCGTTTTTAGATTGCCCAGAGCTTTAACAACGTCACCGGTTAAGTTCTTAGATTGCCCAGAGCTTTAACAAAGACATCAGTATCCGTTTTAGATTGCCCAGAGCTTTAACAACGTCATCAGTTTCCGTTTTTAGATTGTCCAGAGCTTTAACAACGTCATCTGTTTCCGTTTTTAGATTGTCCTGAGCTTTAACAACGTCATCAGTTTCCGTTTTTAGATTTCCCAGAGCTTTAACTACGTCATCTGTTTCCGTTTTGAGCTTTAACAACGTCATCTGTTGTTCGAAACTTTAACCACTGGTTAAGCATCTGGTATCAATGAAATTAAAGACCTTAAGTCATAGTATGTGAACTTATTTGTAGCATATGAAACCATATATATGTAATATAGATTTTTATACAGAAATCTCATAAAATAAATTAATTGTCTTTCAAATTTTAACGACTGGTTAGTTTAACCAATGGTTAAAGTTTCGAAAAACTGACTCCATGGAGGGTATGATTTGATGATGTACAATTGTTTTCAGAATAAAAGCTGTATACCCTATGTTCGCTACTACAGTGCATATTATAGGTTAATTTATTCTTAATTGTTTTGTTCATATATATAAGCCTAAAACATATTAAAACGGACCCTTGCAAATGTTGTGATCAAATTCGTCATATTAAGTGAGATATGGCTGTCTAAAACACGATGTTTGTAAGCAGAATGTTTACAACCAACTTATCATGTGATCGAATTCGGAAGCCGCCGCATCATGGACACTGATGGAGGGCGAGGTAAATAAACTTGACGAGTAACTTTTAAAATCTGCATTCAAGTCTGCTAAAGTTAGTATTTACTGAAATCGTTTTCTTTTGGAGTCTCCCTTTATCGTATTTGTTTTGATTAAACTGCGCATGCGCGAAGACGGGTTATCGTTGTATTTATGGAATACCCACTTTATTTACGAAGTATTTTCTTATTATTTTGATATCTCCGAGGGTTTAAGGCAACAAAAAATGTTATTAACGCAAAGTTAATAACTTCAACCTTACGAGAAAAATACAGTTTTTGTTTTACATGCGCTAATTTTTGAAATCATACCGAATTATAGGGTATACAACTTTAAATAAGCGCTCGAAATCACTGTTACAAGACTCGAACTTAGGAGTATAGATTCCCTTACAGTGGTCAGCAAAAGCTTTGACCACATGTGTGGGGTCATTATATTGATTCCACAAATCATCGATATTTTCTGAGTAAAGTTGAGACGAACGATGTTTTTTTTTTTTTGGTGAACGCACAAACCGCCAAAATAAAGTTAACGAAAATCGCACTCCGATTCGTCATGTATGTGTCGGAGTACGTTGGTCATATAATTCTCCTGTACTCGATGGAGTGTATTGCGACAATCTCTCTGAGCGCATTCATACTCACTGTATGAAGTGTAATTCCTACCCCGAGGTCGACCTTCTCTTATCCTGATACGACGCTTCGCCTTTTCTTCCCCCTTCGTATCCATCCGTTTTCGAGGATTGTATTTATATCTGTAAACATGACCAAGAAGAATGCGGAACACTGATTTTAATTGATTGATTGATTTTTGTCTAACGTCACACCACGAATATTTCACGTATATGGTGACGGCATCTGCCTGATGCGGGGGCATACAAATTTTGACCTTTGCAACGGGCCTACTCGAAGCAGTGAAGGATCTTTAACGTGCCATGCATACCACGACACGGGGCCTCGGTTTTTACTGTCTCATCCGAAAGACATGACACCGGCATGACCAGAGCGGGACTCGAACCCCGGCCTCCCGATTAGGAGTCCGGCGCGATACCACTAGGCCAGTCCGGCTTAACACTGATTTTGAACAAGGGCATCAATTCTGGAAAAAGTAGGTCAACCGTAATCAAAGTCCAACTTATCTGTAACTCGATCCTCATAGGGAAGTTTACCACCAAGTTTCAGCTTGATATCTGTAGCATGGCCAAGAAGTCTGAAAAACCAGCGTGACAGACAGAAGGAGAGACAGACTGACGGACAGAGTGGAAACCTATAGTCCCCTCCGGTTTCATTGGTGGTGGTTGAGGGGGGGGGGGGGTGGCGTATAAAGCATGAAATGATCCGAGTTCATTGTATTCATAGTCATATTCGCCACCCCAGTCCTTAATTTAAACCCTCTTGACAAGGAGACCTGTCCCACTGACCCTTACTGACCCATCGACGACATCTTACTCCTTCAGGCCAGAAATTATCTACACTATGGTCACTCTTGAGTTCATCTGGTATACCAACCTACAGACACATTCCTGTATCATAACATAAACTCTCCGTGTTTCCATCTCTAGCAATAAGTTTTATACGTACCCCTAAGTAGATGTAGAGGCTCATAATCTAAATGCTGAATATCATTCTGTTGAAGGAGAACAATAGAATGGTGTGTAGCTTGGGTACTTTGGGGTACATCACCGAACGAGATATCATGGGTGGAGTCTATGGCGGGATATTTACTACCCACAAATATATTTACTAAGCTATAATCTGGTGAATACTCACCAACAACCTGATCACACACGGAAACCATGGCCATTTTTTGATCCACGCACGGAGTTCGAAACTCCAGGATAGCGATCTCCAACGTGGACTGACCATACTCACCGTCGCTATTTTGAAAAATGGAGGGTATCCTTTTGGGCTTATGTCGCCACTCCCTGGATCCACCCCATGATAGATATGACCAACAAGAGCATTGGTAGGGGTCTTTGGGTACATCGCCTATACAAATTTTAATCAAAAATATTCCTCAGCAGTTCTGAAGAAAGTGAAATATGAATGTTTATATGGACAAAGACGGCAAACTGTGACAGTAGCTCGCTACAGCCTTTAATTCATGCAGGTGAGCTAAAATGTAGAATTAATGTACATGTATGCATGTACAAAATGTATCATTGTATTAAAGACACTCTAGATGATATACATTGAAACTGTTGACATTGAATAAAACATAATGAAACAAATGCTTTATCCAAATCCAAATTCAGAGATCTCTGATGGTGTATGAATGGGTTCTAGAAGTATGTATGTTATGAGTAGGTATTGTGTATAGTGTTGTCCGGCGAGGTTACGGACGCCAATGGATCAGTGTGGGGTTTACTTGATTTGTACGGTGAGCCAGCGTAGGTTATTCTGTTGATAGCCTCAGTCTCACACATCATGTCTTTAACAAGATGAAGAGATCTCATTATGATAAGGTCAAAACGTCTTGCTGTTCTAACGAGAGATCTATACTTAGCTCTGGTCAGGTCTACATACACAAAAGGTGATTAATGTGCCTATATGTACACACCGTAAATTGATACAATATCCTTCATACAGTTTTATCACTGACGTTATTGGTTGATATCAGTCTTTTTTAAATGAATCTCCTATACTCTCTTACTCTTCCTCTCTACCCCTGTCTGTCTGTCTGTCTATCTCTCTTAACTCAACAAATAGTTTATATCATGTAACAAATGATCTTGAGATCACGAGAAGAGAAATATACTCGAAGTATACTATTGAATTGTCTGCTTGTCTGTCTGTTTGTGAATCTTCATATGCTCAGTGTCTCTCTCTTAATCAATTTCTTTCTTTCTTCTTCTTTTGCTCTAGTATGTATATCTGTATCTGATTCTCTTTGGATTCTTGTTTGCTCACTCATTCTCTCTTTCCGTTCTTGTCTCTATATATGTGTCTTGTTGTCTTCGTCTCTGTCTCTTTCTTCCTATGTCTCCCCTACTCTTTCTCTGCAAAGGTATTAACTTTTTGATTTCAGACGCAATGATCTTAAGAACAGAAAATACTCGAAGTATTTTTAATTGTCTTCTTGCCAATCCCTTTGTATAACTTCATCTCTCTTTTTGTCTCTTTGTTTCTTTGTCTCTCTTACACTCTATTTATGTCTCTAGTGTCTACGTCTTTCTGTCTCTTTTTCTTTTTCGTTCTTCGTCCCTAATTCTTCTCATTTTTTGTCTATCTCTGTCTCTCAGTTTTTAATCTGTCTATCTGCCTCATGCGTGTTTTTCGACCAAAACTTTGACATGATCATGACTAAAGGTTATATCACAAAAGTCAAGTTCACTAGGTCCATAGTAAATTTAGAGACAATCTACACTTTTCTCCATGCATATATCCTTGCAGAGGGTATTAGTTCCGTTGGGAAATTCTAGTTAGCCGTACATGTAAATATTTAACGGTTCTTGTGGGATATTCTCACTTGTTGAATCGAACCACTTCTTCCTTTTTCGTTTGTACGAAGTAAAGGCCGATAGGTTCCGAGTTCCCTTTCTTTGAGGTCAAATTAACGGTAAACATTAGGCATGCGCACACAAAGAGAAAAAGAACAAATCCAAGTTTTCGAAGGGGGTGCCATATTATAAGACACAATAACTATTCACATTTAGCTCAATAACTGAGTATGTTTCTAAATTCTACTTATGTTGCGTAGCTTTAAAGCAAATATTCCACATGATATGAAACAGAACATAAATGGTAAATTGTAGCTAGGTGAATCGATCTGGTACCGGTTACCAATGACCACCCTTCATTTTTAAATGGAATATGACTTAAAAATAATAAGAATTTTTGATTCTCCATTATTTCAGATTTCAACAATTCAATCCTTTTAAAAACAAATTGTTTCTAATTTAAATGTCCAATATATCTTCCCCAGGGAAGTAAATGAAAAAGAGTGTGTTTTTATTAGTACATGTAGTTTCAAATTTAGATTGAAGATTGTTTCATTTTTACCCAATGTCCCATGATGTGAACACACTTTCAAGGCTTGGGTTTAAAGTCTTTCTTGTCCCTCAGTGGGTTACTTTGAGCCAAACAGCAAAAACTGCAATGAGTTTCGTACAATCTAATTAAAATCAGATCTTTTCATATCGCTGCTATACTCTCCGCCTTTTCTAGCGGAGAGTATCGTAGCGATATGAAAAGATCTATTTGTTTCGTTTCCAGTGTTTTCGTTACGTATTCATTTCGTATCGCTCTCAATAAGGACCAATGTTTCTTGGGCGCATAATCTGATCCAAACCAGTGCACTATGTTTAGATACAGAAGTTTATACAGTTTGTCAGCTATTAGCGGCGGATACAGACTGACGATTGTTGGGATGCGGAGGCTATATTTAAATGTCCTTCTCTGGAAAATTTTGGGTAAAAATGGTGCAAAATCAGACCATTTGAAATATCACTACGAAAGTGAGGAGGGGCCGGTTACTTACTGGTACCGGTTACCAATGACCACCCTTCATTTTTAAATGGAATATGACTTAAAAATAATAAGAATTTTTGATTCTCCATTATTTCAGATTTCAACAATTCAATCCTTTTAAAAACAAATTGTTTCTAATTTAAATGTCCAATATATCTTCCCCAGGGAAGTAAATGAAAAAGAGTGTGTTTTTATTAGTACATGTAGTTTCAAATTTAGATTGAAGATTGTTTCATTTTTACCCAATGTCCCATGATGTGAACACACTTTCAAGGCTTGGGTTTAAAGTCTTTCTTGTCCCTCAGTGGGTTACTTTGAGCCAAACAGCAAAAACTGCAATGAGTTTCGTACAATCTAATTAAAATCAGATCTTTTCATATCGCTGCTATACTCTCCGCCTTTTCTAGCGGAGAGTATCGTAGCGATATGAAAAGATCTATTTGTTTCGTTTCCAGTGTTTTCGTTACGTATTCATTTCGTATCGCTCTCAATAAGGACCAATGTTTCTTGGGCGCATAATCTGATCCAAACCAGTGCACTATGTTTAGATACAGAAGTTTATACAGTTTGTCAGCTATTAGCGGCGGATACAGACTGACGATTGTTGGGATGCGGAGGCTATATTTAAATGTCCTTCTCTGGAAAATTTTGGGTAAAAATGGTGCAAAATCAGACCATTTGAAATATCACTACGAAAGTGAGGAGGGGCCGGTTACTTTTATCCAGATCGTCCTCTTTCCATCTGGTAAGCGTTGTCGGCCAAGAGAAAAAAAGCTCGTGAACTTATAGTATGACTCAACTTAGATATTATGTTCACCGCTAAACGGGAGATTGATCCAAGACACTTAATTAGGGATTAATGAAAGACAATTTATTTATCGGTACCTGATATATCTAAATAAGCATACTTTCTTGTCAGTTCTAGATCTATATATGACAAAGAGTGATATAACATTTATAGCAGCTTTACCGCCCTTCTTGTTCATACGTGTATGAAAAACCGAAGGAAAACCACGGTCACCTGGCTAATGTTACATCTTGAAACTGCCGGGCCTGCAAATCTCGCGTGCGATCACGTGATGTCAACAAATCCACTTGGCAGGAAGTTACGACTACATGCCACTGAATCCGGCATCTTACTGTCCAGATCATGGTAATAAACAAAGTCTTATACTCGTCCTAAAAGTTTAACAGCAATGTGCATGTGAAAACTGTGACTAATACATCTAGGGCTTTCGGTTTATCTATGACTCAGAATTTCCTCTGACTTCGTCGTTTGGTCTCTTGCGTACATCTAAGAGTAAGAATTTCGTAAACCAGGGACGTATATAACACTTACTGTAGATATCAAGTTACACATGTCATTGAAAGATATGTTAAACAAAAATTAAATTAAACATTACTAGTCTGCAGTGATAACACAAATGTTTCATGGATGACAGAAATTAGACTTTAAATTTTCAAATCAATATCGTCTCATTAAATGTTCAAGAACCTGACATATGATGGTCTGCCACTTACTGTCATAACATTTTAATAGAAATTCTATCGTCATGAGGCTCTTTATGTCATGTAAAATATGAAATTTGAGCATTGCAAACTGTAATCCTGGTGCAAGTATCTATCTAGTCCGAAATGCTTGTGTCTGACATTTCCGACTTGTATTTATTTAAATTCCATAAAATGAGTCATAATTAAGCTGGAGGAACTTGAATGTAAAAATTCACATTGTGTCACCAAGATTTTTCTAAGTCCCAAAGTATCAGGCTTTCCCTAAACAAGACAGTCACTTTGAGACCCATATGCCCATCAAAATCAACACATTGTACATGTTGCATGAGAAATTGGACTAGTCAGACTAATTGTGACTTCTAGCACCCATGTTTACAAAAACCTGTGCAAAATATAAAGCAAAATCAAGGTCATATATATGTCACTTAATTCTGTTAAAATTATTGAATGCAACAGCTGATCAGACTGAGTAATCCAGCCACTTGTCACTCCTGGTACAGTTTGTGCATTGCCAGAGATTTGGAGATGTGCATTAACGTTTGTCAATTTGGTTGCCCAGGAAATAAACAAAGATTTCACACTAAAATTGATAAAATCACGTCATTGTCATCAACTAGTAATATGCTACTTATTTTGACTTACCCTTTACTCTTTATGTTGATAAATCACATTTTAAATGATCAGTGTATTAATCCCAGCTTTCACTTTGTGTATTAATCCCAGCTTTCACTTTGTGTATTAATCCCAGCTTTCACTTTGTGTATTAATCCCAGCTTTCACTTTGTGTATTAATCCCAGCTTTCACTTTGTGTATTAATCCCAGCTTTCACTTTGTGTATTAATCCCAGCTTTCACTTTGTGTATTAATCCCAGCTTTCACTTTGTGTATTAATCCCAGCTTTCACTTTGTGTATTAATCCCAGCTTTCACTTTGTGTATTAATCCCAGCTTTCACTTTGTGTATTAATCCCAGCTTTCACTTTAACATTCTTTTTGAAGGGATGGGATGAAACCACTCCATTAAAGTGAATGAAATTCATACCTGGTCTGATCTAGTAAATGTGCTGAAGAGAATGCCCAGAAACTGTAGAATCTCTGATTGGGATAAAATGGCTGGTTTTAATGTACATGTATAAAACATGATGTAATTCCACTTTCGCTATTTGTGCTCTTATTTCATTTTGTTGTAAATAAGGACTTACGGAGTGTGACTTAAATCCCTGAATGACTATTTACGAACAATATGATAATTTTGAAGCGCTTAATATGAATGACATTTCTATGTAGGAAAATGTGTTCAATATTGTTTTTGAGATCTAGAGAATAAATTCACTGAAAACATTCAGGGCAATGGATAGAGTATTTGACGAGTAGTGAGTCCTGGGTGTAAGTGATAGAGGTGATCATGAATCAGTTGTCTTACTTTACTGCTTATGTGGACAAATATAGCAAGACATTCAATATGTCATAAGAAAGCACGTCAACAGTATTAGGTACAGATGGTTAAATAAAGCAAGACATTCTGAATGTCACAGAAAGCAAGTCAACAGTATTAGATACATATGGGCAAATATAGCAAGACATTCAAGGTCACAGAAAGCAAGTCAACAATATTAGGTACATATGGGCAAATATAGCAAGACATTCAATGTCATAGAAAGTAAGTCAACAGTATTAAGTACATATGGGCAAATATAGCAAGACATTCAATGTCATAGAAAGTAAGTCAACAGTATTGAGTACATATGGGCAAATATAGCAAGACATTCAATGTCACAGAATCTTATTTTACTAGTCATGTACTAGAGCATTTGCATCAAATGTATCACACTCAGTCTAGAGTAGCCATGTGTTTGAATCTGGTGCTTGTAGTGGTTTACATTAGCCGCAAATAGTGGCCCCTATCATTCATTTAGGGCCACTACTTGCGGCTAGGTTTACATATGATGATTACATAGCCTCTTTGTTACAATCTGCTGTATGAATGAAATAATGAGTTATTTTTTTTATAAAAATAAGTTCAGTTTCTTAAGTGGTTGAATACTTTATCTATTGCTCTATATGACTTTTCTCATTTTCATGTATGATGACTTTTGGTCAAGTGATATTTGGTATTCTGTAACTTTCTGCTAACTACTGGATCAGTTATCTAGTAATATTTAACAAAGTTTCACACTGTCAAGTAGGTTTTCTCGACACTGGATTATTCAATCTACACACACTCCAAATGTGCAGGAAAGTAGGATGGTTCCAGCATATTGTAGCAATCAGTACGAGAACTAGCAATCACGGATGGTGACACTGCTTTAAGTGGGTCTAGCAATGTAGCAGTATGGATTAAAAAATTACTGCCATAACCTTGCAGTTACCATAACCGTATAAGTGAAATACTCTTTGTATCAGTGTCTAGATATACACATATATGATAGTTTTTTTTATACAGTCCTGTTCTTAACTTGTCAGAATTCTATTCAGTAGTTTTTTCTTTCATAGGTGTGGAGCCTCAATGCATCTCCTCTAGCCTGCTGCTCCTATGGAACCTTTTGATCTGAAGGTGCATCAAGTGAACTTCGAGGATGGCGACCTAAGACAGGAAAATTTGGACTCCTTTGGGACCGTAGTGAATTATGATTCACATTTCACTAAGGCACATGATGGTGAGAAGCAGCCAAGTGTAGGAGTCACAGCTGCTTTGAGTTATAACCATAGCAACTCAGGTACTGTTGTATAGAGTTGTATTACTAGCCAGAAAATATATCTTAGACATGTAGTATTATGTAACTGGAACTATTTATTATCTGATAGTTTATGGTCTTTGATGCATACTATTAATAGAATAAATTGAGATGTCTTTTGTATTTAAGATACATTCATTGGGGCATGGAAGTGACAAAATGCTCCACAGAATTTAATACATTTTCTGATAAAACACGATTATATTTTCCAATGCATTTCTTTTTCTTGTCGTAATAATGGTGCTGAGAGTTGCCTACCATGTGGGAGGGGGGGTGAGTTTAATAGCACTCAAGAGTATATTGTCATTTGAAAACAGCTTTGCATTGGGCTAGTAGATTTGTACAAATTTGTAAAGATGTTAATGCATGTGCCTCAGTGTGTTGGATGTAGATTATAGATACATTGTTGTACTAGATTGCCTTGGTGAGGAGCTTTAGTAGATATGTACACTCTTGTTTGTCTTTGTTGTAAACCATTTATAATCAATTTCTCATTTATTAAATCACTGATTTATAGTGATAGCATAAAATTTTACTTACTTTTAACTGGATCAGCTGTTCATGTAATTGTCTATTTGTCTGTTTGTTTATCCACTATGCATCTTTGTCTAATATAAACCATATATTTAATTTTGTTTGATAAGTACCAGTAAAAAATACATACATCAAATTTGATAAATTTGATTTCTGACTTGTTCCTTATGATTGGACTGGAATTGTAAAACCTTTGAGAGATATATATATATATTTATATATATATATATATAAGCACAAATAGAATCAGTGAAACACCTGGGAGTACTATGGACCTAAGATCTCCGAAGAAATACCTGCAGAAAACAAAGACAAATTAGACAAACATATAAAGCACAAAGACACTACAGCTAACAAGGCACCATATATTTCACTTATATTCGTTTCCCGTCTGGGACTCGAACCCACGACCTATGGTACCGAATCACCTAGCTGTCATGCATCCGACCCTCTAACCGACTGAGCTACCCGAGCTATATATATATAAATATACACCAATGAGCAGATGCTAATTTAGTATGCAGTAAACAGTGCTATCTCCTCAGTGTAAATTCTGATTGCAAACTTGCTCATTTATAGAGTTTATGAGATACAAATAATTATCATCATTATATTGATTTCCATTGACATTTCCTGGAGCACAAACTGATGTAGCATACTATTATAACAATTAAAATGCTTTATTCATAGGAGATCCAATTAACAAAAGCTATTCTGCCTTGGGGCCTTCCATCAAGACAAATTGAAAATATAATCATGTGTAATACGTAAATTTACATTGCAAGCATCTTATAAAGTTAAGATAAGAATTACCTTCTGCTTATGTGTTGGAATGATAATAGCAATAATCAGTGGTATAAAGTAAGAAACATATTATGTATATGCAAAATATGTTGAGTATACAAAAATTGATCTGTTATATTACATGATACTTATTAAGCTTTTGATAGTAAAGTATAAAAGAACAGGCATAACCTCTTGAAAATTTCAGAGTTTATAAACATCAAAGTTTAATACTTTTACAGCTTATAGACACTGACAAATACTTGGTACTTTTAAACTGTTGCAAACAAAAAAATGTTTAATTTTGGATTGCTTTTCATTTACTTGATTTTGTGTATACCAATGGTATAGCTTAACCAAACTAAATACCTTGTTCATGTCTTGGAATGAAACAAATCAGAACAATTCATTAATCATTATTACATAAAAGGGGTGAAAAACCATTTGGTTTAAAATTTGGTTGTATTCCTTTTCAAATATGTTATAGAAATACTTTACCAGTTAGCCCAGTTGTGATTCGTGCTTATAAACATGCTGCTTTACTCAGACTGTAACAGCAGAGATTCATTTATCAAATTTAGTCATTTTAGTTGTTAATGTTTTGCAGTCTGGACTTACTCTCTCTAAGTTTTGCATTATTCAACTTGTGTAATAATTTTATCAATTTATCTTGATTTTCAAGGACTTAATCAGAACCCAGCACTGCATGTTCCCCTACAAAGCTTTCCAGCTTCCATTTCTATGCATGTAGAAAAACACAACTCTTTAGCATGTAACACTTTGAACTCCTTCGATGTTATCAGAGATACATGTACAGCAGAGAAAACTCCAAAGACAGACATAGAGGCTGAGTTGGTAACCTCAAGCAGTGAAACAATTAAACAAATTGAAATAGGATATGATGACATTTTGAAAAATTTGTTGAAGGACATTTATTCTGAAAAAGCTATTCCATTTACCCCCTTGTCTCCTTCTTCAGAAATACCTAGCTGGATTTATCTACCATCCTTTAGACATACATGTACAGGTATTGTTGAATAAGGGAATAAATTAATGGTGAAATTTTGACACCCTTGGTATTTCTGTGGACGCACGCTTGACAAGATAAGCCTGCCTTACCACAAACACATCTTGGAAGAGTATATTCCGAAAATATTAATAAATAATGTAAATACTTGTAGAAAATGAATCTATCACAACATTGATATTTAGATAATGTTTCTATTTTGTTAGCATTAATTCAGTATGTGTACGGATATCCTCCTTATATTTTTGTAAGCCTGACTTGTAGCAAGATCATGAGAAGGTTGAAAATGTGGAAACTTCATACGAAATTGAAGTACACATTATTAAAGAGAAAGTATCCTCACTCCGTCTGATAGACAAAAATGTTTTGTTTGCTGTTACAAGGATTAAACATGCTTTATATGTGTTAAAGAAATCATTTGTTTACTATTGCTCATCCTTGGTTGCCCCATAGTATCATTTAATGAAATGACAAAGAGCAAATGCCCTAGGGCTACTGAAGATAGACTATTGCTAAGACATATTTATTCAATCAAAAATAGAAAAATTCTAGACATTTCATGGTAAATTTCCTTAACATAGTGTATGGAAAAAAATTAATAGTTTAATTGGCAATAAATAAGATGGTCATTAATCCTGAGAAATAACACATTATTCATCATTTCATTTGTTACAGTGACTGATCTTAATAAATCCATTATAGTAGATATCCAATAACATATCTAATATAATTGTTCTTGTCTCCCCTTTGTTTCATTTTGCAGAAAAGTCGTCTTACTTATAAAGTTTATGTATTTTGTTTTTGATATACCCTCTGCAATTTTCAGATAAAAAAAATCAGCCATTTAGACGACCACGCACTGTAGCCCAACCAAGCAAACTTAAGTCTACTCAGATCTACTCACACAGTGTGTGTTCTAACCTTCAACCTTCAAGTGACCAACAGCTGCTGATCAACCCTAATCATAGCTTTACAGAGGCTGACCATAGCTACGTCAAGGACAAAGTATCTCACAGCGATATACGCACATTGTTCCAGGTACATTTTGTGAGATAATTCATTATACTGTAATGTACTTAACGAGTCTGTTCTCGGTACGAGTTTTAATGCGCTGCGCAAGTTGAAGCGCATGCCGATCGATTGTAATGGTTAAAATAGTCTGCATCTTAAAAACATTAATAATATTAAAAAATTATCAACAAATAAAAATCATCATAGTTTAACCGAAATATATCTACCCAACATTAATATATCGAAATTAATTCCCATAGTATCTGATTACGACATTTCAAAACATTAAAAATAGTGTTTTTGAGATTTTCTCCCAAAATTGAACCAAGCGATGAATTTTTCTACAATTCTCTGAAAATTATTTTTATTTACCATTTCATCACTGACAAAAAAATGATCAATTTTCCTATGGTAGTTTTTTAGATATTTTTACCCAGAACGGCCTCGTTAATATCTTAGTTATTTATCCTCATAGTGAAAGGGCTAGTGGCTGAATAAAAATGTTGGCTGAAGACGGGATGGCCTTTCTTTTGGATTAGACAGTAAAATACTCAAGTCCCATGCCATGGTGAAAATGACATATAAATACCTAGGTCTCATTCCATGGTAGAAGTAGCATGGAAATACATTGGTCTCATTCGATGGTAGAAATGGCATGTAAATACCTTGGTTTCATTCCATGGTAGAATTGGCATGGAAATAGATAGGTCCCATTCCATGGTAGAAATGGCATGTAAATACTTAGCTCTCATTCCATGGCAGAAATGGCATTTAATTACCTAAGTCCCATATCATGGTAGAGATGGCATGTAAATACATAGGCCCCTTGTCATGGCAGAAATGGCATGTAAAAGAAGAGATGATGTAATCTTGATTTGATGTTAAACAATGATCAGTCAATCAATCGCACAGTAAAAGTAGGTGATCTGGTCTAGTAATCATTATTACATACAAAAATCACTCTCTCTTCTTGGTTGGTCCATTGTACAAACCAATACTTTATTTAACAGAGCACCAGGAAGATGTGGTGTCCATATCATGATATCTATAATAATATATCTTGATAATTACAGATGGGTAGTCTCAGTGTAATATCAGATGAGACATTACTATGGTACTACAGTGTTAGAACTTGTCTCAAAGTGATATCAGATGACATATTACTATGGTACTACAGTGTTACAACTAGTCTCAAAGTAATATCAGATGACATATTACTATGGTACTACAGTGTTACAACTAGTCTCAAAGTAATATCAGATGACATATTACTATCATGGTACTACAGTGTTACAACTAGTCTCAAAGTAATATCAGATGACATATTACTATGGTACTACAGTGTTACAACTAGTCTCAAAGTAAATATCAGATGACATATTACTATCATGGTACTACAGTATTACAACTAGTCTCAAAGTAAATATCAGATGAGATATCACTATCATGGTACTACAGTGTTACAACTAGTCTCAAAGTGATATCAAACGAGACATTGCTATGGTAATACAGTGTTACAACTAGTCTCAAAGTGATATCAGATGAGACATTTCTATGGTACTACAGTGTTACAATTTATGATACTGATAGGCAGTGGGATTGAAGCCATAATTAATTATAAGTTTGTTATAGGGAAGGGTAAACTATTGAATAATAATTTTCATATTATTATCACAGACTGCCTGTCTCTTTTGCTATGAATAAGAATCTTCTTTTTATAACAGTGTAGAACCACATTAATAACAATCCCAACAAACTTACTTGATAACACTTTTCTGTTTACCATTTTGCAACTGTGGCATACTGGATGCAGTCTGTTGACAATAGCAATTGATTATGCAATTTGTAATCAGTAATTAAAGTTGGTAGAAATAAACTGATTGACTTTCAATGATAGTCACTCATCATTCAATCACTGGTTACGAGGTAGCAGAACACAGGATAAAATCAGTTTCTGATGAGTACCAGCACATTGTGCTAGATGCATTTATTAAAGCAGTGTTGCTGTATATTAACAATACATGTACACAAGTACCAGTAGATGCACATCCTGTAACAGGTGTACATGTATAAACCCTATTGATAGCTTTCTCTGTGTAGCCAAAATATATACATTCTTTGTGATTAAGAGCATTTACTTTTATAAATTACCTACTAACAAATGTGATAGATTTTAAAATTATACAAAGTACATGTTATGACATACTTAGTATTTACAAAAAAAATGACATGGTAAGAGAATAGGAATAAGCATTATCTGTGGAGATTGGATTGTATGTAAAGGACTCCATGGCTTGAACAAGATATGTTGAGGTAAAAGACTCCAGATGCCTTACCTACTATTTGATACTGTTGTAAGATAGGGTTTACAATTCTATATATAATCATTTTTGTCGCTGCATAAGATTGAATTGGAGTTTACGTAAGTTGCATGGATTCTTTATACAGTTGAATTATTGTTAAGTGTAGTATTTCTTGTGGTATGTACAGCTTTTAGGAATAGCATCACATGTTTATGCAGTGTTTCTGTAATAGAGGTCATCAACAATGTGAAGAGTTTAACAAATAAATGTCACTGAATAATTTTGTAGGTCTCCTCTAATACCACAGCATCAAAGAAAAAAGGAAAGAAATCAAGAATGGCAGATGCCAGCCAGGATCCACAGTCTTCTCCACAAAATGGGGGACAAGCTTTTGAAACTGTTGCAGAAGCCTTACATTTACAGTGGTCAGTCATAGGTAAGGATTACATAAGATAAGTGTGCATTACTGTATGAAAAGCTCAGAATGTGAACAGTACTGTATGAAAAGCTCAGAATGTGAGCAGTACTGTATGAAAAGCTCAGAATGTGAACAGTACTGTATGAAAAGCTCAGAATGTGAACAGTACTGTATGAAAAGCTCAGAATGTGAACAGTACCGTATGAAATGCCCAGAATGTGAACAGTACTGTATGAAAAGCTCAGAATGTGAACAGTACTTTAAGAATGTGTGCATTTCTTTATGAAAAGCCCAGAATGTGAACAGTACAATATGAAATGCCCAGAATGTGAACAGTACTGTATGAAAAGCTCAGAATGTGAACAGTACTGTATGAAAAGCTCAGAATGTGAGCAGTACTGTATGAAAAGCTCAGAATATGAGCAGTACTGTATGAAAAGCTCAGAATGTGAGCAGGTACTGTATGAAAAGCTCAGAATGTGAGCAGTACTGTATGAAAAGCTCAGAATGTGACCTTCAAAAATTCATGAAGTTATCAGTACCCCTATTCTAACATGGGAAGATATGCTGTGTTTAAATCTGAAATAATAAGTGATTGAAACTATATGAATAATGATAAAATTGTATCATTTAGACAATGAACAGTCATGTAATACTGGTAGCTGAGGTGCTTGAAATTGAGCTATTGCAGTATACTACATTCATTACAAATAGGCAAAATGAAAGTGAAAGGATTGTATAAACAACTCTATATATTGATGTAAACTCATCTGTACTGAACACTGTAATTACAGACTATATATTACATCAAGCTACATTTCTAAAATGCATTTACATAATCTGAACTTCCTTATATAAATATATAAAAGTTAGGATTCTCTGCAGGTGACAAAAAGGTTACTCCGGCCTCACCAGAGGTTGTGGCTCAGATAGTAGCAGAGGCAGAGAAAAGACTGAAAGTCCAGGCAGGGACCAAAGCATCAGACCAGACTGGGTCCACAGCTTCAGTCCAATTTATTCCCACAGAGGGTCTCCAGTCAGTAGGGAGTGAGAATGTAATCCCTGTATCTCAGGTAGAAACTAACCACTCTTGATTCGACTACGTTCAGTATAAACATCAAGATTAGAGATATTTTCAGTTTCATAAAATTTTGTCGTATGTTTTCCTATAAAACTGTAGTTTGTGGTTTAAAGAACTGCTTAGTCTATTGCTACTATATTCTCTTTAATTTCATTCATATTGTTAGAGGGGTTTAAGAACAGACATTTGTCTGTGGGCTCATTAACCGTAGTCATGATATATACACAGAAATAGTGCTGTGAGCTGAATATTTTTCTATGTAATTTAAAAAATAGATGCTTGTTTTTGTATGCTGTTATAAAACAGGTTGGTTGGTTGTATAATAATATATACATATCATATACCAAAATGTTAAGTATTGTTTGAAGTTTATGAATAATGTAAAAGTTTGACCACAATTTATGCACAGTAAAGGTAAACTGCAGGTAAATACAGTTAATATGACAAAAAGCTAGATTTAGCAATTAAACATATGAATTTATTTTAAAAAAATACAATAAATGAAAGTGAAAATATTGAAATTTGAAATAATAATTTAAAAAGTCACACACCAATAGGCCAGTAGTTACTTTTCAGGTAAAACTCAGATAACATTTAATAGTATATGATATATTTATCTAATGACAAATGCTGACTGGGGTATATACTGCTCCTAAACGATGCTCAGTGTTGTTATATTACTGAATTAGTTTGAATAACCAGTTAAAATCACAGTTTCCTTGTTGTACCTGTAAGGTAGTATTGGCCAGGTAAAAAATAATTCAAAGTTCTAGAGTCGATATCTAGTGATCACCGATAGAAAGAATGAAATAACGTTTACAAAACATGTTGTCCAGTACCGATAAGGCCCATCAGCATCACTATAATTAGTCCGTAAACACTTTCAACTGACTTTCATTCCCCTCTTCATTTTTGTGAAAATTCAATTATGAAAAATGGAGGTATGCTTTAAGTTGCCGGCATTCTCCGTAGATACTGGTCTACATACCAACAAGTTTCATGTACCATGTAATCATTGTCATTGATAAACAAATTGAGGAAATCCAGAGAAGATCTACGGTCTTCAGTCATGTTTACAAACACCTGTAAAATTCCAGGTCAACACGTGGCTAGCCGCTGTCAGTTATTCTTGAAATCTACTATACTTTTTCGTAATCATTGTCTTCAGTGATATCTGCCACATTAAATGCATCAATTTCCACATCACTATCATTGTTCCAAAGACTTATTTGATGAAAGAATCGAGTTGTGTTTATAAATCCACCATCTTGAAATACAAATTTAGATCTCACCTTTTCCTGCATCTTAATATACGAATCAATCAAATTTAAGTTGATGTCATGGAAATTTTTTAAGATAGGAATTCTATCTCCATATATGGAAAGTCTTTTTATAATGATTAGAAGGCTATAAATATGATCTAAAAATAAGCTATAGTCGACCTAGCTGTTACCTGGAATATTCCAGGGTCAGCTCACAGCGCATGTATTTGATTCCCAGAATATTCCAGGGTCAGCTCACAGCGCGTTTATTTGATTCCCAGAATATTCCAGGGTCAGCTCTCAGTGCATGTATTTGATTCCCAGAATATTCCAGGGTCAGCACACAGCGCATGCATTTGATTCCCAGAATATTCCAGGGTCAGCTCACAGCGCGTGTATTTGATTCCCAGAATATTCCAGGGTCAGCACACAGCACATGTATTTGATTCCCAGAATATTCCAGGGTCAGCTCACAGTGCCTGTATTTGATTCCCAGAACATTCCAGGGTCAGCACACAGCGCTTGTATTTGATTCCCAGAATATTCCAGGGTCAGCTCACAGCGCATGTATTTGATTCCCAGAATATTCCAGGGTCAGCTCACAGCGCATGTATTTGATTCCCAGAATATTCCAGGGTCAGCTCACAGTGCGTGTATTTGATTCCCAGAATATTCCAGGGTCAGCTCACAGTGCGTGTATTTGATTCCCAGAATATTCCAGGGTCAGCTCACAGCGCGTGTATTTGATTCCCAGAATATTCCAGGGTCAGCTCACAGTGCGTGTATTTGATTCCCAGAACATTCTGGATTCAGCATGACTGGGGTTAATAATAACCCATAGACAAAAGGATGGGAGGCAAATCAACCATAAATGAACAAAGAAGGAAGTAATAGCTTATCTACAAAGTTAAAATGTGTATGCAATGTTCAGTCATTACATTCTTCATAAAATGAAGTCAAATACATGTTGTATTCTTGGGAAAATTATGATTTCTTGTTTTTTGTATATTTCAGAAATCCATGCAATCTGATGGAATGTCTTCTTCATTATCATCTAGCGATGTAACTGACATTCAGAACCATCCTAGTCAAAATAGTGCAATATTATCCAGTATAAATAACAATTCTACAAAAGATTTGGTTGTGAGTAATTCAGAGCCTGATGTTATAAATACAGATAGGGAGACCCAGCTAGTGCGGATGCCTGTAAGCAGTGTTACAACATTAACGGAAAAAACAAAATCCTGGTTCGGATCCAAATCAGATGTTCCAAAACGCAATAAACCTCTTCCTATTAAATCTTCAAAATCATCCACAATGTCTGACTTTAGCACATTAGAGGAACATAATGTGCAAAGTGTTTCTAGTGCTGTCAGTAAAATGGAGGCTATCTCTGATACAGATAAGTTTTTAAAATCTTTACCTCCCTATAATCCAATAGACATCAATGATATTTTACCTCAAACTCATGTCACTAGGTCACATTCACCACCTGTCAAAGAAACATCCTTCAAACTTCTTCAAAGTCAAGGTCAAGGACAATATAGCAATGATCCAATCTTGTCTTCAAACATTGCTGGGAATCCAAGTTGGAGTTCTTTGCCAGAAGCTAGATCATCAGTCACTCACATGGTGGATTCTGGACTTGATATAGATATGGATAGTGCTCCAAGTTCAGTGGTAAAACCCTCAGTTTTAACAAGTACACCAAAAAAATCATCAACTGGTATAAAATCTCATATAGAAGCATCAAATGCTAACATGCAGACAACATTTGATTCTGTGCAGAATGAACGGGACCATTTCAACAAAAGAGGTGGGTTAAGACCTCCTGAATTTGCATCTACCCAAAAGCTGAATGAGATATTAAGAGAGAAGGCAAAACTAGAAGGGCAGCTTGAAATGTTGACTCATGAATCCCAGGTTGCTCTTCAAGAAAGGTCAGAACTCCAAAGTCAAATTGTAATGTTGAAACAGAAACTGAAAAATCAGGCAGACATTGTGACAGATGAGGAAAAACAGTCACTGAAATCAGAGTTAGATAAAATGCGGAATAGCCGCTCTGTATTAGAACAGTCTATGGCTTCTGCTCAGAAATTCCTGGAAGAAAAAGTCATGGAGGCCAAAATCTTACAAGAAGATTTACAAATTACCCAGGATGCAAATGATAAGCTACAAATGAGAATGAAGGAGTTAAGAGATGAGATTCGGGCAAAAGAAATGACGATACAGGCACTGAAGAATAAGATTGCAGAGTTATATGTGGAAGTGCAGACAGTGATGCAGACTAAGATGGAAGCGGATAATGAAGCTAGGGGAGCACGAAGCGACTTGACATCCCTTGTGAATGCTAAGTTATGGTACCAGCAACAGCTCCAGGCAGCTAATGAAACAAAGTCAACGTTGCAGCAGGAACTCACCACTCTGCAAGTAAGATGTCCAATATACAGTACTAGCAGTATACTTATATACATGCCATATGTTTGTTACCGTATTTGTACTTATTTTGTGGTATTCATATTTTAATGACCTTGTATGCTAATTCATGACAAGCCTATATTAAATCAATGACAGGAAGAAGGAGAATCATAGGTCACACTTATTCACAATTACGCTAGTTCATTTCATACTAGGCTTGTACTATTATTATAATGTGTTAAAATAGGGTTACCCTAAAATAGACACACAGTATAAAATTTCGATATCTTGTTAATTCACTGTTCCTAAAATGTGCTGGTACCCAGTATATGTTTCTTTACCTGACTGAAATGTTTGGTGGTAAACTTTACACTTTGTAATTGGTATACCCCTTATAAACTTAATGCTTTTAAAGAAATATTTTTCTGTCCTAAAGCCAGTGTGGCCTAGTGGATATGGTGCTCGACTTGTGATCGAGAGGTCCCGGGGTCGACTCCCGTCCAGGGCGCACCGGTGTTCTGTCTTTCGGATGAGACAGTAAAAACTGAGGTCCCGTGTCACGGTAGGCGTGGCATGTAAAAGATTTCTCACTGTTTCGGGTAGGATCCGGTGTGAAGACCTAAATTTGTATGCAATGCATCAGGCAGATGCCATCACCATATATGTAAAACAATCTTGGAGTGATGTAAAACAATATTCAATGAATCAATCATTTTTTCTGTCCTACTTCATGTCAAACACATGTAACAGATCATTCGTCAGTCATGTTAATGTGGATTTCTTCTTAATAATGTTTTTACTTTTATGTTCTTAAACATAAAGTATTATATGTATTAATTACTTGATACATATGAAAAATTAGTATTATCATTTTTAAATTATTCATGTAATTTAAACTTTTATCCAATTTACAAATTCTAATTGATAGATTGTCATTTCATCTAATTTTACTTAACGCATATTTTAGAAAAACAAAATTGTTCTCAGTTTATATGTACTCAATATAACATTAATGTTTGACGTTTTATTTATAATGTTATATTATATTTTCTTATTTTATTTATAATGTTATATTATATTTTCTTATTTTATTTATAATGTTATATTATATTTTCTTATTTTATTTATAATGTTATATTATATTTTCTTATTTTATTTATAATGTTATATTATATTTTCTTATTTTATTTATGATGTTATATTATATTTTCTTATTTCATTTATAGTGTTATATTATATTTTCTTATTTTATTTATAATGTTTTATCATATTTTCTTATTTTATTTACAGAGTCAGGTTGTTTCACATGGTGCAGTAATAGAGAGATTAAAAACAGAAAATTCCAAAATACGACATCAGCTGAAGGAGACTCAACAGAAAGCAATCAAAGACAAGGAGATGCTGGCCAAACATTTGGAGACCATAGAATCTGACATGATGGAAAGAGAAACTGCATTTCAGGAAATTCAAAGGGAAAGAACAATGTTGGAGGGCACATTTGATTCAAAATTGGAAACAGTGGAGCAGGAACGAATCCGATTTCAATCCTTGTATCATGTGACTAATGACCTTGAGAATCAGCTAGATAGAGCTCAGAGTGATCTGAAAAAAAAGCAATCACAAATATTTGCATTGGAAAATGAGCAAATTGATCTGATGAAAAAATTAACATTATCTCAAGAATGTGTGATAGATAAAGAGAGGATTATTGAAGAATTACAACAAAAATTAATTGGTGTTGAGGAAGAGTTAAGGGCGTTTCAAACAAAGATGGCTGCCTTAGATTCTGAGCTATGGAAATTAAAGGAGGAGAAAGCTGTTACTGAGATATCTCTAAAGGCTGCTTTAGAGGAGAAAGCTTCAGTAGATTCTGCACTTGAAAATTTGAAAAATAACATGGGAAAAGTGGAGAAAAGTTTTAGACAAATGAAGCTTGAGCTAAACAATAAATCTGTAGATTATGATAAACTTGCGGCTGAAAAACTTGACCTGCAAGCAGAGTTAGATAAAGTGAAAAGTGATATAGAAAAAGAGAAACGTAATGAGGAAAGATCTGATAGAGAAAAAAGTGAGAAGGAGAAAGTATTAGATGATCTGCAGTTACAGAAAGTGAAATTAGAAAGCAAGATCACTGATCTGGAAGGAAAAATTGAAGTGTTAGAAAAATCTAATCAAGAATACATAGTAGAAAAAGGGCAACTTGATTCCCAAATTATTGCACTAGAATCAGAAGTTATGCTAAAATCAGACAGACTAAGAAATGCACAGATAGAGATAGAAACCAATCAGAAAACTGTGCAAGAATTGAATAGTGAAGCAGGTGATAAGGAAT
Organism: Pteria penguin; assembly: GCA_035048485.1. Classification (NCBI taxonomy): domain Eukaryota; kingdom Metazoa; phylum Mollusca; class Bivalvia; order Pterioida; family Pteriidae; genus Pteria; species Pteria penguin. The sequence goes on along the minus strand of CM068590.1, from coordinate 8,818,390 downwards.
TGGCCAATGAAAATGAAGAACTGAAAGTGAAAATACAGCAACTAGAGGAGAATTATGAAAGTGATATCAACAAACAGAAAATGAAGGTGGAGAGACTGAATTTAGATTTAGAATCTCTTCAAGGTGAGCTGACTCAGAGACAAGCAACATTTGAGACCAATGTTGAATTACTGAGTAGTAGGTTAAGAGAACTCTCTGGGGAGAAAGAGAAACTCGAGACAGAGTTAGACTCACTTCAGAGGAAGTTTGACTATGGAATGCTTGAGAAGCAGGATGCTATGAAAACTGAGCTTCAGGTAAGTAAAATTATGTGTAGTTTATTCTTATCTGTACCTTATATCATTGAAAAATCTGTCACATCTTCTTTTGATTTTTATAATCTAACATGTTTTACTGAAGATATTGTATTTATTTATTTATAAACATTTTTTTGTAAAATTGTATTGCTGAAAATCTTTGATAGTGTGTATTTAATTTGGTTACTTTTATGAGATGACATTGTCTTATTGTATCATAGTAAATAAAACTGTTTTATTCTGTCATAGAAAATAGTGTTTATTTTGTCATTATGATAGATAATAGTGTTTATTCTGTCATTATGATATATAATAGTGTTTATTCTGTCATTATGATATATAATAGTGTTTATTCTGTCATTATGATATATAATAGTGTTTATTCTGTCATTATGATAGATAATAGTGTTTACTCTGTCATTATGATAGATAATAGTGTTTATTCTGTCATTATGATATATAATAGTGTTTATTCTGTCATTATGATATATAATAGTGTTTATTCTGTCATTATGATAGATAATAGTGTTTACTCTGTCATTATGATATATAATAGTGTTTATTCTGTCATTATGATATATAATAGTGTTTATTCTGTCATTGTGATAGATAATGGTGTTTATTCTATCATTATGATAGATAATAGTGTTTACTCTGTCATTATGATATATAATAGTGTTTACTCTGTCATTATGATATATAATAGTGTTTATTCTGTCATTATGATAGATAATAGTGTTTACTCTGTCATTATGATATATAATAGTGTTTATTCTGTCATTATGATAGATAATCGTGTTTATTCTGTCATTGTGATAGATAATGGTGTTTATTCTGTCATTATGATAGATAATAGTGTTTATTCTGTCATTATGATATATAATAGTGTTTATTCTGTCATTGTGATAGATAATGGTGTTTATTCTGTCATTATGATAGATAATAGTGTTTATTCTGTCATTATGATATATAATAGTGTTTATTCTGTCATTATGATAGATAATAGTGTTTACTCTGTCATTATGATAGATAATAGTGTTTATTCTGTCATTATGATATATAATAGTGTTTATTCTGTCATTATGATAGATAATAGTGTTCACTCTGTCATTATGATAGATAATAGTGTTTACTCTGTCATTATGATAGATAATAGTGTTCACTCTGTCATTATGATAGATAATAGTGTTTATTCTGTCATTATGATATATAATAGTGTTTATTCTGTCATTATGATAGATAATAGTGTTTATTCTGTCATTATGATAGATAATAGTGTTTACTCTGTCATTATGATAGATAATAGCGTTTACTCTGTCATTATGATAGATAATAGCGTTTATTCTGTCATTATGATATATAATAGTGTTTATTCTGTCATTATGATATATAATAGTGTTTATTCTGTCATTGTGATAGATAATGGTGTTTATTCTGTCATTATGATATATAATAGTGTTTATTCTGTCATTATGATATATAATAGTGTTTATTCTGTCATTATGATATATAATAGTGTTTATTCTGTCATTATGATAGATAATAGTGTTTATTCTGTCATTATGATAGATAATAGTGTTTATTCTGTCATAGATGACAGTGTTTAATTCTTTTATGGCTGACAGTGTTTTATTGTTATAGATAACAGTATTGGGGCAAAGTTATATCTTTAACATGCTTAAAGTGCAGTGTACATTGGCTTTAACTTTGTTACTGCAGAATTCAACTCTGTCAATATTATTATCCGAGAACCTGTTCTTACAAGAGCACCAAGAATTGTGATATTGGAGACATTGTCATTAAGTCAATGTGAAATTTAATCTCCTAGCTGTAAAAATACTTTCAAGATAGTGATACTATACATGTATAAGCATACTAGCAATTTGAATGTTTTTCATATAAATCCAGAACGCAGTGGAGAAGGCTTTATATTTTCTTATAGAATGAATATAATACTTAACTACTTAATGAAAATAGTATTAGTTTATATAATGCATAAATATAATGATATCACACATGTTTTATTGATTGTAAGTTCTATGACACTTGTTGTTTTGTATCTACTTCCAGAGATTGATTCATGCACCTTGTTCCAATGTTTCTAACCAGTGTATTTGAAACTCATAGTTAATTATGATTGATGCATACAAATAAATGCACAGATAAATCATTTTCTCTCATTGTCGTATTATAGGGCCTGGTCAATGAAATAGAACATCTCAAACATCAGAAGCAATCCGTAGAAATGCAGTTGTTTAATCTACAAAAGCAAAAAGATGCTGAAATTCAGGAATTGAATACAAAGTTATCTTTTCTTGAATCAGAGATTCATCAAGTAAAGGAAAATCATTTAAATGCATTGGAAACTGAGGAATTAAATGAAAAACTGATGCTGGAATTAGAAAAAGAAAAAGGAAAAGTGGAAGGTATTTTGAACTCTAAAAGATATTTTTTAGTTTCGCTGGTTGACCTCTTAAAGTATTTTCCAGCTGTACTTTTTGTCTGGTGGAAAGTGTTGTACGGATGCTGGCCATATCAATAAGGTGATTTGTCTGCTGATAAAAACTCTCACTTTCAGCATATCACAGTGAGGTTTATAATGGTGACTGTGACTTCACCAACCAAATCTCACCATGGTCTATTGACCACATAAATGAAAAAAGTAAATTGTATAAACAGTCAAAGCACAACTTTTATACAACTTCTTTGCCACTCCCACGATTGCCATCATAAACAAGGGCAGATAATTCACCTTATTAAAATGGCCTGCCAGTGATCAGGTGAAGATATGCTTTTTAGTTCACCTGAGCTAAAGGTTCAGGTGAAGTATTATCTTAGTAACTATCTATCTTTTGTCTGTTGTGGTTCACCTGACTTTTAACATTTTCAACTTTTTCTTCAGAACTCCTGAAGGGAATATGACAAAACTTGAATGAGCTGATGTACTCAAGACCCCCACTAGTGACAGTAGTGTTGTTTCTTGGTCAGGCTAATCAAGGAATAAATCCAGAGTACGGCAATATAGGCTCCCCTATGATGGCATGAAAAGAACCTGTGCATCCCATGTTGTCCATCTTTTGAATTGGTTTACAAAGGGGACTGAGAGTGACTAGTTGAATTAAATTGCGGTATGATTAAGACTTCTGGGTTGTGATGTGCAATCCAAGGTTTACCATGGCATTGTGGTCAGCCATTAATAAACAAGGGGAGCTAGTCTAAACCTAAAACTTGGACATTTGGTTTGCATGTTGGATAACAAGGGCTAATGCCAAAGATCAGGAGTCAAGAGTAGATCTGAGGCATTGAAAATCCCCTCTTCTGACTTTTCCCAGTAATTTATTTTCTAGTGATTACGGCTTGCTTCCTCTGTGGCTCACACATCTGCTTGTATTGCTACTTATTTTAAGGTTTTGTCAAATTTTACTATAAATTGGTACGATATCATTACAGGACTTTTACAAACTAATGCATCGCTGAAACAGCACATTTCCCAGCTAGAAACTTCTACTGCTGACCATGAAGCAAATCTGGCAGAACTTCAACAACAAATTGCTGTTGTAACAAGAGAAAAAGAAGAATCACTTGAAAAATATGAATGTAGAGTACGATGTCTTGAAGAGGAACAGAAGAATGAGGGAAATAATCAGAGAGAACTCCGAAAACAGGTACATTTACTGATGGTTCAATGTAAAGGTGACCTTCACAATATAGTAACCTCCTAACCTTCATCAATTTAGTGTAGTTTTATTGGTCAGAATAGCTTAGAAGCTATAGGCCATTTTCCAGTATAAAATGATTTAAGAGGTCTTACAGTAGTCAAACAGCTTTTTAATGGAATTTTCAATATAACGTTAATGCTTTAAATGTTATGTCACAGTATTGTGACACAAATCAGTGTGTCTTATATTGCCCCTTACACCAAGTAAAATCAGAACAAGGTCTGTTTTGAGAGCTATAGTCTTGGTTAAAGAGTCAAATTTCTGAAAAAGATAAATTTTGAGTACAGTGTCAATCTTCTCTCGTGTAGAAGTGATGCATGAGCCTTTATACAAAGAACAAAGGATTCAGTTTGAGTATGAATATTAAGAGCATCAGCTAGGTCAGGTAATATATAATAAATATAAAGAACATGAGCTCAGTATGAATATTAAGAGCATCAGCTAGGTCAGGTAATATATAATAAATATAAGGAACATGAGCTGAGTATGAATATTAAGAGCATCAGCTAGGTCAGGTAATATATAAGAAATATAAGGAACATGAGCTGAGTATGAATATTAAGAGCATCAGCTAGGTCAGGTAATATATAATAAATCTGGAACATAAGCTGAGTATGAATATTAAGAGCATCAGCTAGGTCAGGTAATATATAATAAATATAAAGAACATAAGCTGAGTATGAATATTAAGAGCATCAGCTAGGTCAGGTAATATATAATAAATATAAAGAACATGAGCTGAGTATGAATATTAAGAGTATCAGCTAGGTCAGGTAATATATAATAAATATAAGGAACATGAGCTGAGTATGAATATTAAGAGCATCAGCTAGGTCAGGTAATATATAATAATTATAAAGAACATAAGCTGAGTATGAATATTAAGAGCTTCAGCTAGGTCAGGTAATATATAATAAATATAAAGAACATGAGCTGAGTATGAATATTAAGAGCATCAGCTAGGTCAGGTAATATATAATAAATATAAGGAACATGAGCTGAGTATGAATATTAAGAGCATCAGCTAGGTCAGGTAATATATAATAAATATAAGGAACATGAGTTGAGTATGAATATAAAGAGCATCAGCTAGGTCAGGTAATATATAATAAATATAAAGAACATGAGCTGAGTATGAATATTAAGAGCATCAGCTAGGTCAGGTAATATATAATAAATATAAGGAACATGAGCTGAGTATGAATATTAAGAGCATCAGCTAGGTCAGGTAATATATAATAAATATAAGGAACATGAGCTGAGTATGAATATTAAGAGCATCAGCTAGGTCAGGTAATATATAATAAATATAAGGAACATGAGCTGAGTATGAATATTAAGAGCATCAGCTAGGTCAGGTAATATATAATAAATATAAGGAACATGAGCTGAGTATGAATATTATGAGCATCAGCTAGGTCATGTAATATATAATAAATATAAAGAACATGAGCTGAGTATGAATATTAAGAGCATCAGCTAGGTCAGGTAATATATAATAAATATAAGGAACATGAGCTGAGTATGAATATTAAGAGCATCAGCTAGGTCAGGTAATATATAATAAATATAAGGAACATGAGCTGAGTATGAATATTAAGAGCATCAGCTAGGTCAGGTAATATATAATAAATATAAGGAACATGAGCTGAGTATGAATATTAAGAGCATCAGCTAGGTCAGGTAATATATAATAAAGATAAAGAACATGAGCTGAGTACGAATATTAAGAGCATCAGCTAGGTCAGGTAATATATAATAAATATAAGGAACATGAGCTGAGTACGAATATTAAGAGCATCAGCTAGGTCAGGTAATATATAATAAATATAAGGAACATGAGCTGAGTATGAATATTAAGAGCATCAGCTAGGTCAGGTAATATATAATAAATATAAAGAACATCAGCTGAGTATGAATATTAAGAGCATCAGCTAGGTCAGGTAATATATAATAAATATAAGGAACATGAGCTGAGTATGAATATTAAGAGCATCAGCTAGGTCAGGTAATATATAATAAATATAAAGAACATAAGCTGAGTATGAATATTAAGAGCATCAGCTAGGTCAGGTAATATATAATAAATATAAGGAACATGAGCTGAGTATGAATATTAAGAGCATCAGCTAGGTCAGGTAATATATAATAAATATAAGGAACATGAGCTGAGTATGAATATTAAGAGCATCAGCTAGGTCAGGTAATATATAAGAAATATAAGGAACATGAGCTGAGTAACAATAAGTCAGTTATAGAATAAATTTTCCACTTTGCAAGATTTCTAGCAGATTTATTTTCTCAACTACAATTTTAAAAGGTTGAATAATAGATAAAATTGATAATAGGAAATGACTTCTCATATGAGCATAAGCTTTAATAAGAACTTTTGCTGTTTATACTGAATTTGTAATAATGTCTTGTAAGTCAAGACCCTGCTAATGCTATGTATTTTGAAAATTGGGTACAATTCTGAGTAAGTGTTAGAATATAGGTTTAGATCATCATCATTTACAAGTTTCTACTTTAATACAGTTTATCTTCAATAATGTGAATCTTGTAGATTTAAATACCCCCAGGAAAGTTGAAGTAATCATGCACATGACTGTATGATTTTGAGTGCATATCTATACAATTCAATCTTACATGCCCACCCATACTCAAAGTACTGAAACCCAACCCCACCCCAAGAAAATCTAATTTTCTAAAACTAACATAGCACTGTACTTGCTATACAGATTCTCAAATTGAGGCTATGGGGTTGGGAAAAATTTATTTGTAGGTGCAATATTTACACAAATGTCAGTTGGTGTGTGTCCATCTGTGACAGATTTTTTTTCATTCCCCCAGATCGATAGATCGAACTTTGATACCACTAGGGGCATTAGTGTTTCACAAACACAGCTTGTTACCATCACAAACAGTGTATTTGTGTGTCATAACATAAAAACCCCATAAGATATCCACTCCACCCAACCATTCCCATTTGCAAATTCTGCTTTTGTTGTATGAAAAATTTTATAAAGAAAGGTAACTCCAACAACATTGTAGACCATGTGTAGAAAATCAGTACCTATGTGTAAACAGAGGACATTTTGTCAAGTGTAATATACAATCATTAATATAGGACTTGTTGTATGAAACTTCAGAAACAGCAGCTAAATGTATCATTAGCTCTAAAGGAAGTATGGGTCAGATTGCTTGTTTCTCATTTTTGTACTGTCATGTTTGATGTTTCTCATTTTTGTACTGTCATGTATGATGTTTCTCATTTTTGTACTGTCATGTATAATGTTTCTCATTTTTGTACTGTCTTGTTTGATGTTTCTCATTTTGTACTGTCTTGTTTGATGTTTCTCATTTTTGTACTGTCATGTATGATGTTTCTTATATAGCTTTAATATTGACACATACTGTATAATTTAATAATTTATGTTTATTTGTAAATTCTACCATGTAATTTCAATACCGTAGATATTTTCGAAATAATGTGGCAGTAATAGAAAAACCTGATCTTCCCATTACTTTCCATTTTTTCATTAACAACACAGGATTTTGAAAATTTGAAACTATTAAAACTGAAGGAGATTTTGAGAATCTGTAAATGTCGAGTGATCAAAGTCCATTGTATCCTTAATGAATCAACATGAATTATTTTGACAACAAAGACAAGAGTTCAATCACAAGTGACTTAAAATTAAGATAGATTTTTGTTGAAATTGAGGAGTATTCATTTTGATATTCTACATTTAGAGGAATCATTAAATGGGAAGTGTTTAAAGATCAAGTTTGCATGAGACTCAGGAATTCTAATTTAAAAATCTTTGAAATTTATTGAAAGCCATGATATGGAATATTGTTTAGAGAAAATTCTTGTGGATAGTTGAATCAAGTTGAGAAATAGACTTACGAATGCTTGTGTAGATATGTTTAATTTTTTTCTTCCTAATTGATCATAAAGGTCATTTAATAAAATCATCTTTCTTGGTAGATAGGGACCAAGATAACAGAAAACAAGAAATTGAAACGTCACTTAGATACCCTAAAAGCAGAGAAAGAAGGCATTCAGCAAGATTTAGAACAGAAAGTCAAGGAAGCAGAATCACTTCAAGCTGATCTAGATGGTCAAAAAGTAATATGCAAAGGGCAGACAACTGCTCTTTCCACACTCGATACAGAGAATAAGGAACTACACAGAGAGTTGGAGAGAGTTAAACTACAGCTTGCTGACAATCTGGTTAGAGAACCCATCATTCAGGAGCAGATCCAGGTTTGCATGATACACAATTATTATAACATTGGGGAATGATGGTCACATATTTTATTATCAATTATTTTATCGGTTTAAAAAATTTTCATTTTCCTCTATAGGAATTAGAATTCTTATATTTTCAATTCCTGTATAGATTTGAAAGACACAAGCATTAGTATTTAGGGAAATACATTACCATATGTATGACACTTATTAATATCCTTAGCTTCTTACATTTTTTAAATACCCGTAAGTAACAAATCATATGTAGCTGTTACTTTTCATAGACTTTTTTGATTATGATATTAAATTCTTCAGTATTATAAAAAGCATGTGACCACAGGCAAGCATTGATGTATTACTTACAGAATTCATTCATAACAAATTAAAGTGTAAATACTATAAACTGTTGTGTAGATATTGCTGTTTTCTCTGTAGCTTGATTCTTTTGTTTAAAGTAATCAGAAGTTTGTTCATAACATGTGCCTACAGCAGAAAGAAAACACTGCCTAAATCCAGATTCTAACATAGAAGAAACAAAACTTCGAAAATGCCTATCAGCATTTGCCATAGCTTTTTAGTACAAAGTATTGACAGTGTTTGTTTATATAATGTTATTAAGATTTGTATGCTTTATTGTTTACGTAGAGTTTAGAATGGCAGTTATCTCAGAAATGTCGGGAGGTGGAGGCAATACAATCACAGATGGACTTAGTAGAGCAGCGACAACAGGTGGAAGCAGATAATCTCAGGAAAACCATTGAAGTACGGTAACATCCTGGTTATGATGATGTAATTATGTGAAGTTCTTGAACAAGTACAATATAAGTTTTATCTGATAAAATTCAGTTGGGAAAAAATAACCGAGACACCCAGTGTTTAAATAATGCTTTGACATTAAATTATTAGGGTAAAAATTGTTTGACAGAATAATGTATTATTATGTATATAAATCTGTCAAATGTGTTTGCCTTAAACTGATTTCCAGCATCCTTCAGCACCAAATAAGGGTAAGAAAAACCAGTATGTTAGCAGAGACCAAATTGGTTATATTCACATATGTTGTAGGAAAACCAGAATGAATTGGAGACCCTTCGAGTGGAGCTAGCAACTTTAAAACAAGAGAAAATGTCCCAGCAGGCTCAGGCATCCGAGCTAAGGACAACTCTAAAGGCATCTATACAGCATCATAAGGTATGTCTACTGACTCTCACAATGTCAGCTCTGTTCAGTACATTTAAGCCATTCAAGCCATTCAGTGTTCTGACAGTTGCTAGAATATTGATTCAGTATACATCAATCACCAGAGAAGCCATCGGCAGAAATATTGTTTTCAAGTTTTTAAAATTAAATGTTATATTATAAGGCTTGTGTCATGGTAAAGGGACAATTTATAATGGTAAGTTATTATAATATTAAATGACATGGGACTTTGGTTTTTTCTGTCTGAAAAACAGAACACCAACAAGCTGCTGGTGGGTCCTGAACCAAGGACCAACTGAGCTACATTGTTTCAAATGATAAGAGTGATTACATTCAACAAATTGAAATAATACAAGTAATGTAGACTGTAAGCCAGAGTTACATGGCAAGTAATGTAGATTACAGACTGTAAGCCAGAGTTACAATACAAGTAATGTAGATTACAGACTGTCAGCCAGAGTTACAATACAAGTAATGTAGATTACAGACTGTAAGCCAGAGTTACATGGCAAGTAATGTAGATTACAGACTGTAAGCCAGAGTTACAATACAAGTAATGTAGATTACAGACTGTAAGCCAGAGTTACAATACAAGTAATGTAGATTACAGACTGTAAGCCAGAGTTACAATACAAGTAATGTAGATTACAGACTGTAAGCCAGAGTTACAATACAAGTAATGTAGATTACAGACTGTAAGCCAGAGTTACATGGCAAGTAATGTAGATTACAGACTGTAAGCCAGAGTTACAATACAAGTAATGTAGATTACAGACTGTAAGCCAGAGTTACATGGCAAGTAATGTAGATTACAGACTGTAAGCCAGAGTTACATGGCAAGTAATGTAGATTACAGACTGTAAGCCAGAGTTACAATACAAGTAATGTAGATTACAGACTGTAAGCCAGAGTTACAATACAAGTAATGTAGACTGTAAGCCAGAGTTACATGGCAAGTAATGTAGATTACAGACTGTAAGCCAGAGTTACAATACAAGTAATGTAGATTACAGACTGTAAGCCAGAGTTACAATACAAGTAATGTAGATTACAGACTGTCAGCCAGAGTTACAATACAAGTAATGTAGATTACAGACTGTAAGCCAGAGTTACAATACAAGTAATGTAGATTACAGACTGTCAGCCAGAGTTACAATACAAGTAATATAGATTGAAGACTGTAAGCCAGAGTTACATGGTAAGGGTAAAATTAGTATTTGTTTTGCAGCTGACTGAAAGAATTAACAAAAAGAAGAGCCCTGATGTCTCTAATTCAACTCGTGATATGGGCACTCAGGTAGAAGTCAGTGATATCATTATTCCACCTTTGCCTTTTGATCTTGAAGCAGTTGAGAAACTGATTCAAAATTCATCAGTGAAAGCTCTCGAGAGCAAGTAAGTATACACAGCAAAATGAATATAAATGAAAATGATATTTTGTTTCTGTCATTTTCACCACCACATGTTCATCTATAACTACATTAGGATGGTAAATGTATGGTCATAAAATAGAAGATTTCGTTAGACTAAATATCTCTCTCATAATACACTAACTTAAGGATTCAAAGTTTTCAATCCCTGTGCTTACACTTGTTGTGAGATAAGTCCTCTTTGAGAGTAACATTGTTATAATGTTTACATCCTAGTTATAATGTTTACATCCTAGTTATAATGTTTACATCCTAGTTATAATGTTTACATCCTAGTTATATAACCTGATTATGACATCCTGATTTAAATTGTTGAATTATGGATATCGTCATTAAGCAATGTTCAATAATTTCAGATGTCCTAATATTATATATATATACATGTATATATTTCATTGTGGGAGAAAATTGATCATACACCTCTGCACCACATGTACACAATTTTCTATATTTACAATGCTGGTCTAATTCCTTCGATGAACCATGCTAAACAGACTCAGTTCATCAGCCCATGAACTTGGGTCATGGAAGTAGTACCCGGCGTATGGCAAAGCACATGCGTAGTAATATAAAAAGTGGTGGGGCTTACTCAAGTTAAATATAAGAATTGTAATAATGAAATTAATGCATCTGTTAATTTTGAGCAATTATTGAAATTACCTTGACAGAGTATTTTTTAGCATTCTAGACATGCACTATATTGCGTGGCAGAAGTACTTTTCCACTTCAGGAAAAATTCGGTCCTTGCCAGTTTGATAATGGGGAATTTGATATTTTGTTTTCAAAAAAGAATCTTTTAAAATGCATTGTAAATATAAGGAATGACTGTCTTTATTTTTCTAGGTTCATGGGGAATGAACTTGGGTGAGAAACAAACAAATCATTCGAAAACCACTTCGCGGTTCACGTGATTTGTTTGTTTCTCACCCAAGTTCACTCCCCATGAACCTAGAAAAAAAGACATCTTAGAGTCCTCCGAAGGGAATTGTCATAAAGAACAATTAACTCTCCTGACCTTCTTCCAGTGAATTTTATAGGTATTGGTGGCTTAAGTTATGTAATATCCATCATATTCCATAACCAATATATGAAAAATTACAATAAACAAATAATTATGTCATAACGTATACACGTATAACATTTAGCGCGGTTCCGTTAAAATAACATATTCAATATATAGTGTTATTACAAATATAACTATAAGATATTTAAGATAATAACGATAATTAACAAAGATGTTATATATGAGGTGTCTGATAGGGTGAGAGGACAGAGGAGGTAGGGGAAGGGGAAAATAAAAAAGGGGGGTTGATGGGGGGGGGGAGAGCAGGAAAGGAAAATTATGTGGTAAGAGGTGGGGGTCTTACACTGATTTAAAAACGACAAAAATAATCACATTAGATGTCAAAAAATAAGTGGGAGGGAGGAGGTAGTGTGGAAGGAGTGCAACATTAAGATAATATCTGTAGAACAAGATAGTACTGAGTTAAAAAAAGACAGTCATTCCTTAATTGTCCACGATTGCAAGCCTTTCATGGACAAAAAAAATATTGTGTGCTTGAGTGAGATTTCAACATCCCTTCCTCAATGTGGTGTTAAATTATTTCATTCTCAATATATATGTGATAGAATGACACTGCACATGTACCAGGCTCATGGTTCTTTGACTTCATCCTTTCATGTTTTCCTACTTCTCTGTTTCTCGTTTCTTTCACAATTTATCTAATAGTATGAAATCACTTTCAAATAAGTGAACTATTCCCAGTGTGTGGTTTACATCTAGACAAGCAGTGCAAAAACATTCATATATTTTCCAAATTTATTGACGGTTCAGACACCAGATTTCTGAACCTGTCAGGTAATGGAATCAATTTCAAATCTCTACCCCTGAATGTGATGTCTGAATACGTAATGAAGCTCAGACTTTAATATAGTACTTGCAGAACCATATAAAGTGAACTTAATTGTAATCAGTATTTATTTGAGAAGAAAATGTTGGATAGTTCTAATGGATTCCCAGACAAGGAGTAGTTTTGTGGAATATATCAATAATTCAATCATTTATACATTCAGAAACATATTTCATGTATTACATACCTCAGCTTGCAATTACATGCAGCCCGTGCCTCATCCCTTAAACACACATAGGTGATACATTACTTCTTGCAATGTATATCTAAAAAATACATATAAAATAACACATAACACATAAAACAAACAGTGTAAAAAAAGTGTGCAAATGTTTTTCATAGAACCTGTTATCATATATGTATACAAAACAACACGTTGCTTATTCATTGATTACTGAAATCTACAATTAAAAGATAAATGTCAAATTAAACACACTGTAAAACAGACAATGAATATCTTATTTACCCATATCACATGATAAGCAACTCGTAATACCTATGTACATACCTTTCGACATGTACTCCAGCATATATGTATCACATGCATGACATAATCACATATTCAGGACACGAACAAGAGAGTGTTAGAACTAGACAGTACAATCTTCAGAGGTAAATGTTATTTTAGTAACGGGTGAAAAATAAAGAAACAAAAACAGCATTACACTTTTAACTTTCTAGAATATATTTGAAACAGGATCTTTCACAACCCCCCTCCCCCCATAATAGCACTGTATAAAAATATATAGAAAAAAGAGTCTAAAAAACATGATGTGTAGGTATTATATATTTGAATATTTAAATAGGGAAAAAATTGATGATCCAAGAATTCCATCACTAAAATGAAACAATAAGAAAATAACATTCATGTCAGATTTATTATAGAACTAGGATTCAGTTTGTGTAAATAGATGGCAGGCCTCTAACCCCCCCCCCCCCCCCCAACACACACACACACCTGAAAGTGCTTATGGTAAAAGTTAGTACATCTCACGATCTGTTTAAAATAAAGAAGTCGCAGAGGAGGAGAGTAGATGTCCCCTTACATCTCAATTTTCAACTCCATATTTATTTTATTTTTTGTGATGGGAGATTTCCCCTTTTGCTTTTGCACATTAACATTAAATTGCATGTGTAAATGATTTCATTTTACATGACATGCCATAAAGTAAAATATTTACATGTTGATCACAGTGAAAGAATGGGGTATTGGGGGGAAATGACATATTACAAAAGTTATAAAATGAACTATAAAGAACTTAAGATACATTCAATGTCTACATGCATTGTCAGATATTAGAACGCTATATTTATAAATCATAAGTCATTCCTCTGCAAGTGAATTTTTATGGTGTTTGTTCAGTGAACACTGTTTATATGTCTGAGATAGGGGTCTTGGGACAGTGGCTTTTTGTAAAGTGGCCTCATCTAGGGCCCCTGGACATAAGGTCAGAGCTTCATTATGTATGCATATATCATACTTAGGCCTAGATCTTTAAATAGATTCCCATGCATGACAAGTTCAGAGTTCACCAAATAAATCTGGCATTCTGTGAGTCCATCAAAAATTTTTTGAAATTAATACTACTCATTTAGCTTTAAGATAAATGAAAATGGTGGGGAAATAACACTTTCATGAAGAAGAAAAATGTGAAGTAAGATCTGTATCAGAGATATTGTCCCGGTGTAAAACTATTACAATTTAGTAAAATGTACATCAATGTAAATAATCATTGTATTTAACAGAAATTGTTTCAATTCAGTTTCATTTTGATGTCACATTTTACATGCATGATTATCCCGTCAAGTATCTTCTTCAAATAATTGATTACTTAATCATGATGTTGTTTAGACCTCTAGATAACCTACAGAGCTGTCTGAATTCCTTGAGGTCAGAGATCAGCGGTCTACAGAAACAGGTGGAAGTACATACAACAAGCATCCAGTCTACAACACAGAGCTGGAGGTGAGAGATCATGCTGCTATCATTGTATATCTGTATTTCAGTTAAAGAAAAGGGAGATCCCTGATGAAGGGGATGAAGACCATGGCCAGGGTGACTTTGAGGTGTAAGGTCCAAAAGGTCAAAAGACTTTAGTATCCTATCAAACCTTTTCTGTCTTCAGGAGAGAAACAACCTTACTGAATTTAGGGATAATGGCCAGTCCTCATAAGTTGCACATTTGTTTGTGCACTGTGAGGGTTATGATCTTTGGGTTGTTGTGTGTTTCAGTTCCAGGATTGGAAACATCTGGCAGGGGAGGAGTGTGACGGACATTATTGACTCAATGGTGAGAGTGTCTGCCTTATTAGCAGAAGGTTCTGGGTTCAATTCCTGGGTCTGGCCACATCTTTTTCTCCTGCCTGTTTCAGTTGCTTTATGTAAAAATTATTGCACTTGTATGGTGACCACATCTGCCCTAATGCCACACACAGAAAGTTGTATACCCATGCAACAGATCCATCTGAAGCAGTGAAGGATCTTTATATACCAAGTCTACTGTAACATTGGACCTTGGATTTTACTGACTTGACCCTGGGACCTCTTTGATGAGCAGTGAGGGATTTTAATGTACCAACTCTACCATGACTTTGGACCTTGGATTTTAATGACTTGACCCTGGAACCTCTTTGGTGAGTAGTGAAGGATTTTAATGTACCAAGTCTACCATGACTTTGGACCTTGGTTTTTACTGACTTAACTCTGGGATCTCTTTGATGAGCAGTGAGGGATTTTAATGTACCAACTCTACCATGACTTTGGACCTTGGATTTTAATGACTTGACCCTGGAACCTCTTTGGTGAGTAGTGAAGGATTTTAATGTACCAAGTCTACCATGACTTTGGACCTTGGTTTTTACTGACTTAACTCTGGGATCTCTTTGATGAGCAGTGAGGGATTTTCATGTACTAAGTCTACTGTGACATTGGAGTTTGGATTCTACAGACTTAACCCCTAACCATGTACGTGAGCTATCAGCTCAACCCCTAACCATGTGAGCTACACTTCGGAGATTGAGGATTGTCAAATTCTCTGTATCACAGTTGACTATTTTGACGCAGATGATCACGTTCACATCACCGCACAGACGCACACCATTCACCACTGTGATGGTCAATCTCAGTGATTCACTGCAACATTGTGGGTGATTGCAGCTATACATCATATACCTATGGAACGTACATTTAAGCATCTTAAAACCTTGTCTAATGATCAAGGTGTAACACAAGCAGTTTTGCTTGAGGACTATTTGTTTTGCGCCATTTTTTCCCAATTAAATATATCATTAATTATCTCAGTGCGAGAGTCATTCTGAATTATTTTAAAAATGATAGATTATGTATGAGAAAAATATAGATGAGAATGACTGTATCTACACTTAGTGGTGAACATTCACAACAACATTTACGTAAACATTTTTTTTTTCAAAATAAATTGCCAAACAATTAAACATGTGGTGATTAGGAAGGAATTGCGACTGTAGTCAAAAGCCTAATCTAAAATCTGGAAGCTTAACCCATTATATGAATCAGTCTTTACTTTGATTTGACAACCATCAAAGAAATTATCCAAGCCATTCTCAAAATTTTTTCGCAATTTCACCATTGCAAGAAGCAATCTGATTAAAAGCATATTTATTTATTTCGTATTTACTACCTATATGCATAATAGAAAGCCTTTTAATTAGATTGTCGTCAAAGTGAACTCGAACCCTTGTCGAAACAAAATCGTGAAAGCTAATTTCTTTGTTTGCTCTTTTATTTTATGTTACTCACCTTTATATCCTCATTTGATTTTTATACAGAATCTCATAAATCTGATAAGAAATATCACTGGAGGGCATTTAAAGTAACATGTTTAACTACGGTTTACATATTAGTAGATAGTAGGGTCACCGCGGATTGCTGCAATGCTGTGGTGATTCACCATGATCAGTGATTCCGCATTAACAATAGGTCAGTTAAGAGCAAAGATCGCAACAATTGGTAGCCAAGACTTAAAAAACATTGCGGCGATGATATGACGACTGGACAATAGCCATTCTCTGTAGTGTACACTGGCTCAACTTATAATAGTAAAACTGTGATTTCTACTAAATCAGTTCTTTGATTTGTAATGATTTTTATTTTGTAACTGAATTATCAACAATTATCCAATTCCTTGCTATAAGTAACAGTATTTTGAAATTTCACAGTGTAAACAAAAACTTGAAAATAGTCTGTTGTCTTATGATACTAAATCATACAGTTACTTGTCTAATAGTGAGAAAATTCTTTGAACAGCTTTCAGTAATATTCAACATCTTAAAGGAGATAGATTGTATAGCACCACATTATACAAACGTGCTGTGTACCATAACTATGACATTACTCTTAAATTACAGTGCTGTTGAAATGGACGTACATAATCTTAAAGATGCTTTGGTAAATGGAGAAACATCAACACATGAGAGTATGGGAACCATCTCTCTAGCAGCAGCCAATGTAGATAAGGATAACACCTTTCATGGGAATACTGTCATTGATATATAATCTGTCGTTGATTGGTATTAAACCGTCTCTCCAGCAGCAACCAATATGGGTAAAGATAGAATCTTTCGTGAAAAGTACCACCATCAATATATAAACTTGTCTCTTATTGGATAGTACTCTCTATTTTCAACAAATAAAAGAGTGTGAAATGCAGCCTTCACTACAAAGAAACACACATTCTAATTGTCTACATGTATTTCAAGTGATTTTTTATGCAATGTATAAAAATCCTTTTACATGTATTGTATTTGTATACAAAAATCATTTCTGTTTAGTGTTATTACTCCATGAAATTTTCATCTTTTCTACTTTGTACATAATAACTTAAATTATATTTCAAACTTTGTTGCTTTCAGTGTGCCATTTTATTTGCTCTCAATTACATATTAGATCTTGGTTCTGGTTTTGATTGCAGGAGATGCCAAATTTATTTGGAGATGCCAAATTTATTTGGAGATGCCAAGTAAAGCTGATATTCTTGCCTATGTAATATATCTATAAACCCCAAATTTTATTTGTTCATTTTTTATCACAATAAGAGTGTTTTAGACCTTAAATTTATAGTGAAACTGGTAAATGGTGTTAAGTTTAAATTTTGTTACTCCTTGTAATTTTTTTAAGGTTCATACATGTACTAATTTACTGTTTAACTTTAAAAAAAAAGGTTATATCACTCAGTCTTATTGATACTGCTGACAGAAAAAAAAAAAAGCCAGTTTTAGATGGTTCTGTTACATAGGTCTAAAGTTAAGTGCAACACATGATGTAAATACTGTGGCCTTTATGATGAAATAAACTTCGGATGGTGTAAAGCAAGAAACAAATAAAGTGAGTGTACTTATACACTGTAATTCAATATGGTATCTGTAATTGTATATATATCCTTTTGTAATCATGAAGATTCCTCGCTCATTAGATACACAAAAATATTATTTTTTTACCGGCTATTATTGAGGTTCAGAATCAAGTATGTTATTCTTGAATGCTGGGTCATTATCTGGACTTTTCTTTCCTTTAGAATCTGTTAACACATGTATATTGTATATTTATTAATTCCTTAACAGTTTAAGATTTCTCTAAATTCATTTCATTTAATAAAGTACTGATTTCAGTTCAGTTACAAAAAAAAAAAAACAAACTATAAATGATTCTTTCCTAGAGATACAACCATTGAAACACCTCACATGGAATTTTATGACCTTGACCTTCCTATTGATTTTAACTTATTATTTGTATATATATAACTTGCTATTAGTGGCAAAATTCTCTTGAATACAGCAAAATTCTTGAACTACAAGGTTTATCAAACATTAAACCCTGATAAGATCATTCTTAGTAACCTTGACATCAAAAATTGTTAGTGACTGTAGTCAAAGATAACTTCTGTCATTTTCACATTCACTGAATGGACTAATCCCACTGAATGGGCTGATCCCTCTAAATGGGCTGACCCCCCTGAATGGGCTGATCCCATGGAATGGACTGATCCCAGATAAAACTTGAAAATTTCATTGTGGTCTCTTATGATTTGAAATTTACACTATAGCTCAGTGTGACAGTATGTATGTATTTTGAGTTTAAAATATGTTCATCACAAATCTCTGATTTATATACTGAGTGTATTTAAGAGTCATGAATAATGATTCTATCCATAACATAGATAGGTATAAGTTTGTTAGGAACACCATTTATAATGTATAAATATTTGATATATTAATATTTACACTGCAGTAGGGAGTTTTTGTGTGTATTTCTCTGATATAAGCAAGATCTTGATGATAAGTAAGCCTATGGTGTCATAACTGGTATCATTGATTTGTAATTTATATTAGAGCAAAACTTTTGATAGGTGCAATACACATAATACAAGTAATATATTTACACAGTCAATCAAATACCATCAAGCAGATGTATATGGTTAAATTTAGGAAGACTTTATACAGGCATGACCTTTATACTGGTGTGACCTTTATACAGGCATGACCTTTATACTGGTGTGACCTTTATACAGGCATGACCTATATACAGGCATGACCTTTAATACAGGTGTTAATCTTTATACAGATTTGACCTTTATGCAGGCATGGCCTGTATACAGGTGTGACTTTTATACTGTGGGATAATTTTCAAGAAAACGTAGAAAAGGAAATATAAAGGTGACTTTTGAAAGGAGCTGACCAATTTTGGCCTTTAAAGACAGGTTTCATTGTACATAGTAAAACTCAACTATTAGCATTTCATTTATATCAATGTAGACGAGAAAGATACAAAGAAAGGCAGAATACCATAATAATTGTAGCTATTAGACATCAGAATCTTCTGGTTCTCCATGTTCCTTTCTCTTATCATAGTGTTTATTCCCATATAACACTAAGCAGAATAATATAACATAATGTATGAAACATAGTACAACTTAACGACGATTCTCATGACAATATGATATTGTCATTATGTCTATTACCATACCAGGTCATAACATTGCAAGAATTAATATTTATGTTTATTCAGTTTGATTGAATTAATTGTCATCAGTTTTCAAGTATGTCTTCTCCTTTGTTTCCTAATGATATATACACTTTTGTTTTGTTGGGTCTAATTAAAGGTTATTTAAACAAGAATTAGAAGTATCATTGTTTAAACAGTATGACATGCAGTAAAGGAGATGGAATTTTAATGAGACTGATGGAAGAGAAATTTAGAGTTCAATGAAGTCATGCATATGAAGTTTGACTGTTTTTGCAATATACCTATTTTACAAGTGTTTAGTCTCTGATAATTATACCCCCACCCCCAGTAATTGAAGCAAGTTTGGGGGGATGTATACAGGAATCACCCTGTCCGTGTGTTCTTTTGTCAATGTGATTAAGAAGTTGTGAAAGCAGATTTCTCCTACAGTTTGAGGGATAGGGCTTTCATATTTCACACACATATTCATCATAACAAGTACTACATTTTGATACCTAGAAATTTGACCCTTCCAGCAGAACACATGAAAATTTTCCAACTTTCACGTCAATTTTGAAGGCAGTACCAAAGAATCCTTGTTTTGATATCCGTGTTTGGTTTGTTTACGTGTTTAGTGTGATCAGCGACATATTTACACATGTGATCAAGTCACCAAGCATGGTGCAGATGCGTTTCTGAGTTTTATGATCCTTCAATTTACCATTCAAACGCTCTGTATGATTATTGCAGACAAGTTGTCTGCATTGACGCCAGGACAAGAACACAAAAAGACGTGTGGACACTTACTTAGCATTACTCCTATTAAGCAACTTTATTATCTTGCAGTGTATACGTTTAAACTTCAGAAACCAGAGCATAATTATGTATAGACAGACTTGTATGACCATTGGCCTAAATAAAACCCTGAAACTTGCATTGTTCAAGAGGTATAATAAATAACAAAATATAAAACCCTGGTCATAAGATAAGATAAATAAGCATTTTAAAGCAAATTATTATTACAATCTCAAGGTCAAAGTCACTGGGGTCTTGGTACATGTATCAAACTTTACTACTCGTTATGTTGAATGTGTTTGTGAGATATGAAAAGCCTACTGCTTATACTGTTAGAGAAATCTGGTCACAGAACTTCTCAACCAAAGTATTATTACAAGGTAAAAGTTCAAGGTCAAGGTCACTAGAGTATGGTCAACGCCATCGAGATATACATAGAGGTCTGGTGTGAGTTTTACTAAAGGTCGTAAAACCCAAACGTAGACGTAAACTTTCCGCCTAAATTTACGTATACGTCAGTTGAATTTTTCTTGAAGTCCATGTCCATCCGTCATTACATTGGTAAACGTTGTAAAAGGTATACGTTACGTTTGGAGTTCTTTAGGCAGGAGACAAATATTACTTAGCAAAGTTTACGTCTGCGTTTTGGCTTACGACCTTTAGTAAAAATAACTCCATAATTACACCGACACTAGGTCGGTGCTCTCTATTACAGCAACGCTGTTTGGATGTAGAAGACAGTCGCGAGAATCCCGGCAAACAGTACCTGGCTGAAGATTTGACATTCGGACCTTAAAAGTTTCGTCTTTCCATCCTCTCTTTTATAATTGGCGCCAAAGTAATTAGCTTTGATGGCGAAGAATCAGCGAAACCGCAGGGAAGTTAGAATACTTACCAAAATAGTAAAATTATAGATATATCAGATGTGTGTATGACGATGTTTACAACAAGAAGTTAGGGGCAGGCTTGGTGTAGTGGTTAAGCGCTTGGCTTGCGGCGCCGACGATCCGGGTTCGATTCCCGGGTTGCGCCACTATGTTTAAGAGGTTGGTTCCCTCCTGCTTCCATGTCGCGATATAACTGAAAAATTGTTGAAAACGACATAAAACACCAATCAACCAACTAGAAGTTTGTAATGAGAAATAAAGTTTCAGTGAAAAATAATCATATATTACATATAGAGATGTAGAAACACATTGTTAAAGTTTAAATTTTCTTAGAAATGTGTGTGATGGCTGTCATAATCAGTGACATTGAACTTCAACGAAAAATTCTGCTGAATTCATGTATATAATATATAAAGCGTAATACCATAGAAAGTTCGGATGTTATAAAATGTTATAAATGACACAGGTTGAGTGTATGTGATGCAATATAACTAATCATACATTAGTACAGACGTTTGAGTAGTATATGTATACCGTATGGTATCAGTGGGTGTACTAATAAGTGTATAGGGTTAAAGTAAGGGACGACAGAGCTGGACGGTCGTTGTTTGGTTGTATGCATGGCGTCGAGGAAGCTTTCTGTGACGTTAGCTATTTTAGCCTCGGTTTCATATTAAGTCGCTTAGAACGATAAGATCTCACTGTGATAATGTCACAACGTCTTGCTATTCTGATGAGAGATCCGGCTATACTTAGATATGGTCAAAGCTACATACACTAAAGGTGATTAATATGCCCATTTGTAAACGCCGTAAGTTGATATATTATTCTTCGTGCAGTTTTATCATTAACGAAACAAGCTGCTATCGATCTCTGAAAAATATATAAACTTTCGTTTATAATTTCTATTTCTTTTGTTCTATAAAATCAATAGTTAAGATCGGTTTGGATTTCAGGGTTATTCTTTGCAAGTAAAACATAATTGTAACAGTAATCTCCCTTTCGGTGCTATTCAATATTTAATTTTATTTTATGACTCCACATGCTACACTTAAAGTTAAGTTTGAAAATAAATGTTCTAAATTTCAGTGTAACGTATATACGAAATATAAAATCATTGTTATTTTTTCACGATTTTATGTGATATCTGTACCACAACCCACCCACCCCACCCCCATTTCCCACCCACCTCCTTATATTCATCAGTGAAGTGGCACTTTTAAGTCCACTTATTTCCGATGTCAATCGTTGTCCAAATTTTGACATTGATGTCAAAAATGGAAAACTGTTTGAATCAGTGAATGGATTAGCTACTTAAATTTCTTTAAAGTGACATGCTGATGAAATTCCGGGCAGAATTTTTTCTCCACCCCCTTCTCCTTCCCCCTCTCCCTTCCCATTTCTCTCTCTTTCTCTTATTCAATAACGATTAAGACTGAATGCATTCGTGTGTATCCCGGTGGATAGGACTGATATCACAGTATGGAATATTATCGCCAAACATTATTCTTCTTAAGAAATAAGAAAAACGAAAGAAAGAAAGAACAAAAAAAGGAAAAGGATCCCTGAAACTCCAGTTTACCCCTTATGACCCCATCTGCCAGGCACTTGTACTTTCTTCCCCTGCATTTATACATGATTTGGTAACATGATACGTGATTGCAAAAGACAATAGTGTTATGTATCACACTATATTCACCAGGGGTGGGGCTCTTTACGTATTATACACAAATGGAATGAAATGCTAAGAATTGTTCGGATATGTGAAGATCACCAATCCTTGTCTATGTCCTGTTATACTCCAGTATGTCGTTGTCCCTGACCCTCAAACATGTCATTGTAAGGTCATACAGATTAAAACTTTCGTGTCTTAGAGTTATCAACAAAACCTTTGTTTCGGTTATTATCAAAGTTACGTATGTTTGCATCTTTGGCTAAAGATGTAATATGATCATGGCCAAAGTCAATGTAAATGGGTCCTGGGTAAATTTACGAAAAGTCCTTTTTCTTCATACAGTGTGCTTGTGTACATGTGTTGCGGGATGCTGCTGCCATTAGGACAGTTCTTGTCAGATATACATGTACATATATAGATAACGGGTCTTGTCAGATATACATGTACATATATAGATAACGGGTCTTGTCAGATATACATGTACATATATAAATAACGGGTCTTGTCAGATATACATGTACAAATATAGATAACGGGTCTTGTCGGATATACATGTACATATATAGATAACGGGTCTTGTCAGATATACATGTACAAATATAGATAACGGGTCTTGTCGGATATACATGTACATATATAGATAACGGGTCTTGTCAGATATACATGTACATATATAAATAACGGGTCTTGTCAGATATACATGTACATATATAGATAACGGGTCTTGTCAGATATACATGTACATATATAGATAACGGGTCTTGTCAGATATACATGTACATATATAGATAACGGGTCTTGTCAGATATACATGTACATATATAGGTAACGGGTCTTGTCAGATATACATGTACATATATAGGTAACGTGTCTTGTCAGATATACATGTACATATATAAATAACGGGTCTTGTCAGATATACATGTACATATATAAATAACGGGTCTTGTCAGATATACATGTACATATATAGGTAACGGGTCTTGTCAGATATACATGTACATATATAGATAACGGGTCTTGTCAGATATACATGTACATATATAGGTAACGTGTCTTGTCAGATATACATGTACATATATAGGTAACGGGTCTTGTCAGATATACATGTACATATATAGATAACGGGTCTTGTCAGATATACATCTACATATATAGATAACGGGTCTTGTCAGATATACATGTACATATATAGGTAACGGGTCTTGTCAGATATACATGTACATATATAGATAACGGGTCTTGTCAAATATACATGTACAAATATAGATAACGGGTCTTGTCAGATAAACATGTACATATATAGATAACGGGTCTTGTCAAATATACATGTACAAATATAGATAACGGGTCTTGTCGGATATACATGTACATATATAGGTAACGGGTCTTGTCAGATATACATGTACACATATAGATAACGGGTCTTGTCAGATATGCATGTACATATATAGGTAACGGGTCTTGTCAGATATACATGTACATATATAGATAACGGGTCTTGTGAGGTGTTTTCATCCCTTGATTCGAATCATTTCTCTCTTTTTCGTTTACGAAGTAAAGCCCGAGGGGTCCGAAGTCCCTTTCTTGGAGGTCAAAATAACGGTAAATACTGGGCATGCGCACTTAAAGAGAAAGCATAGACAAATCCAAATTTTTGAAAGGGGTGCAATATCAGAAAGAAAAATAATTATTCTCACAAAACTCTATTGATGCGTATTTTAGCTTTAATTACAGTACATGTTTGTTGAGTACCGTAAAATAAAAATTCCAAATGATATGCACCAAAACATAATTGGTAAAGTGCAGCTAGATGAATCGACCCGGTAATGGTTACCAGACACCTTCATATTTTAATGGAATATCACTTAAAATGTAAAGATGATGGATAAATCCAAACCACAAGTCCAAAAATCATGAAACCATAGGACATACAAAATCAGTGAAAATGAAAAACAAATGGAAAATTTATCAGAAAAAGTTATCAGAAGTTTGGCCCTCTGTCATCTCGGACCTTTACGGTCCGGTCCTTTTAACGATATAAAGCAATGTGCGTGATCGTTTCTTTTCTTTTTTTTTTTTATTGTTTTACGCTACTCCAAAACTTATTGCACTTGTATAGTGGCGGCACATTGTGCATTGCTACGGAACTGACTGAAGCAGTTAGGGATATTTAACATGCCAATATACACTGCATCGGTTTATAGATTGTCTCCTCCAAGGTACAGGTTGGGAGGCAGAAGATGATAAACAGTGCAGTCACTAAAAACGGGCGTGTGTTCAGAGACATAGACTACTTTAAAGTAGTCTGTGTCTCTGGTGTGTTTGACTTAATTAATATCCTTATTAATTAGACCTTTTCGGCGCTCGACTCCTTATGGTGATGGAATTTGATTTTGGAAAGGGAACCTTTAAAAGTGACCTCAGAGTAAACTGTGTGTGTAAAAAAGAGGGTGTAAATAATTTTTCTACATCTTTGTTGACGTTTTCTTAGTTTTTGATCGTGTCTTTGGATCTGACTCCCTTGGTCAGATCAAGATCACGATTTTATCAGTTACAGGGCGTTAGATCCAGTCAGATCCAGAGTCGGATCACGATTTTATCGGCTGGAGTGTAAGATCCAGAGTCGGATCACGATTTTATCGGTTGGGGTGTAAGATCCAGAGTCGGATCACGATTTTATCGGCTGGAGTGTAAGATCCAGAGTCGGATCACGATTTTATCGGTTGGAGTGTAAGATCCAGAGTCGGATCACTATCTTATCAGTTCGGGCAGGGACGTCCTGTTCGGGCGTTGGATTCAGAGTCGGATCACGATCTTATCAGTTCGGGCAGGGACGTCCTGTTCGGGCGTTAGATTCAGAGTCGGATCACGATCTTATCAGTTCGGGCAGGGACGTCCTGTTCGGGCGTTGGATTCAGAGTCGTATCACGATCTTATCAGTTCGGGCAGGGACGTCCTGTTCGGGCGTTAGATTCAGAGTCGGACCACGGTTCTATAATCTTGGGTTTATTGTTGTTTTGTGTGTTTGTTTGTCTGCTTGTGTGTGAATGTGTGAAGTTTTCTTTTAAAATTAACATATGCTATTGTTCTTTTTGCATTTTTACGTTCTCTTCGTGTCTTTTTGTTGATTAGAATCCCCCGTCATAACATTTGTTGACATCACGTGATCGCACGCGAGATTTCCCGGCCCGGCAGTTTCAACAACTTGCAACTTCGCTTTCACTGCTTAGCTGTCAAAGCACAGGGTGTATTAATACCATGCTTTGTATTGGTTTATTTATTCATGTATTTTCTACAACATTCTTGCTTGCAGTACGTATGTACGAATAGGGTTGTATATTCTATACATCTTTCTCGATATGATTCTCAATACCGGTTACTGTTCTTTAAAGATCAAAATCATGAAATAGTCAAGCTTTGACGGATACATGTCTGATACTGTAGGGCTTTTGTCAGAATGCAAACCTCAGAGGAGAAGGTGGATATTACATAAGCAATTTTCCCGATCCTGTTATTAGGATCAGGCATAAAGTTACGTATGCTTACATATCGGTACAGACAATCACTAAAAGTTTACATTTCAATGAAATTCTGACTTGTGAAATAAATATATGAACATATATATGTTACAATTTTATGCATCTGTACATGTACAAAGAAACGTAAGTCTAAGTGCTAAACTTGAGACCTATAAATTAATAGCATGTGTCATAATTCTTAGAATGATCATTGACAAGTTTCTCTGTGAACAGTATGCCTGATGTACTATTTACTGAGAAACTGTTGACTTACTCTTAAGATTAAGACACACACTATTATAGGTCTCAAGTCTCGCACTTAGACTTAAGTTTCTTTGTGAATAATATGCCAGAATCTGCACTTTGACAATTAAATTTATTTATATCTCTTCTGTGATACGCATGGCCGAATGATTGGAATTCTAATGACATATAAATATTTGAAGAGCAGAGTTAAAATCAGATGAAATTTCAAAGATGAGAATACATTAATTGATAGCTTAACAAGTGGTAAAAAGGCCCTATTCTTCTCAATTGCTTCTGCAACATATAATATAAAGTCACTTTGTAGATTTAATACTTTCACTAGACAGTGTGATTATTAATCATAGGAATTCACACACAGTATAAATCATATCACCATAATCACTCATATACACTGTGTAATAAGTTAAAAATGACTACCTCTGACACTAATACAGAAATTATCTTTGAAAATGATGAATATAAAATATAATCAGGAAATTAAATGCAAGATCTAGCTCTCTATTCATAAGATAATAATTGGCAAGTTCACTTTGCTAGTCACTTGAAAGATTATATAGTGTGACTTTAATTATACAAATAAAGTACATCTGTAATTCTTAGATGGCATCCAGATCAAGTGGGAAAGTCAGCCAGTGTGCCGCTTGATGATTAAGGGTTTCTCCAGGTGCTCTAGTAGTTGCCACCACCACTTAACACTGGCTGACTCTATACAAATGAAATAATTCTGAGGTAGCATCCAGGCCATTACGGGAAAGGTCTGTAAGCGTACACACCTGTTGATGATTCAGATTCCTCCTGGTACAATCTGATCAAAACCATATCTTTATTCCGCTTCTATATTTGTCCCATTGCGTACAAAGATCTGGTTAAGCCCCATAAGGGTTCACGTTCTGGTGACCTCTGATGACAACTCATCACCGAAACTGTTATTTCCCATAGCCAATCAGTGACTCGGCTAGGCACATGATAGTGATGCAATATGTAACAAACACTGTTCAAAAACTACCTTGTGGGTCACACACGCTGTGAATGTTAATTTCATTCCTAGGGTTTTGTAGCCGATCCACTGATTGGCTGAAAATCAGAGTTCACCAGAACGTGACCCCTTACGGGGTTTCACCAGATTTTTACATGGAACAAATAGAGAAGCGAAATAAAGATATGGTTCTTATAATCAGATTGCTCCTGGTACTGGAAGCCTTAGTCTTACCATCACCACTACACATTGGTTGACTCGAGATCTACATAAATTAAATAATTCTGAGGTGACATCAAATTAAAAATTATCATGAAAGCTGGTTCACCTTTACTCCCGGCCCTGACCCCCAAATGATCTTGTAGAACAGATGGTCTCTAAATACAAGTAAAGATTTCAAGTTTTTTGTTTAGTTCATTACAATGTATAGTTGTTTATCAATTATGTCTCATCTGTTTGTCAGAAAATGCATGAATTACAAGTGTATAAGTTTTACCTTACTTTTGATCCTTCATTGATAGGTCAGATATCAGGTATGAGAACACTTTCTGAGTTACAGTGTAGAAAGTTCAGTTCTATAGAGGCAATAAAGCCGTCAAGATCAGTTGATTCGAGTTTTAGGGAAGATGTACAATAGGAACTCTGGTGAATGTATAATGTAGTTTGATGTTTATTCTATTCGATGTGCATGTATTAATGATCGTTAGCAAAAAGCACTTGAATAAAAACAAACTATTAATAACAGGAACATCTTCAGCAAATTCACCAATTTAAAGCACACAGGAATAAAGTCATAATTCATGATTATATCTATCCCATGAGCATAGCTTACGTTTGTGGAAAATTACTGTTAATCTTAATAATTCTTATGTTTGAAACCACTTGGTTTAGATTTCACTACAGGTAGGGTAAAATATGAAGATGGCATTTCAAAGAAGTAAAATAAATATTCCTCCGTTGTCACAGCTAAATAGATATTGACTGCTCTGTACAACAATAACATTGAATGTGGTTCATTTTTGTCCTGAGGTTTTTAGTCTCGTTGAAAGATTTGGTCTTTTCACTGGGAGGTTGAGAGGGGATGCATTTTATTGGGACATTTTGACCTCCTGATTGGTCGACAGGTATGCATTACTGAGTCAGTCAGCATAGGTTGACATGGATGTATTTTAAAATTGATTTAGATCAAGTATATAATCTGTTGCTGATCATGAAATTAAATGTAAATTTTTAGCCTTTTTATTTTTGTAACATGCCCCTCCCTCATGCAATAAGTGAATGACCATATTTTGGTAAAAAAAAAACCAATTAAGCATGTGCTACTAAGTTGTTTGCATGCTTGGTATATTTCACATTTCCTATGAAAGAAGAATGAAAGGAGAATACCTTCTTCCTCCTGATTCTTCCTGTGTCAAGTATGGTATGTTATGTGAGACATGACAGAAGTACATGTATAATAGTATTGGCTATGCTGGAACTCCCATTCAGTTCATTCAGATTCTCCTGCTGATGTGTAGGTTCCACTGTAGATATGTAGAATGAAGATGACTGACTTTATAATAATCTTAGTAGATACGTAGAATGAAGACAATTACTGACTTTATAATAATCTTAGTAGATATGTAGAATGAAGACAATGACTGACTTTATAATAATCTTAGTAGATATGTAGAATGAAGACAATGACTGACTTTATAATAATCTTAGTAGATATGTAGAATGAAGACAATGACTGACTTTATAATAATCTTAGTAGATACGCAGAATGAAGACAATGACTGACTTTATAATAATCCTAGTAGATACGCAGAATGAAGACAATGACTGACTTTATAATAATCTTAGTAGATATGTAGAATGAAGACAATGACTGACTTTATAATAATCTTAGTAGATACGCAGAATGAAGACAATGACTGACTTTATAATAATCTTAGTAGATATGTAGAATGAAGACAATGACTGACTTTATAATAATCTTAGTAGATATGTAGAATGAAGACAATGACTGACTTTATAATAATCTTAGTAGATATGTAGAATGAAGACAATGACTGACTTTATAATAATCTTAGTAGATATGTAGAATGAAGACAATGACTGACTTTATAATAATAATGACTGACTTTATAATAATCTTAGTAGATACGTAGAATGAAGACAATGACTGACTTTATAATAATCTTATTTCTGTAGTAGTACATCAGCGTTCTGATTGCTGATTTGTAATAATAATAAATAATATTCATGCTAAAACACAATGTTTTAGGTTGGTAATGTGACAGACATTTTGAATTACAAACCTACCAACACCACTGTCATCATAGGCAACAAGTATCCATCAACAACAACTCATGTAGCTACAAGTATTATGCCAGGAAGTGGTAAGTCATGAACTTCTAACAGCATTTTCTAAGTAACATACCGGGTACATGTACAGGCAGTTTTTTCCAGAGGAAATATTTTGTTACAATATTAATAGATATCATGTACATATCTTGTAATTGACTAATCCTTATTTTCATGTATTAAACACCTAAGTAGCAGAGAGTTTGTAAAATGAGTTTTAGTGTTTTTTAGCTCACCTGAGCCAAAGGCTCAAGTGAGCTATTGTGATCAATCACCGTCCGTCGTCCGTCCGTCGTCTGTCGTCCGTCGTCCGTCGTTAACTTTTCACATTTTCGACTTCTTCTCCAGAACCACTGAACAGAATTTGATGAAACTTGATAAGCATGTAGTACTCATGGTCCCCTACAAGTGTTGTTGTTTTTCGTCCGGATTCATCAATAGGTGGCGCCACCACAGGCAAAAGTAGGTCAAAGAGGGTACCTTCCTTTGACAATCTTCTTCTTCAGATCAGGGGCATACAGAGACAAACCGAATGCATAGGAATGATCTAGAGGGATGTGTGAAGAAGTGTTGTTATTTTTGGTTCTGTTCCGAAATCAAATTTTTGACGTTTTTTTGATGTTTTTTTGTACTTGGTAGTTTTAATGCAGAAAAGAGGTATTTTTTTCTTTTAGTAAACATTGATGCATTAATTTGGTTTAATTTGATCATTTTGATGGTAAGAAATACTACTGCGAAGAAAATTTTTCAATATTTTATGTTTTGGATTTTTTATGAATTTTTTAAGACTTTCAAGAAAAAGGGGGGTGGGATAATTGGTGTAAACATTTCACAGTTTGAACTTTTTCTTCGGAACCACTTGCTGGAATTCAATGAAACTTGGCATGCATCAAATACTCAAGGTCCCCGACAAATGTGGTCATCTTTGTCAGGATCCATGAACAGGTGGCACCACCACAGACAAAAGTAGGTCACAGAGGGTACCCTCCTTTGACAAACTTCTTATTCAGATCGGGTGCATACAGCGACAAACCGACTGCATAGGAATGATTTAGAGGCAAATGGGAAGAAGTGTTGATATTTTTGGTTCCATTCCGAAATCAAATTTTTGACGTTTTTTCATTTTTATTTTGGACTTTGTTATTTTAATGCATTAATTAATTATTTTCTTTTAGTAAACATTGATGCATTCATTTGGTTTCATTTAATCATTTCTATGGTAAGGAATGCTGGTGCGAAGGAATTTTTTCAATATCTCGATTTTTGAATTTTTTATGAATTTTTTAAGACTTCCAAGAAAAGGGGGGGGGGGGGGGGGGGACAATTTTTCATATCTTCAACTTGATCTACAGAACAACTTGAAGGATTGTGATAAAACTGGGTAGGATGCAAGTACTCATAGTCCTTTTCAAAGGTTTTGTTTTTTGTGCGGATCATCCAAATTGGTTAACAGATAATGCCACCATGTCTAAAAGTAGGTCTTACAATGGTACATATACCACTTGGTAATTGAAATATGGAGAGTAGCGGTTCAAATCCAGCTGTGGTCAAAAATTTTTTTTTTTGTTTTTTTTTACACATCTAAATAAGTTTTTAGATGTTTCTCAACACTCAACATATGAAATTAGGAATTTTACGTTTAAGACTTCCAAAAAAAAAAGGTGGTGGGGGGGGGGGGGGGGGGGTGGGCCATTTTTCACATTTTCAACTTTTTCTACAAAACTGTGAGAAGGATTTTAATAAATCTTGGTAGAAATAAGTCACTTATGATCCTCTTCAAATTCTGTTGTTTTCGTCCAGACCTCTTTACAGGTGGCGCCACCATAGTCAAAAGTAGGTCACAAAAGAGTTCCCTCGTTTAACAATATTCTTTTTCATACGGGCTGTATACAGAGACAAACAGAATGCATAGAAATGATCTAGAGGGATGAGTGAAGATGTATTGTCATTTTGGTTCCCTTCCAAAATCAAATTTTAGAATTTTTTTCGACATTTCTTTGGACTTGGTGATTCAATGCAGAAAAAAGTGTCATATTTCCTAGTTAATTGATAATGATGATTTCTTATGGACTATTGTGATCATAATTATGGTAAGGATTGTTACTTTGAAAGAATTTTGTCAATATCTCAATTTTTGGATTTTCTATGAATTTTTTAAGACTTCCAAATGAGGGTGTATAGGAACAATTCAATCACATTTTTCACTTCTGCTGTTATACCACATGAAAGATTTTAATGAAACATGGAATACATGAAGTACTAAAAGTCCTCTATCACTTTGGTAAATTTCATCCAAATTGGTTAACGGATAATGCCACCATGTCTAAAAAGCAGTTCTCACAATAGTACATATACCACTTCGTAATTGAAATATGGAGAGTAGCGGTTCAAATCCAGCTGTGGTCAAAATTTTTTTTTCATTTCTTTACACATCTAAATAAGTTTTTAGATGTTTCTCAACACTCAACATATGAAATTAGGCAATTTTAAGTTAGATCTGGACAATATTTGAAACAATTGTTGTTCATGACCCAGACTTGAAATCAGTCAACAAAAGGCCCCACCTAAAGAAAATGACTAACTTGTTGCCCTGAATGACTTCTTGCAGAGACAAAGGAAATGCTTAATATCAAAATCACCTGAATGGATGTGCAAAAAAGTGTTGTTTTTTATTCTAGCCTGAAATAAAATTTGACATATTTTCAACATCTGTGTTGACTTAGTCACATTAATGCAAAAATAAATGAATTCTTCCTTCATGCATGACTGATCATCTAGGTACTCAGGTGAGCGATATAGGCCCACTTGGGCCTCTTGTTTTTATAAGGTGATAAAACACAATGTGTCAAATTGATGTAGAAAGGTCTAAAGAAGTGGGGTTTTTTCATTTTCTCAATGAATGAAAGTGGTGTTGTTTTTGGTTCAGTTTTGAAGTAAAATTTCTTAAAAATAGACTTCTATTGGAGATTATTCTGATACTTTCTAAGTTACTCATGTGCTCAAAGTGCTCAGGTGAGTGATATATACATCAATTTAGGCATCTTATTTTAAGGATTTTAATTATGCCTCTGGATTGAGAGATCGGAAGTAAATTGTTTTTGCTTTTCTGTTTGTTGTTTGTCTGTCTCTGTCAGTAACTTAAACCTTGCCCATAATTTTTGAAGCATGAAAGATAAAGACTTCATATTTGGCATGTGTACTCCACTGATGAAGCTGTTTCAGATGGCACAAAGGCCAGTGACATTGTGACCTTGATTCTGACCAAAATGCCAAATATATATTTTCTGTCAGCACTTTCTATGTCTCATGATACTGATTTTGCCTTGATGTGGTATTACCACACAATTTCAATGTCAGGATCTAAGGAAAAACACTCAGATCTGGATATTTATTTGAACACTGTTGACTTTGTTAACATTAACTAGTATACATGTGTATTTAAGAGTTGCATTTCATTGTATTAATCCTCTATATTGATTATAACCTTTTTATGGTGTTATGCTGAATACATATACCTGTGTGTAATCATAGCATCAGTAATTGTTTATTGTAATTAATTCCTATAATTAATGTTGTCATGGATTTTACTTATTGCTAAGGTTTGATATTGTTCATTGCATTTGATAAAAGGCTAAATGGATGCAAATTTGTGAATTGAGAGTACTGTCATTTTTCTTATGAAAAATGCGGGTTTTAAATATTGTTTCATTTGATTTCATGATTCATAAATATATTTTGTTTTAACTTTCATAGATTGCTACAGAGAGTTGACATCTCCGACTGGAAGCATTACTTCCCCTGGTTTCCCACAGTACTATATACCGTGTCAACAATGTGGCTGGAAGATTACAGCAAGTCAAGGGTTCTGGATAAAATTAAAGGTTATAACCTTTGACCTTCATCCAAGGACTAATGAATTCTGTCGCAATGGATATGTTCAATTTGGCACATATGATAAAGGTACATGTAGACAATTGTATAATATAATTAGAAATTAAATTAATTGTTTGCTGGTGGAACAAAACAAACTCCATTTTAAGGATAATTTGTGTTATTTTGTATTTGTTTAAGGAAATATGATAGCTTCAAAACATTTGCATATAACTAAGTTACTAAATATGAATTGTGTTGTTTCCATGAACACAATCCACTATGTCAGATGTTGGATACAGGAAGGTATGTTGGTGCAACATTTGTCATCACTGCATGGGAACATAGATATGACACATCTCTCAGAAATTGTCAATTAATGGCCGCTTTAATACAAGAATTGTGCATCTTTGATGAATTCCAACTTTTAATACGCCCGTCATAGATGGACGCATTATGGTATGGCGTTGTGTTTCTGTATGTCTGTGGATCTGTCACTTCGCACCTTGTTAACACGATACAGACCATACCGTTTAGGCTAGGACTTTCAAACTTGATGCACTTTAGTTCTTATCGCATGAGGATGAACCCTACTGATTTTCAATATCAAGGTTAAAGATCAAGGTCATTTTTGGTTAAAAAATAGCAAATTTTTGAGAATGCAACTTGCAAGGTACATACCAAACTGTTTATGCTAGAATTTTAACTTTGCACACTTATTTTTATGACTGGAGGATGAATTCTATTGAATGGTCAAAGGGGGAATGTTTCCATACTTTCAAATTTTATACCCTCAAACTAATTGACGGGCATATAACTATTAGTGGGAGATTGGTCATAAATCTGCTACATGTGTCCTGGATGTAAATACTAATTTTCACACTAGAATAGAAAAACAAATTGATTAAGGGCAATTTTTTAGAGTGAGTAGAGTATAGGGAAAGAAACATAGTTTAAATTTGTGCCAAATTAATATTTTCTCATAAAGTATTACTGTATACACCTATGACAATAAATTAACAATAAAATTACAATCTTCATGTACAGTTCTGTTGCATTGTAAATATAGGAGAAACTACATGTAATTACAGTTTAAGTACAATGATTAACATAATGCAGTCAATTTAATCAGTCATTTCTATATGTTAAGGAAAATTACATGGCAGTGTAGTGTTGGCATGTGGAACCATGTCACCAAGGACTTATGTGTTGCAGTCTAACCTGGGGTGGATCCATTTTTCTGGAGGAGCTGAAACTTTAATTAATACAAGTTTCCAAGGATTCCACATACAGTATGAGAGATTTTCTGTACCAAGTTCAGGTATGGTTATAACAGTATAAAACATGTTCAGTTTTTTTTTTATTTACAGCAGTATTGCCATTTTATTTCATTCAGACTACTATGAAATAAAAATATTCTTTCTCAATATTAATGAGGCAGGGTAACAATTTCAAAATGATAAACTTCTGCCCAAGAGATTTTGATCAAACTAATATCACCCATAAAGTAATGGTTATTCATAATCTAAAAAAAATAAAAAGTAAAGTGCCCTTTTAGTTTGGCCTGGGGAGCATCTCAAATTTTCATGTGTTTTTAACATATTAGGTCCTATGGAGAAAATCAAAGAAAAATACATATTTTTCGATTTTAGGTACTTTCTGCCCAATAGTTTTTGATCTGCATTTAATATTAAATAAAGCCCATTAGTATTAAGTTATTAATCAAATAAAAAGGGCAAGTGCCCATGTATTATGACTAAAAGACCATATCATGTTCGTATTATTATAGCCGGGTATGTTGAAATAAAACTATCCAACACGGCGGTGTAGGTTCATAATTTACTAGGTTCCAACCAGATATGAATTGAAAGCTCTATAATAAA
This sequence comes from Pteria penguin, assembly GCA_035048485.1. Classification (NCBI taxonomy): domain Eukaryota; kingdom Metazoa; phylum Mollusca; class Bivalvia; order Pterioida; family Pteriidae; genus Pteria; species Pteria penguin. Next base: position 8,782,378 of record CM068590.1, on the reverse strand, counting down.
TATTATAAACAATAATAAGTATATTTTATATACAATTATGCATTAAAATACATATATGGTCACAGTCTCAAACAAGTTGACACGGTATGTTAATTTATGCATGAATGGATTTACTCACTTCATGAATATAGATAAATATAATTGTATTGTATTGTATGATTCAATAAGGGAAATAACTCTTACTGACAACAATTGTAACACTGTAATAAACATTAATAATACCAGGATTTCAGATGTACTGATATAATAAACAGAGTAAATCATATGCGTACCAATTTATGGAATTGGGCTTAGTACAAAGATCTCTATATTTAATTCAGCTAGGTGTCAACAAAGCATCAATGGATCCTGTGCAAACAATGAATACAAAATAATATCGACATACAGAACTGAGACCATTGATTCATTCAAAATTATTACTATGATAAAATTCACCTTACAACATCTCGTACTATGACATGCTGACTTTAAACAACAATTACAATTACAAATTACAGAAATTCACTCATTCGCGCTCTCTGACCAAAGATTATAGGAAAGGATTAACTTATGAAAATATGAGATAAAAGAATAAATAGTAATGTAAACTTACTGTATATATGTGTGATTATGTCCCGATAAGTTTATGGCATACACGATCACAAATATATGTTGAACAGTGGATAATAATGCATGTACATGTATACCATTTTGATCTCTCTCTTTGTTGTTTTTTTTTTAACTAACCACTGTCCACGCACATAAAAACCGCCAAAAATTACCAACCAATGAAATTGTCTATATATATATCAAATGTCAAAGGTCATATGTACTCTTTACTTAGTAAACGTCATTTTAGTAAATTAAAATATAAATCATGCAGTTAATGAACATGCTGTGCTAATACTGCTGAATATCGGAAAATGATAAAAAAAAAACGATTAGGTATCATAAATATAATTTATTAATTTAATCATTTTCCGCCCATAAAACACACTCTACCACATACTCCCCCCGTCCGGAAAATGACGTCCCCGTCATCTCTGTATGGTAGAATTCTGAAATTAAAATACAGTTATATGATATATACAATTGGATGCAGTGGTCATAAGAAAAGAACATCATTTAAACATGTATCATTAAGCAATGTCATGACAGTGATACATAAGTCCAATGTAATATCACAACATCAATAATCTATGCATACATTGAGCATCAATACATATGCAAATCATTCACATTCACATGTCCTTCTTACACAAATGATTAACAAATCACCAGTAAAGTATACATATGTACATAACATCACAGTGTGTGATACCACAAGATACACATACAATGAAGAAGAATTTCTGTTCTATCTTACATGCAATATCAAAACAGACAAGTAGAATGGAATATGACATTAAAGTTCACTGCTTCATAAAATCTATCATGGCATCAATGACTTGCCTCTCATGTCCTTTACATGCTCCTGAAATTAAAAGACTTTGGAGACATTGATATTTCTCCTTCCACTTCTCCTTATCACGCTCATGTACACTCTGTACAAACTCTCCGCTGGTCATCCATGCTGGTTGTGTTCTCTGCCTTGTGCTTCGCCTTGGTGGTTCATCGGCGTCATCCTCATCCACTAGCGTTATGTCTTCCTCAGGTGTATTTTCTATAACACCTGCTGTATCCACATCCTGTGGAGTATTTTCATTACTGTCAGCTGAAGGCTGCTGATGCTCAACACCTACTGTGTTTGATACATCAACTTGCTGAGCGTCCCCAACATTTGTACCCTCCTGACTCTCATCCTGTACATCATGTGGGATGTATGTATCTGCTGTTTCCGGTACCGGTACCTCCATTTCTTCATCACTTTCAAATTCACTAGTGGTATCTTTATCTATTGGGTTATTGACAGGATGGTTCCGTATTAATGTTTTCTGTTCTTCAACTATTGTTTCCTCAGGTTTCTGAAATCCATCTAAGTGACCAATAGGAAGTAAAAGGTTTCTGTGCAGGGTACGTTTCTTTCCTTCTCCGCTTTCCTTCTGTACCACATACACCGGAATATTCGGGTTTGGCTGCCGTACAACTTCGTAAATGTCTTCCTCCCACCTGTCCTTTATTTTGTGTTTACCATCAAAGGTAACAATCTTTACTAGTACTCTGTCTCCTTCTTTGATGTTCGAACCTTTGGTTTTGATGTCATAACCTTCCTTCTGTTTGGTGCGAGCATGGGCTGCTGATGATGTAGCAATTTCATAGGCCCTCTTCATTCTCTGTCTTAAATCATCTATGTATTTAGTTAAGGTTTTCTGATGTTGATTATTAATACCAAAGGCCAGGTCGATTGGAAGTCTTGGCTCTCTGCCAAACATGAGGTAATATGGTGATTGGTTTGTACTCTCATGTCTAGTACAGTTGTACGCATGTACCAGTGGTGCTACATGGGATTTCCAATTTGGTTTTTGATTTGGCTCTAAGGTTCCTAGCATGTCTAGAAGTGATCTGTTAAAGCGTTCGGTCATTCCGTTTCCCATGGCGTGGTATGGCGTTGTTCTAGATTTTTTCATTCCTGTGATTTTACATAACTCTTTAATGATATTTCCTTCAAACTGAGCTCCACGATCGCTATGTATCCTTGTTGGTATGCCGTAGTATGTAATAAAATTATTGAATAAAGCGTCAGCTGTTGTTTTCGCCGTTTGATTCTTTGTTGGTATTGCATGCGCAAATCTCGTGAAGTGGTCAGTTATCACCAGTATATGTTGATATCCTCCTTTTGACTGTTCTAGTGTCAAGAAGTCCATGCAGACCAACTCCAATGGATATGTAGTCTCGATGTTAATGAGAGGCGCACACTGGTTCGTGGGTGTTTTACGACATACACATCTCTGGCAGTTCTTAATCCAGTTCTCCGTGTCTTTAAACATACCACTCCAATAAAACCGGTCCCTGATTAGTGACATGGTTCTCTCCCTTCCTGGATGACCAAACCTGTTGTGAAGATGTTCTAATACCTCGTTGACATAACATTTAGGCAAAACTAACTGTTTTCTCTCTTCTCCGTTGACCTTTGTCTGCCTGTACAGCACGTCATCTGCGATGAATAAACTTTTGAAGTTTTTCAACAAGGAATACCCATTTGTACTCTGTGACAGTTGATCGATCTTTGGTTTCCTTCCTATCCTTACGAAATATTTCCATTCGCTCAACATAGGGTCACTATCCTGTCGCTGTTTCCAGTTGATGTCACTTGTATTGGACAGTTCAGTACCACTGATGTTACTGTCTATTACTTCTGTGTCCATAGTCATACTGTCCACCAATCCTTCATTGTGTATAGAATGGCAGATGGCTTTTACAGAATCTTTTTCGATGAGTTCCATCTGGTTATTAATGCGTGACAATGCATCAGCATCTTGACCATTCCTTCCAGGCCTATATAGAATATTGAAGTCAAAATTGGCCAGCTCGGATAACCATCTATGACCTGTTGCATCCAACTTTGCTGAGGTCAAGACGTATGTCAGCGGGTTGTTGTCCGTATATACTGTGAATATGTGTCCGTAAAGGTAGTCGCGGAACTTCTCGGTCACTGCCCATTTAAGGGCCAAGAACTCCATTTTGTGTGCAGGGTAGTTTTTCTCTGACTTCGTAAGACCTCTGCTGGCATAGCTTATCACTCTTTTTTTTCCCACCTTGCATTTGGTAAAGGACGGCTCCCAATCCTAATCCGCTGGCATCTGTGTGAAGCTCAAAAGGCATCGAATAATTGGGGAAACCAAGAATGGGTGGTGTTGATAGAAGATGTTTCAGTTTTGTAAATGCCTCTTCTTGTTCTGTTGCCCACACCCATTTCTGCATGGCCGTCTTCTTCCCTGTCTTCTTGTCTTTAGGAATGGGCATAAGTATAGTTAATGGCTTTGCTATCTGGCTGAAGTTTTGTATAAATCGCCTATAGTATCCACAGAATCCTAAGAATTTCCTCACTTCTTCTGGTGTTTTCGGTGTTGGCCAATTTTTTATTCTTTCTGTTTTCTCTGGGTCTGTTTCTATCCCTTGCCTAGACACTATATGGCCCACATATTTCACTCGCTCCATCAGAAAATTGCATTTCCTTGGTGATAACTTTAAGCCAGCGGTTCTCAACTTATCAAATACAAGCTGCAATCTCTCCATATGTTCTTCATATGTTCTAGAGAAGATGATAAGATCATCTAGAAATATGAAACATATGTTAAGGTGTAAATCTCCCAGACACTCTTCCATAAGACGTTGATATGTTGCAGGGCTGTTGGATAATCCGAAAGGCATCCTATTATATTCGTAGAAGCCTAGTGGTCCTACAGTAAAAGCTGTGCGTTCCTTATGTTTCTCTTTGATGTTAACCTGATGGTATCCTGATTTGGCATCCAAGACCGTAAAGTACGAATTTCCACTTAAATTCTCTAATATCTGCTCCACTATAGGCAGTGCATAAGCATCTTTCTTAGTTCTGTTATTCAGCTGCCTATAGTCGACGCACATCCGAAGTTCATTATTTTTCTTTCTGCACAGTACTACGTTGCTGGAGAATGGTGACTTTGACTTTCTTATAATCCCAGCATCAAGGAGTTGATGAAGATGATCCCTTACCTCTTGATACATGGATGGAGGTATGCGTCTTGGTCGCTCTTTGAAGGGTGTCTCGTCCAATAACTCGATGTTGTGTTCGACAGTTGTTACATGTCCTATGTCAGCATCATGCCAAGAAAACAAATCCTTGTTCTTATGTATGAAACCCTTCACGTCTTCATATTGCTCTGACGTCACATTCCCAGTATCTATGTGGATCAAATCTATTTGTGGATCATTTGACTCATGATGCAGTGGATGTTCTTCAAGGTTGACTGCCTGTAACTCACATAAGATGGCTTTTGGTGATATAGTCACTGTCCTTGTGGTGACATTGCAGATATGAACAGGTATTGTATGCTGGAGTCCGTATTTATAGGAGACAATCGTAGGGACTATGTCTAAATCGTGTGGTATAGCTGATTCGCTGGTTGCCTGCAGCATTGCACATGAATCATGGTAACATGTCTGTCTGTCTACATATCCATCTATTGTCTTCCTACTGTTAGGTTGTATAGTGATCTTTGAAGTTTCTGCTGACTTGACTATTCCTAACTTGTATCCTTTCCTAGACAATTCCTTTTCTCGTAGTGTTAAACACCTGAAAGCCAAATACCAGGGTGTGTTGAGCTGTGTCCCCTGAAGATATCGCGCTCCATTATCTGCTTTAACATCCTCCCTCAGTACCCTCAGTATGTTAGTTCCTATAAGGAGTGGCACTGTCTTATGGTAAGCTGTATCCTCCACCACTAAGAATATACAGGGATATGACTTATCATTATGTAACCCTGGGACCTTGATGTCTGCTTCTATGTACCCTCTATATGGCAATGCACTCCCATCTGCACACTGTAGCTCAAGTATGGAGTCGAATGTAGTAATTTTTTTTTCTGAAGAAAATTGTTCTTCGTAAAATGATGCTGCTATTGTTGATACAGTTGACCCTGTGTCTAAAAGTGCTCTAGTAGTAACTGAATTTATTTCTAAATCAATTTCGCATGCCTCTCCTACTAAATCTCGTTTATTGATGTTGTTGTTAAGACGCTGCTGATGTATCCTACCTATCGTCCGCGTCGCGACATAGGCCTTTGTTGGTTTAAAGGAGGTTGCGCCATGTGGTCCAAACGAACTCTACATCCAATCATCAAATGTCCCTCCTGGCCACATCGATAACACACTGGACCATTGTTATCTCCTTCAGCTTGTTGTGCCTCCTCATAAGTTGGTACATATCCTTGTTGTTGTTGTTGTTGTTGTTGTTGTCCATAGTTGCCTCTACCTTGTCCACTATTGTAATGCCTGTAACCACGACCTCTATGTCTATTTCCTCTGTAATAAGTCTGCTGCGATGTGGGTCTCTGTGATTCTGTATTTGTTTTCCCTTCATGTATGTCCTTCTTCATTTGTATAACGTCTTCTGATAGCTTCTGTACCATAGCCTTCAGTTCCTCTAAGTTAGATTGTGCCTCTGTTGTTTTCACTGCTTTCACATGTCCCGTTGCCTGTGTCTTCCTTTTATTCATTTCCTCTTCTTTTCTCCTAACTGCTCTCCTCAGTTCATCAAAATCAGCTATCTTGTCAAATATGTGGCCTGTTGTATCTTGTAGTGATGCTAACATTCCCTCGTAGAACATATTCCTTAGCATATCATTGGTTTCTGATGGCTTCACTTGCTTCAACTGAATGGCTTTGTTCATGAGATCTTCAAGTCGACATCCCCAGCTGGCTACATCCTCGTCATCCCTCTGTCTAGCACTAAAGAACTCTGACAGTACACTTGACTTCGTATCAATCTTCCCAAATATACTCTCCAGTTTGTACATGATCTCAGATACTTTCGCATCAGATCCTAGCCGCATGATAACCCGTGCTGCTTCTCCCTTTACTGAACTACGGATAGAACGAGCTATAACTGATTCTGAATGGTTCTCTTTAGAGAGGCAATCCACTTGGTATTTCCAGAGATCAAAAGTGACATCCCCTTTCTTATCACCTGAGAAGTTGGGTAGTCTAGGTGGTTGAAAGTAAGTCGGAAGTTTGTTCTGTCCTTCTGGGTGTGCAGTTGTGGATTCTGTTTTTGGTTTAGCACCTTTCGAAAATTCCAAAAGCCACTTCTGAAAATCTTCTTTTGTCCCTGCCTTTGGTTTAACACCCATCTCTTTGAATCCTTCTACGATAGCATCTAATTCCTCCTTGGTATATTCCGACGACATGATTGCTAGTGATTAAGTGTACGATATGTAATATAATTGTACCTTAATATATCAACATGTATAAACTAATCTAACTAAATTACAAAGGCATATGGCTATATGATTCTAATGAACAAATTGCATGTATCTGAAAATTTCAATTCAATTTCTTTTTTTTTTTTTTTTTTTCAACAATACACAAATATAAATAAAAAAATTTAAGAATTACAAATTCAAACAATGCACAATTATATTCTACTAAACAAAGAAAAAAAAACTAAGTCAAACCGAAACCTGAAAATAAATAAAGTATAATGAGGTCAAAATGAAGAATGAAATTAAATTCAATCAAACAAGTTACCTGTGTATCTGCTACCTGGATCCGCTAGCCAAATATAAACCGAAGTTGATTGGGTAATTACTCTCTTTTCCGGTATATGCGTTTATCCGGTCAATATATAGGACGATTTCCGTAATAGTTGTCAACAAAAAAAAATTTTATAGACGTCTATGAAATATTCAGCAATATATGTGCAAAGTTAGTAAAACAAATTTCAGAACAACATTAGAACATGCAAGACGGACTAAACCTATAATGTCGTCACAGTCTACCTGTCTAATCCAGCAGTATATTGAAATATTACTCACGACAGACTATCTACAGTTTACCTGTTGTTCGAATCCCACCATTGATATAACCTACATGATGTGCGACGTGTGTATTGCAGATGTACTGGAGTGTAATGGATAGATATTTAAACAGTCTTTTATTACTGAATATAGAGAGAATATCGAACACTCCCCAACTCTCTTACTATAACACCTTATATACAAACAGAAGATTTTCCGACTGGACAATAATAAAGTTTAAACGATAAACTTGATACACATTTTATCTGCCAGGTGAGTAATCTGCAATCAACTGACTGACCGTACCATGTGCTTACTCAAGCGTTGCGTATTCACATACAGTGGCTATAACTGGTTGGGTCGTATACAACATAAAGTAACAAAATAATCTGACCTTACCGTGTCTGAGACTGTTCCATACACCACAATCCACAAGAATTTAATTAATACACAACTGTAATCACAATAAGTGTCCAATGCACCAAATGAAAAGTCACAAATATGTAGGAGTCAATATATATATCGAGAGTCAACACCAATTTATAGTTTGAAGTTCAGCACTCGACACTGTCCCTTCTCTGTGCACTCACTGAATTCTGTGTCTAATCACTCATCTGGTGGATCCAAAACCACGTTGGGCGCCATTTATAGCCGGGTATGTTGAAATAAAACTATCCAACACGGCGGTGTAGGTTCATAATTTACTAGGTTCCAACCAGATATGAATTGAAAGCTCTATAATAAATATTATAAACAATAATAAGTATATTTTATATACAATTATGCATTAAAATACATATATGGTCACAGTCTCAAACAAGTTGACACGGTATGTTAATTTATGCATGAATGGATTTACTCACTTCATGAATATAGATAAATATAATTGTATTGTATTGTATGATTCAATAAGGGAAATAACTCTTACTGACAACAATTGTAACACTGTAATAAACATTAATAATACCAGGATTTCAGATGTACTGATATAATAAACAGAGTAAATCATATGCGTACCAATTTATGGAATTGGGCTTAGTACAAAGATCTCTATATTTAATTCAGCTAGGTGTCAACAAAGCATCAATGGATCCTGTGCAAACAATGAATACAAAATAATATCGACATACAGAACTGAGACCATTGATTCATTCAAAATTATTACTATGATAAAATTCACCTTACAACATCTCGTACTATGACATGCTGACTTTAAACAACAATTACAATTACAAATTACAGAAATTCACTCATTCGCGCTCTCTGACCAAAGATTATAGGAAAGGATTAACTTATGAAAATATGAGATAAAAGAATAAATAGTAATGTAAACTTACTGTATATATGTGTGATTATGTCCCGATAAGTTTATGGCATACACGATCACAAATATATGTTGAACAGTGGATAATAATGCATGTACATGTATACCATTTTGATCTCTCTCTTTGTTGTTTTTTTTTTAACTAACCACTGTCCACGCACATAAAAACCGCCAAAAATTACCAACCAATGAAATTGTCTATATATATATCAAATGTCAAAGGTCATATGTACTCTTTACTTAGTAAACGTCATTTTAGTAAATTAAAATATAAATCATGCAGTTAATGAACATGCTGTGCTAATACTGCTGAATATCGGAAAATGATAAAAAAAAAACGATTAGGTATCATAAATATAATTTATTAATTTAATCATTTTCCGCCCATAAAACACACTCTACCACATAATCACACTTTTCTACATGAAAGATGCAAAAATATTGATATACATGTAATGTCCTAATAAACAAACAAATGTGTTTAAGTATTGCTTAAAATTATAGACCATATCAATATTGAATTATTTTTGGATAAAATTGTCAAGTCATCGTATTTTTCTGCTGGGGACTGTCTCAAAGTTTGTTCTCTGTCATTTTTAGCTAACCTCACAAAGTGAGAGGGAGTTTATGCTATTACCCCATAGTCCTCGTCGGCGTCTGTCAGGGCAATAACTCGAGAACTATTGTAGCTAGGAAGTTTAAACTTATATGGATGATGTATCTTTATGTGTAGATGTGCATGCCTGTTTCAGATGTAGGTCATGACCTATATTTTCCGCTCCAGTGCACATGTTCGGAAAATTTGAGTAAAATGTTAAAAAGTTTAATTTTTTTATTTGGACAGTTAAGAAGTCCAAACTTGCACAAATGATGTATCTATATATGTCAAAATGGATGCTGGTTTTAGATTTAGGTATTGACCTATATTTTCCGCTCCAGTGCACATGTTCGGAAAATTTGACTAAAATGTTAAAAAGTTTTATTTTTTGATTTGGACATCTAGGAAGTCCAAATTTCCACAATTGATGTATCTACCGGGTATGTATGCAATGATGGATGCTTGTTTCAGATTAAGGTCATGACCTATATTTTCTAGTGCACTTGTTAGGAAAAATTGAGCAAAATGTTAAAATATTTTTTCATTTCATGTGGACATCTAGGAAGTCCAAACTTCCACAAATGATGTATCTATGAATGCAAAGTTGGGTGCTGGTTTCAGATTTAGGTCATGACCTATATTTTCTGCTCCAGTGCACTTGTTAGGAAAAATTGAGCAAAATGTTAAAAATGTTTTATTTTTTCATTTGGACAGCTAGGAAGTCCAAACTTGCACAATTGATGTAATTATGAATGCAAATATGCAAGCTGGTTTCAGATCTAGGTCATGACCTATATTTTATGTCTCAGTGCACTTGTTGAGAAGAAAGCAACATGTGAAAAAGTTTTATTTTTTTTTGTTATTTGGACAGCTACCAAAGTTCTTTGTTCTGCCATAGGGATTTATTATGTTTTATTGGCAAATATACTTTGAGGTGAGCTTTGTAATCTTTGATTACTCTTTGTTTTTTTCTATACCAACAAGTCTGAAATTGAATATTATTTCTGAAAAATGAATAATTATGAGTGGTTTTATAGTTTTTAACTAAAACGGCATCAATATGTATTTTCTTTTCACAACAGTTGGTATATGTTTTAACTTGGGCATTGTCTCAAAAATCGTAGTGATTTGTTTTAACCTGACAACTCTTAAACAAGTTATCAAATATATTTAAGGAGGCTGTATTGAGTTTATTTGCCAGAAAACATCAGTTTGAAAATTTAAATAATTGCATATGAAAATTAAGCAATTAGATCTTCAGCTTTAAGACTAAAATTAAAAAGAAGAGGGGGGTGTACCCATCATAATATTGTAGAGAAATAAGGGCAATATCAAAGATAACTGATATTACATTGAGGTACATGTGAAAAACCAAGAAAATAACATGAAAAGCTTCATTTAAAAAGTTCTGTGAATGCGATTTTGATATGAATTTACACGATTACAGACCTTATAAAGTTACTTCAAATTATGATATAACAACAACAAGGCCTAAAGTTGCATAATACGCCCCCCGCTTAATTTGAAGAGGAGTTAAGTGAATGTATGGAGAAATTTCCTTCCTCCTCCGTTATTTAGGGTTTCAAAATTGCACCCCTAATTTTCTACTTATTTACATTAAAGAGGCAAAACTCCTGTAAGATAATGATATCATGACATTTACACATTGGTTCTAGGTCACCGCACAACCTTAGGTCTTGGGCAACAATTCTGTGAAACATCATTCAAATCCATGCAAACATCTGCATGGACACAGTACGATATACAAAATCGCACAGGGCTTGAACCGACCCTCAACAGGTTCCTTTGTCCAGGTCTTGTCAATATGCAACGTTGATTGTACATTCCTTGAACATTTGATGAATATCCACTGTGCGATGGTTAATGGGTTGCCTTCCAGTGATTGGATAGTAGTCGTAGAATTATGATCTCATGAAATTGATCTTAAAAGATGACCTTCAGGGGACAAAGATGTTCGAAGTCCCCCATTGGTTTTTGCCTGATGTCTTGGTGATTTGAAATTGAAAACATTGTGTTGTGTACAATCCTTGGAAGATAATAACTCCGTGTGTGTTTGCTTCGTGTGTATTTGCTTCATGTGTGTTTGCTTCGTGTGTGTTTGCTTCGTTCTTTTTTGTTTATTTTCACACCAAGATAATTTCACTTATATGGTGACAACACCGGTCTGATGCATTTATGTAAAACTGTTAGTTTTAACTGTCTCATCAAACAGGATACAGTCTTGAGCCATTGGTATGACACTTAAACATAAAGCAATCTCGGTTTAAATTGATTAATTATTTAATTGAGCTAACTATAAATAAAAAGCATATCGATCATTACCATATTTAGGTTGCTTTCGCCATTGCAACATAAAAAAGTTCGTAAAAGAATTTGTATATTGAAGATTTTCAATTGTAGTACTTATGAAGTCATATAAAACAGATACATCATTCGTCGAGGGGTTGCCAGACCTCAGATGACGTCATTACTATGAAAAATTATGTTTTATGGAACAATGAATTCGAATTACGTCAGATCTAACTCACCGTCCGTCGAGGTGAAGTTGCGCAGAGATGCTGCGCATCCGTGTCAGACACAGCCTCCTTAAATTACTTAAAAGATGATAAGATTTTGGCCAGATATGGCAAACGACAACCCTGCTTCTCTCCACTCAAAACTATTGAATATTTGATGTTATGGATTAAGGTGGTAAATGAGTATGATGTACTTTCTGTTAAATGAACACTGTTGCTAATTGGTTATGATTGTTGTGTTTTCCATTGCCACATTAAAGATACTCTTCACTGCTCCATGTGGTTCTTTTGCATAGATCTAAATATATATTTCCACATATAACAGCAGTATTCATTTAAGAAATTCAGAGTACAGATATCTCCAGAAGTTTCTATATACAAGTGCATATCTAACTCATCGTGTGAAATCCACGGAGTAAATTGTACCTAACAAATCCCATGGGACAATACAAACAAAAACCATCAGAACTCATTAATATTCATGTCATCAGACACCTCCCCCACAACCAATCAAATCAATCCTACTTACGAAAAGAAGTGTTTGAACTCCTGCTTTGACAAATATGAAGACATTCTCCATAACCAAAACTTGCAAAGCATGTTTCTGAAAATCTTGTAATTCCTTTCATTTGAAATCTTGCTGCACCTTAAGCTTGGTGTAATTTACATTTTCGAACGCTGCCATATTATGACATAGGTAACATAACCCTGTATTGCCAATAATAGATGTCTTTTCATTGAACCATCACCATTGTCGTTTTGGACCAATGAGATCGCAGAATTTCAGACACACCTTCCAAAAGTTTTTGTCCCACGTAGTTTATGAGGTACGATCTACCCCGTGGGTTTCACACAATGCATCTAACTCTGCATCTTACTCTGCATTAGGCAAGACTGTATTTGCCATATAAGTGAGCTTGAAGCAACATAAAACAAGAAAACAAAGAAAAAAGTTATTGTGAACATAAAACAAAAAAATAGAATTTTTTCCCATAGTTTAATATAGATCAATAGAAATAAATGTATGGTTTCTAAAATTTTGATGGAGCTGGCTATGTGGTTAAGGTAATCAGGTGCTATATGAAGTATATAGGTGGTAGGTGCTTCCATCATGAATTTATGTGGCAGGTGCTACATCATGCATTTAAGTGGCTAGTGCTCCCATCATGCATTTAGGTGGCAGGAGCTTCCATCATACATTTAGGTGGCAGGTGCTTCCATCACACATTTAAGTGGAAGTTGCTTCTATCATACATTTAAGTGGCAGCTAGTTGCCTCCATCATACATTTAGGTGGCAGTTGCTTTGATCATACACTTAGATGGCAGGTGCTTCCATCATACACTTAGGTGGCAAGTGCTTCCATCATACATTTAGGTGCTTCCACCATGTATGTTGGTGATAGTTTTGGGTGAAGTAAATAATTTCCAGAAGTGTATTATTTTGATGGCATCACAAGTTCAATCAGTAATGAGATGATTTTATTTTTATTTCAGATTCTGCTGGCAGCTCTAACCTGACATTACTGGCTATGTTATTATTGATTGTGCCCATAGCATGTCCAGTCCTGGTCTATGTATATGTGTAAGTCTTTCAAGAATAATTATTGATGTGTATTGTCTCACAATGTACAAAGTCTACATTACTGTAAAGATGAATCATGACCTGAATAAATATTCTACCAGATTGCAATTAGCCAAAGTGTAAACTACATTACTTGCTTGTCCAGAACTTCAGTGTAAAAAGGTAGCAGAGACTAGCTGTCAATCAAAATTGATTCAAGAAATCTTGCAAATTTTAGGCACCTATTCTTTCTCAAGAAAACAAATACAGAGCAAATATTAAAATGCACACACACACACACACCCTCCCACCCCCCCCCCCCACACACACACACACATATATATATATATATTTAAATAAAGCACAAAGACACTACAGCTTAACCAGGCACCCTATATTTCACTTATATTCGTTCCTCGACGGGGACTTGAACCCACAAGCTATGGTACCTTATCACCCTAAGCTGTCATGCATCCCACCCTCTAACCAACTGAGCTAACCAAGCTCCACAAGATAGAGCTTTAATAGCCAATCATTAGCTTATCGTATGCATGACAACACGGCTGCGGAAAGTGAAGAGATTTACCTGATGTAAATGCAAGCGGATCCTCTGAAAGAATAAAATCACTGAAAGAGAAATAAACATATAAAGCACAAATAGAATCACCTTGGACCACTTTGGACCTTGGATTACCGAAGAAATACTTGTAGAAATAAAGACATATTAGACAAACATATAAAGCATAAAGACACTACAGCTAATAAGGCACCCTATATTTCACATATATTCATTCCCCGATGGGGACTCGAACCCACGACCTATGGTACCGTATCACCTAGCTGTCATGCAACCGACTGAGCTACCCGAGCTCCAGAAAATAGAGATTTCACTTATATTTGTTCCCAGACGGCACTCGAAACCACAACCTATAAATATATATATATAAAATTTAATCAGAGCACTTTAGAATAGAAGGTAGTGAATTTATGTCTCTTCTGCTTTCTGCCTTTGGCTCAGGTGAGCTATAGTCAAAGCATGTGGTCCGTCTGTCTGTCCGTCATAAACTTTTCACATTTTCAACATCCTCTCAAGAAGCGTTGAACAGATTTCTATGAAACTTGATAGGAATAAAGTACTCATTGTCCACTACAAGTTTTTTGTCCAAATACGTGAATAGGTGGCACCACCACAAGCAGCAAAAGTAGGTCACAGAGTATCTTCCTTTGACAAACTTCTTTAAACCGGGTGCATACAGACACAAACTGAATGCACAGGAATGATCTAGAGGGATGTGTTAAGAAGTGTTGTTATTTTTTTGGTGCTGTTCCGAAATCAAATAAATCTTGTGACGTTTTGCAACATTTTTTTGGACATAGTAATTTCAATGCAGAAAAATGTAATGTTTCTCAGTTAATTGATAATGATGATTTCTTATGGACTAATTTGATCATAATTATGGTAAGGAATATAACTGTGAAAGAATGTTGTCAATATCACAATTTTTGGACTTTTTATGAATTTTTTAAGACCAAAAAAAAAGGGGGGGGGGAAGGGTGGGTTTGGCCATTTTTCAAATTTTCAACTTTTTCAGCAAAACTGTGAGAAGAATTTTAATAAAACTTGGTAGAAATAAATATCTTATGAACCCCTTCAACTTTTGTCGTTTTCATCCAGACATCTTCACAGGTGGCGCCACCACAGTCAAAAGTAGGTTACAAAAGAGTACCCTCCTTTGACAATATTCTTCTTCATACTGGCTGTATGCAGAGACAAACAGAATGCATAGAAATGATCTAGAGGGATGAGTGAAGATGTATTGTCATTTTGGTTCCCTTCCAAAATCAAATTTTAGAAGTTTTTCAACATTTTTTTGGACTTGGTGATTTCATTGCAGAAAAGTGTCATATTTCCTAGTTAATTGATAATAATGATTAATTATTGACTATTTTGATAATAATTATGGTAAGGAATGTTATTTTGAAAGAATTTGGTCAATATCTCAATTTTTGGATTTTCTATAAATTTTTTAAGACTTCCAATGAGGGACAATTCTTCACATTTTTAACTTCTGCTGTTACGAGGGATGTTCCGAAATTATTGTTACTTTGGCGATTTCTTTTTGATAGAAGTAATCGTGATCATTTTACTTTGCCCTGTCCTTCAAAGTACTCCCCCTCTGCATTTATGCATCGTTTCAACCGATCAATCCACTTTTGGAAACAGTTTTCGTACTCTTGAATTGGTATACTCATAAGATACTGGTGAATGGCAGAGCCAAGGGCATTTCTTGATTTATATTTTTTTCCAGATAGGTGAAATTTTAGTTTGGGGAACAAGAAAAAGTCACAGGGGGCCAAGTCTGGTGAAAATGCAGGTGGGGGAGGACAGTGACCTTTTCTGCCTTCAAAAACTCCGTTACAATACACGCCTTGTGTGCTGGCGCATTGTCATGCAAGAGCCTGAGGTACTTCAAACCTGTATGTGGGCGGCGGCATTTGTAGACTTTCTTCAGTTTTCGAAGTACAACGTCTCTATAATACTTTGCTGTGACAGTTTTGCCTTTCGGAACGGGGATTTGCATGATTGGACCCTTGTTATCAAAGAATATGACATACAAAACCTTCCTCACTTTGCGTATTCTTTTAGCAATGCTAGGGCGCCTGGCATTTTTGTTTGCCCAGATTCGATTAGAAAATTTTCTTTTGGGCACGAAAAAATACACCCATGTTTCATCACCTGTGACCAAATTATCAAAAGCCTTTTTGCTGTATTTTTGGTATTTCTTCAATAAGGATTTGGCCTTGTCAACCCGGGACCTCTTTTGGTCGTCAGTTAGTAAATGGGGTATCCACCTGGCATTGATCTTGCCCAGCTTAAGATGTTTCTTTAAAATACAGTGAATATGTGCTAAAGACAAGCCTGTCATTTTAGCTAACTGCCTGACAGTGTACCTTGCATCTTTTTCAAGGATTTGCCGAATTCGTTCAATGTTATGCTTTGTTGTTGTTGTTGCAGGGCGACCTGTGTGAGCAGCATCTTTCAGCTGCTGGTGTCCCGACTTTAATCGAGCAACCCACCTACAAATATTCATATATGACATTTGATCCTTCCCATAAATATCACACACCTCACGATGAATATCTACCGCCTTTAAGCCAAGTAGAGACCTACCTTTGATATAGGCCCTAATTTCAATTACGTTTTCAGCTCTCTTGCCAACCATATTTATATAGAGTGTAACGAGTACGCTACAAAACAATGTACACAGCACCAAGGTCAGTGTTAATTGTGAGCGAGAAATTTACCTATACCACGCTTCAGATATCACGCTATCGCCATGAGGTAGTTTTAAGCTCATTTAGCACTATTTCCATGAGATATTGTGCAAGTAACAATAATTTCGGAACATCCCTTGTATACCACATGAAAGATTTTGATGAAACATGGTATACATGAAGTACTAAAGGGCCTCTATCAATTTTGTACATTTCATCCAAATTGGTCAACAGATGGTGCCACCATGGCTGAAAAACAGGTCTCACAGTGGTACATATACCACTTGGTAATTAAGATACGGAGAGTAGCAGTTCAAATACAGCTGTGGTCAAAAGTTTTTTCCTTTATTTACACATAAAAATAAGTTTTTAGATATTTCACAACACTCAACATATGAAATTAGGCCATTTTAAAAGAAACAAATGTGTAAAAATTCTCAATTTTTTATTTTTTTATTTTTCAATGATACCATATTAATAGTTTCCATGGATATAATAACTTTAGTAATTATGAATTGATTTTCATAAAACTTATACAGAATACTCTGATAAAAAAGAATACTCCTTTTGATTGGAAAATATCCCCTTTGTCAGTACAGAGTTATGGGTCTTTGATTATTTTTATTTTTAAAGAAATTTAGAAAATCATTAAAGATTCATTTCTCGCTCAGTCTCTTTCAAATTGAAATTTGTGCTAGAATTATACATGAATTTTAATGTAAATATATATAACTTGTTCTTATTTCTTCTGTATTTTTACATATTTGACGTAGAAGAAAAAAAAGGGAGGAGGTTTACATTTTTCTTACTGCTTTTATGGATTTCAATGATATAACACAGAGTTGTTGCCCAGGGCCAAAGCATGTGTTATCTTGAGTCCACACTTTAAAATGATTCCTGTCAAACTAAGTGACTGGCGTATTATGCCATACTTGGCATTGCTCTTGTTGAGTATTCATTTCCTGTTAATCATTATAGATTTCAGAGTCGGGAATATATATTTTTGTCTGCAAATTTTTCAAGCTGTCAGTTGAATAAGCAAATTACAGTCAGGTGAGTGATATAGGCCCACTTGTATTGCAAGTTGAAAATCAAACATTCCATCATTCTCTCTTATTGGCTGCACTTGTCAACATTTTGGTTTAAGTTCCTGGTTGAAGCAAAATCTCAGCAACTAATAGGAGTATAAACATAATACTTCACACATAGATTCTTGATGACCAGAGCTTTCAAATTGTGCCATGACTTTTGACCTAGTAACTTTTACCTAGGACTTTGACCTACACTAAAAAATATTAACTTTGGCTATATCTTTTGAGTTAATAGGGATAGGGCTTTGATACTTCACACATATTATCTTTGTGATAAGTGTTTTCAATTGATACCATGACTTTTGATATTGTGACCTTGACCTTGTTTCAAATTTCTTTGCAATCTGGCCATACAATCTTTAGTAGGTTCTTGTTACTTTACATAGTAATTTTTTCTGATTTGAGAGAGATAACGCTCATATTTTTCTAGAAAAAGAGGTCTTGATCTTGCGCAATTGAGTACACATGACCATCTGTCAAAGAATAATGTGCATATAATTTTCAAGGAGGCTGTGTCTAATACAGATGCGCAGCATGTCTGCACAATGTCACACTAAGACCGACAGTGAGTTAGATCTGACGTAATTCAAATTCATTGTTCCACAAAACATAGTTTTTCATAGTGATGACGTCATCTGAGGTCTGACAATTTTATCACAAAATAATTGAATATTGATATGGTCTATAATTCTAAGCTATACTTAAACACATTTGTCCGTTTATCATGACATTATACTAATTCTTTTTGCATCTTCATGTAAAAAAGTGTGAAAATACGAACATTTATATGGTTCCTTGCTCATAATATGTGGGCACTTGCCCTTTTTATTTGATAAATAACTTAATACTAATGGACTTTATTTAAAATTATAAATACAGATCAAAATCATTTTTTGGCAAAAATGATCTAAAATGAAAAAAAAATATGTGTTTTTCTTTGATTTTCTCCATAGGGTCCTAAAAACATATGAAACTTTGAGATGCTCCCCAGGCCTTTCTAGGTGGGCACTTTACTTTTTTATTTTTTAAAAATCATGAATAACCATTACTTTATGGGTGATTTTAATTTGATCAAAATCTCTTGGCAGAAGTTAAGTCGTTAAGTCATAGTGTCTAATTTATTACAGTCATGAGGACTTTAATTCCATGTAGTTTAGCAGTTGTGGCTCCATGAAAAGTTTTTGGTATCCTGATTTGACCATTAGATGTATGTGGTTTTTACTATCTTTCAAGTTGATTTGTCTATTAGAGGTATATTGTTTTTGCTATCCTTAATTTGACCATTAGACTTATGTGGTTTTTGCTATCGTGATTTGATCATTAGATGTATATTGCTTTTACTGTCCTGATTTGACTATTAGACTTTTTTTTTTTTGCTATCCTGATTTGACCATTAGAGGTATATGGTTTTTGCTTTCCTGCTTTGAGCATTGAACTTATGTGGTTTTTACTATTCTTGAATTGACCTTTAGACTTATGGTGGCTTTTGCTGTCCTTGATATGAACATTAATATTAGACTTGCATGTTTTTTGCACACTTGTTTTGACCATTAGACATATTGTTTTTTGCTATCAGTGATTTAACCATTAGACGTATAGAGTTTGTCTTGAAAAGTATGTCTATGAAATATATCTTAAAGATACATATGGTCTCCTGTAGCGTCTACTATTGTGATTAAAATAACATTGTAAATTTGTTTAGTACAGTATCTTTTGACTGTCAATCAGTATTAAATGCAGCTATCGCATACAAATACGCTACATAACCCACGTTTTCCTTATCAGTTTTATTCATCTCGGTCGACCTCGGAAATATTCATTCGCATAATGTATGCATTGCACGTGATACAAATTCTACTTCTCGCATGCTTTACATCATACTTATTCTTTCTTTCTTTTCTTTTCCAAGTCACTTAGTGCAGAAGGCCGATTTCTTTTCTTTTTCTCTTTCTTATCTTCACCATTGTTGTTTCACTCCGTATGCAAATGAATAATTATAAGGTCACGTGCGTATTCTCCGGTTTCGTACGAGCGTAAGTAGGTTAAATTTGAGGGTCGTATTTCTAACTTGCTGCAGCAATAACTGTATAACCAAGGCTTATTAGGTTTGGGGATTGCTGCAGTTTGTTATCTTTTTATAAGTAAAATAAGTTAGGAATATATTTTATTGTACCTCTGATTTTATAAAATTAGACATTATGTATCTTTAAGTGAGAAGATCATGTAAATAAAAGTCCAAATAGAAATGATTAACAGAGGTTAAATATATGTATTACAGTGTCATCATATGTGTGAAATTGTTTTAAATTCATATGTGGATAATGGTATGATTCCAATAGATGGGTTTCATCAGTAATAATTTAATTGGAGTTCCCTCCCATTGTCAGCCATGTTTGTGGTCTGGTAGGAATGTTTGCTTCATATTCGTACTGTTAATAAATAGTTTTTGAAACTTGTTAATATTTACACTTCATAAGAAACTTTTTTACATTGTCTAATACCTCAAAGTTTGCATAAACATTAAAAGAAAACACAGAAAGTATCCCTAGTTTGGAGAAATAACCTACATAATTTGGTTTAAATAGGAACAAATATTCAGATATATACCTCAAAGATGGCAGACAAACTTGTCACAAGGGAAGTTACTCCCATAAACTGCTATACTAGTGAAACCTATCTTTTAAGTAGGAGTAAAAACTATGAAGTTGGCTTGGTCAAATCTCTGTCCTTGTGCCAAATATGTATATTACCTGAAGAGGCTCACAATGCTGAAACATGTGTAGTAATGGAAATTAGAACATATAAGGCTTTGAAGATGATATTCTTACTTTTTGAATATTGAATTTCTTTAAGTTGGATATTATCTTTTTTTTTGTATATAATGTATGTACACATATTCATTCTGTATGACATGTTATTGAGGCGACCTCTTAAAATGATACATTTATAAAGTAAAACATGAATATTACAGTTTTTCAATTATATATATAGTAATCTGTGTGTGAATTTATTAGTGCGACGTAATTTTCTCCAGTTTTAAAGCCACGTACATTTTATGTCTCCTGGGTTACTTTTTCGCAGTTGATAAATGGTAAGAAAGAGCTGTCTATATAATTAGTAAAAGTGATGATCCCATTAGTATGAATTTTAACTCAAGAGTTGATCAAAATATTAACTTAAAGAAATTGTGGCAGTGGCGTTTGTTCAGGTGAATCTGGCCTCTTGTGCAATAGAATCAAGAGTGGCTTATAATTGTACAATTAAGTCAAGAGTGACTTGTAATAAACAAGGACTATTTTCCCATGGAGCCAGACTTGTAACGTTGAAAGTTGTTGCAAGTGAAAGTTTATTTACAGTACTGATTTGAAGCACCGATACCTTTAACCAATACATGTTAATGTTGATACATCACTTCCTTTTCTTGTATCCAACATTCTTATTTCTTTTCACAGAAAAAAAATGAGAGCAAAGGCCATGAGTGAACCAGAATGGAAAGCTGCCAAGAGATTCCGAAAGAAACATTATCATAGAAAATCATTCAGGCCTAATAAATCACACAACATACAGATAACAGTAAGTTAATGATATAAGGTTTGGAAAGATATTATATCATCAAAGTGTCAGAAATTACCACAATTCATAACTATAGCTGGGTCCTTATTAAACATCTAGGTATCTGTGTAACAATGTTGCCCATCTATTCGCTTCACCATCTGTAGAACTAAACACAGTTGATTTGAATCTTTTGATTGGAGTTAAAAATATTCTGAATACCAGAAGTAATTGGTTTATAATGAGTATTTTATATGATTTTTATCTTGGCAGTGGTCTTTTCAGTATTTTCCGATATTAAACACATTTTACATTTGTATTCTATAAGATAATAAAGGACATAGGATACAATGTTACATTGTTACGGATTGAGCTTTGGTATGTCTCACTCAACCAAGATGGGGGCATGTGTTGACAGCCAGTAAAAGAGGCTGAATAATCAGATAGATCAGTGATATTGTATCAAAAATACTGAATGGAATGTTAGTACAGAATATACTGTGAATGTACTGGGAAAAATAATTGGACTTAGTGCTGTTTTTATGGAGGCAATATTGCTTAAACCTTGTAACTCTGAGTATATCTTGAGCGTGAATAGCATGTGCAACATGTTGGTGGAAAAGTGTGTTCAAAAGAGTAGTTGCAGTATATGAATAAACCATAAATTTTGAAACAGAGAATGTCTCAATTGAACAAAATGAACAAAAAATGGGTACAAAATTAAATGGTGGTAGAAAACGGCAGAGAAAAGACGATTTTGAGATATTGAATTAAAATCACTAAAAGAACAGTTAAGTAAAATGCTTAAAACAGAAGATATTAAGATAATGGTAAAATTAATAGTAGAAGAAATTTTGAAGAGAAATGAAGAAATGATGAAAAGTATACTTATACACATGTAAATGAGGTGGTCAGTATACTGTGAATGAGGTGGTCAACTAATTGGAGGGGAAATACCAGAAAAGAATAAATGATTTAAGCAAGAAAGTGAAGGGTTGATGTTCGAAAATGGAACGCTCAAAGAAAAGTTATCTGATATAAACTTTGGAATGACGACAAGAAAAATTCCTGAATGAAACATGTAGAATGGCTAAAGATGCTATGAGGAAAAGCAGCTATGATGAACAGTACAGTAGGAAAAACAATGTAAAGCTTTATGGAACACTGAACAGAGTGGGGAAAATGCATTAGATGTAACAAAGTTCTACAAGATAAAGTAGGATAAAATTTGTCCAGAGAATGTCATCCAGGCAAAAAGGATCAGCACAGACTGATACTGATTAAACTTAAAAACAACAACAATTATAAATAAGATGTCATGCGTAAGAGATCGTAACTTAAAAAATATTTCAGTGGGTATGAACTGGTGGAAGATGTCGCTAATGTTAACTATTAAGTAAACATTGATAAACATAATAAAGGATAAAGAGTTAATGCAAACAAACAATTATCCCAGCGGATTTTCAAGGTAAATGCTGATTGTTTGACCTTGAAGCCATTTCACCTTGATCGACAATGATTTTATATAATTGGATTCCTTCTGCCCTTGTTATTCATTACATAAAACATCCTCATTTTTGGCAGATCATAGGTCAGAATCATTTTTCGCATCTTGGAAATTATTAAATGAATTAAGAATAAAGAGCTGATAATACAATAATTCTTCAATCAATAACTTTCCATTAAGATGACAGATACCAGTTAAGTAGAGGTGTAACATTCCTTTGTGCTTGGCTGATTTAATCAGCAGGTATGGATTTCACTGAAAAATTTTGTTATTTTTGTTTCCACTTGATAAAGGCCAAGTGACAGAAAATGTGTGGACACTGAGTGTACATTTCTTGTTACTTATTTTTCATTTCATTTTTCTGTTCAGGGACTTCTTACCATTTCTTGTCAGATTCCTAGTTTTCATTATTTTATGTCTGTTAATACAACTTTTACAGTTATTTCCATGGCATAATTCTTTGACCAAAAAATATTTCCAGATTTTTAACACCTTATTGTCTTGAATCTTATGCCTATTGTATATATATTTATTTACTATTTATACTTTCTGGGAGAATACTTAGTTCTGGATGTAAGAAGTTTCGTTTCATAGTCATTGCATGCTTTCTGAAATTTTTTAAGAGCCATTTATTTCTTAATTGTTTCTTAGCTGATAAGAGAAAAATTAGATAGATAACACTGGACATTCCTGATGGATTCTTTGATTCATTTTACATGTTTTTGATATCGCCCATTATTTTTCAATTTGAAAATGGGATTCTTGTATAGCATCTTCACCGATTTGATAACATACATCTGTCTCCAAAATTCAAACGTTTTAGTATTTTAAACATGAAATTTAATTTGACAGAATTAAATGCTTAATGAAAATTAAGAAAGAATAATGACTTTTTACTATCAACATTATTCTCTTTCAAATATTAGAAAATATCAATAATAGTTCTTGTATTTGGTACACTAAATCTTCTTTAACCCTGATGTGGATTAATCATGGGATATCAGTTTATCAACAATGTTTGGGAACCTATTGGCAATGTAAATGTAATTATTTCCAGATCTGTATTTAATGGTCTTGTAATTTACATGACATATTTTGTCACCTTTCTTGTGAATAAGAGATAAAATAGTTTCTAAGACTTTCAATACACTTGGACTTAATTCTGTTTTTGAACAAGATCAGAAGTATAATCAGAATGTAACTGATTGACCACATTGTACATCTCAGGTAGAGCAACCTTCTGACGAGGAACAGGACAACAAATCTGGAGACCTTGTACGACCGTCTGGAAATTACGAAAACTACCAAGTGTCAGGTAAAAGAGGTTACAATAGCCTGATTGTATAGAGTTTACCCAGAATCGTATCAGAACATGAATTTAGATACAGGAGTCACTTGTTGTTCTTCAGTGTTACTTCTTTCATGGCTCACCAACGTCTGAAATATATTCATTGTTTACACTTGTTCACCTTACAGTGGTAATTATTGTGTAGAACAAAAACTCATGTGAAAGTTAGATTTTTTAAGATGGTATTCTGGACAATTCAGATGATGGCTATTATGGTAATACCTGTTGGTAAAGTTTTCAAAGGCATGGAATACATGTATTATAATTTGAATTGTTTGAGTTCTTTTTATTAAATCTGATTTGATTTGTATAATTATTTCTGCCAAAACTCTTTCTTTGTGTCAATAAGTTCTTTATCAGAAAGTTTATTAATTATTCCTTGAAATCAAAACAACGCTTTCAGCTATAATCATAAATGTGTAATTCATGTTATATAAACTAGTGATGAGACAATTATTGTGGATAAATGATTATTGTGGATAAATGATTATTGTAGATAAATCATTTTTGTGGATAAATGATTATTGTGGATAAATGATTATTGTGGATAAATGATTATTGTGGATAAAAGATTGTCAAATAATGATTATTTTTGATAAATGATAAATGATTATTGTCAATAAATGATTATTTTTGATAAATTATGAATTATTATTGTCAATAAACGATTATTTTCCATGAATGAAAAATGATTATTGTTGATAAATGATTATTTATCTCTGACTCTGTTATGTTATTTGGAGTATGTCAGGTTTGTACATAGTAGAACTGTTACAGTTACCAATTGTACATCAATGGTTTAATTTGAGATGCTATTGCTAATTTATGCTTTGGATGCTGCATCTATTCGTTTTCTTCTTGAATGACTATGGTGATTTATTGACAAGGTACAATTAAGTGCTACTGGCCAAACTTACTTTATTGGTCCATTTTGGGGTACATGTGTACTACCTCTAGTGTTGCAGTCTTAATAAGAGTATGTAACCCAGGATCATAAAAACTGATTTTTCTTAGAAAAAACAAAGAACTTTTTGAGATTTAGTAAAAATGAATGGAAAAGACAAAGCTTACATATTCTTACTAGAGATTTATATGTTCATTAATTACAGAAATTAATTCAGGTTGTATTGAATATGTTTTGATTTACTTAATTCATTTGTGTATGAAGGGTTTTGCTAAAAAAAAAGGAAGAAAAAAGTCCAAAAAATGCTGTGCAATAAAACAGAAATTTTGCAAGGAATTCAGTTGCTAAGAATAGAGTTAATGATTTCATATTTAAGATAAGGCTTTAAGTTTTCCTTTTCAATTTCTATGAAATAGAAGGCAGATAGAGAGCTTGAAAGAGTATGAGTTTACTGTAGCCATATTTTAATACAGTCAAATTTTATTTCATGTTTTTCTTGTTACTTATAGAGGGAGATACAGAGAATTCCCAATGGTTTGAGGATATGTCCACAGTGAATGAATCTGTTTTTAGAGAGGTCAGACATTTTTCCTTATAATACTCTAATTTCTTGCCTCTTTGGTGCTATGTTTTTTATTCTTCTTGAATTCTTGCCTTTTTGATGCTCTGGTTTTTTAGCTCTACTGGTCTCGACCAGTCGAGCTCATGCGATGGTCCTTCGTCCGTTGTCCGGCCGTCGTTGTCCGTCCGTCCGTAAACAATTTATTTGTTCCCTCTTCTTCTCTGAAGTTATATGTACCAGAGACTTAATTATGGTTTCATCTTGTTTGATTGGTGGTCTAGTTGTGCATGTGCAATTTTGGTCCAGTTCGGACCCCCTGAGGTCCCACAAAGGGGCGTGGTTCCAAAATCATGTTCCATCTTCTTCTCTAAAGGTATTTGCCTCAGAGACTTAATTATTGTCTCATCTTGTAAAGTAGATGGTCTAGTTATGCATGTGCCATTTTGGTCCGGTCCGGACCACTTGGGGTCCTAACAAAGGGGCGTGGTCGCAAAGTTTTGTTCCCTCTTCTTCTCTGAAGGTATATGTTTCAGAGAGCTAATTAGGGTCTGATCTTGCTGGGTAGGTGGTCTAGTTGTGCATGTGCAATTTTGGTCCAGTTCGGACCCCTTGGGGTCCAACAAAGGGTGTGGTCCCAAAATTGTGTTATGTCTTTTACTATAAAGGTATATGTTCCCGGGACCCAATAACATTCTCATCTTGTTTGGTATGTGGTTTAGTGGTACATGTGCAATTTTGGTCCAGTTGGGACCCCTTGGGTCCCACAAAAGGGGTGTGGTCCCAAGATGTTGTTCCCTCGTCTTCTCTAACAATGTATGTCCCACAGACTAAATTATAGTCTAATCCTGTTTGGTAGGATGTCTAGTTGTACATGTGCAATTTTGGTCCAGTCTGGACCACTTTGGACCCCCACAAAGGGGTGTGGTCCCAAGATTCTGTGCCTTCTTTTTCCCTGAGGGTATAAATCACAGAGACCTCTTTGTGGTTTCTTCTTGATT
Source organism: Pteria penguin (assembly GCA_035048485.1). Lineage (NCBI taxonomy): Eukaryota > Metazoa > Mollusca > Bivalvia > Pterioida > Pteriidae > Pteria > Pteria penguin. The sequence continues at coordinate 8,755,707 of CM068590.1, read as the reverse complement.
TGAAAGAGGGGCACATTCCCCCGCTGCTGCCCCACCCTTTTAAAAGATAATAAGAGGAAACCAGTAGAGCTTCAGTCTCGACAGAGACTTCTGGTTTATACAACTTATCTTTTCCTTTTTTGTTGCTCTGGTTAGCTCACCTCAGCTGCATCTGACCTACATTTCTGATGACTGACCTGACTGAGGTTAAGAAATTTGGGTAAGGTCAGGTTTGAAAGAAGATTTAATTTAGTGATATATGGATGAAAGTTGGTGTACAAATTCATCTTGACATACTTAGATGATACCATACATTGCAGGCTGTATCTGACCCACAGTTTCCAATTGAGTGATTCAGTTAAGAAGTTTGGGGTAGCTCAGTAGTGGACATAGCATTCATGCCAGAGTGACCAAACTTACATTAGTGGTTTATGGATATGGAGATGGATCCATGCAACAGGTGCTTCATGTGACCTTCTTTTTCTGTTGAATGGCTTAACAGATTGGGATAACTTAGTATTGGACAAAACTGTCATTTTCTTCTTTAGGCATCTTATGAATAATCAACAAATTTGAATTTCAGTTCATCATTTTACTACATTTTTATGCCCCTGGAATCAAAGATTTGGGACATCTAGTTTTTAGCCAATCTCTCTGTCTGTCTGTGGCCCCCCAAAAAATTTAACATTGGTTATAACTTATTAATCATAAGAGGTAGGGCTTTCATATTTCATATGCATATTCCTTTCCATCTGTACAAAATTTTTGACTGTGACCTTTGACCTACATTTGAATAACTTTAACATTGGTTATAACTTTTGAATTTTAAGAGGTAGGGATTTCACATGCGTATCCCTTATGAAAAGACCGTTCTCTCAGTACAATTACTTTTGACTTTGTGACCTTGACTATGAGCTTCATTAAAAAAACTTTGTTGCTGCTGAGGCATTCGTGTTTCACAAAAACATTTTGTTCATGTAATATTTTATACTGTAAGTGCAAAATTAACTTTCAATTGAATGTCAAATGCTGCTTTCTAGATGAGCAATGTAAGTCTTTGATAGGGCCCTTTGTTTTATCTATTTCTTTAATTTCTTGCCTCTTGTCTACTATGGTTTTGACTGTTTTAGTCTGTCAGTATGGCTTTGCCTTTCATATTTTAGTCTGTCAGTACGGATTTCATGTTCTTGTCTTTCAGTGTGGCTTTCATGTCCTATTGGCTTTCGTGTTGTAACCTTTCAGTATGGTTTTTTATGTTGTCTGTCAGTATGGCTTTTATGTTGTAGTCTGTCAGTATGGATTTCATGTTGTAGTCTATCAATGTGGCTTTCATGTCCTAGTCTATTAATATGGCTTTCGTGTTGTAACCTTTCAGTATGGTGTTTTATGTTGTCTGTCAGTATGGCTTTTATGTTGTAGTCTGTCAGTATGACTTTCATGTTGTAGTCTGTCAGTATGACTTTCATGTTCTTGTTTGTCAGTATGGCTTTCATGTCCTATTCTATCAGTATGGCTTTCATGTTGTAATCTTTCAATATGGTTTTTTTATTTTGTGTGTCAGTGTGGCTTACATGTTGTAGTCTGTCAGTATGGCTTTCATGTTGTAGTCTGTCAGTGTGGCTTTCATGTTGTAGTCTGTCAGTGTGGCTTTCATGTCCTACTCTATCAGTATGGCTTTCGTGTTGTAATCTTTCAATACCTTTTTTTATGTTGTCTGTCAGTATGGCTTTCATGTTGTAATCTTTGTCATTGTGGCTTTCATGTAGTATGAAGTTTGTTTAAGAAAAGATGAAATAATAAGAAATAGTTAGACCTTACCCAATTAATGATTTTTAAATCTTGAAATTAGATGTATAGTGAAATGAGCATTTAATGTATCAATTGAAATACAAAATGTACATTTATCAAGTTGAGCTTTTTTAAAAAATAATACAGTTTTTAATTCCACTGTTGATATGGAGCTGTATACAGGTCATCAAGTACAATTGGACAAATTGAAACAGAGATGAATTCAATGAAGATGCATCCTGGCCTATATGATCATGTGGTACACATGTGGTCAATATTTTCAGACAGAAGTTTAAGGTTGACAACCTAAATATTAATTGTATTTATCCTTTAACACACATATAGACATTAAGCAAAAGCATGTTAGGGATTAAATCTTTCATTATATGTTTTCCATTTGTCATTATAGGACTCACCAAACTTTGATGGACTTTTTCACCGAACCAGTAAGAGTTCAGATAGAGATAGCAGTAAATACCTATCCATCCCTTGCAGCAGCACCCCACATGACCTCAAAGCCAGCATGCTTTATCTTAGTTTATTGCCAGACTCAGAGAAAACGTCATCTAAACATCGAACATCTTCTCGGCAGAGGTACAGCAGAGAAAGTCAAAGTATGGGTAGGCTTCTGTCCACAGCTTCCATTAGAAACATAGATGGAAAACCAATCCTTGTTCTGAACCAAATCTGTAAGTCTAAGAAATTTGGGGATTTGCGTGAACTGAATGATTCAACTGATGTTCATAAATTTGGAAGATTTGGGAAGAGGAGAAGAAGCAGTACAGCCAGCATAAAAATAAAACAACCAAATAAACGCACCAAGAGAATGAAATCAGAGTCTATTCAATCCATCTTCAGACCCCAGAATGATAGGATAAATTCCTTGAAATTTACCAATGAACATCTATCAAGGAGGTCAAAATCTCTATCCATACGGGACAAGCATGAATCAAGTACTTCTTCAGAGAGATCAAGAATGGAAATGTTGCAAACCTCTAGGCTTAATAATGAGAAGTCAAGGTTTCTGAAACCTGTGCAGGAAGAAAAAAGTGGGATATCAAGCAATATGTCAAGATCACAACCACCAGCTATTCCAGAACCAGATTATAGCAGTGAGCCTTTGAGAGACACTAGTCAAAACATTTATTTTTCTGCTTGCAGTCAGTATGATGGACAGTTTTTTCATGAGGAATCACCAGGAAATGATGGTCAACTTTATGTTGTCCCCGGTTACAGAGGTCAAGGAACTTCACCATTACAGAGACACTTCTCTGATCGTGCCAAAGGCACAATGAAATCTGATTGTTATTTCACTCCACAAAATCCAGTGTTGCCAAGCAATCAATTGCATTCTGGAATGATATCTGTCACTCAGAGAGAGGCTAAAGATAGCGTTTCTGAATTACATAGAAGAATTGAAGAATATTCTATCAATCAAACTGTTTATCACAAACTACCAAGGATACATAGAGAGAATCTGAACAATACTTCACAGTTTATGGAAGGCAGCACAGTTCTGGCTGGAAATCTAGTTTCTAATTCTACAGCTGATGAAGGAAACATCTCCAAATGCAAAGAGTTATCTATTCCTGAAATAAATATCCAGGGTGCATCAGATGATAGCATGCATACTGATAATGAGAAAGATAAAATCTTACAGACTCAGCTGAATTCTGCAGCAGTCATGGAAATTGATAATCCAGCTTTTGAAACGTCTTTAGTGGAGTCTCCAAAGATTTACGATAAGGAGGAAGTGGATGAAATTTACAATAGCCGGGCATCATTATGCAAAAGTAAAAAAGTGGACGGAAATAACAATGAGAATGTGGATTTATGCAGGACAGTTATGAATGAATTTTCTCTCAATGATGTGATTGTGCTTCAAAGAGGGGAGAGCATGGTGTGAAAATATGGAGAGGAAAATATAGAGTACGTTGTGTAATGCAAATACAGACACTAAAACGATTGGCTGTATCAGATAATTCAGCAGAAATTACCTTAGTCAAATTACTTTTAGAAAATTTCAGATCTCAGAATTACTTAATTTTCTTGACTTGTTGGTTAAGTCTATTCTTATGTTATGATATTTACTTGTATATATTTCATGTTTGTCTTGTCACATATATTAAACATCTTTTTCTGTTTACCAATATTGTAATCAGGTAACAGTCTTATCAATGAAGTAGGCGTGGGTTACATATTCTTAGCACACTTTTGATGCTATGCCTACTCCTTTGATTAGACCTTTGGACAGTATGAAATCATCATGAATTGTAAAAAGTATTGTATAACAGTAACTCTTACTCTTACTATCTGTAAAGTCACACTTCTGAAATCTAAACTGTATGTATGTAAGAAGAAATTTGATTATATCTAAAATGTAATGCTTTTTTTCTTACCTGCTACAGACATATTTTTATATTTTTTTCTGATCTGAGTGTGACACCCCATAATGTAAACATTGCAAATTTCTGTTCATTGACTCCCGTTTTTGACCAGATTGCAAAGCAAGTCCGCTCTATGAATTTGTGATGTCTGTACATTTGTCCATCTGCCTGTCCATCCAGCATCAATAATTGGTGATGTCTGTACGTTTGTCCGTCTGCCTGTCCATCCAGTATCAATAATTTGTGATGTCTGTACGTTTGTCCATCTGCCTGTACATCCAGCATCAACAATTGGTGATGTCTGTACGTTTGTCCATCTGCCTGTACATCCAGTATCAATAATTTGTTTATAAGCTTGATCTGTAGCATACTGTTAATGATACCAACTTCAAACTCACGGTCCGCGCCACTCACTTTGTAAACCGAAAAAATCTAGATTTTCACTTATTTATCTTTAAAATAGTTTTACAAAATTAATATCATTCGACAGATCTTGTTTAGTCGTAACTTTTGGTGTATGTTATATGTTTCTACAAAGAAGCATTCGTATTTTATAGGGGAAAATCATTTTAGATAGGGCGTTTTTTATGTTAATTTTGACGTGACGTCGCCGATGTTTAACATTGAGTCTATGGGGAACTTGGCGACGTCACGTCCAAATTTAACATGGAAATCGCCCTATCTAAAATTGATTTTTTTTTCTATAAAATATTAACGCTTCTTCATACAAACATATAGCATACACCAAAAGTTACGACTAAACAAGATCTATCGAATGGTTTTGCCTTTTTGAAATTATTCTGAAGATGAATAACGGAAAATCCAGATTTTCTAGTTTCCAGGGTGAGTGGCACGGTCAGTAGTCAGTTTATAGACATCGATGAGCTCTTCCCGACCGACACAAAATTTGGTGACCCTGACCTCGATTTTACGATTCAGTGAACACAGTCTGATTTTGGGTTTAGTTTGATCTCTTGCATACCGTTTATGATACCAACTTCATTTGCAGTTTGCAGCATTGAGATTCTGTTAGATCTTGACCTTTTAACCTGACTTTTTGTTAAATTCATTTTCTTTAAACCTTGAATGACTCCTTTACCTACAGATACATCTTGGAAAGAGCATTTCAACTGTACCAAAAGTTTGCTACATTGACCTCAGTTTTGCCTTTGTCCTCTGACCTTGATTTTGTATTATTTTTATTTTTTATTTTGTATTTTGATATCATGACTCATTGGTACAACTTCATTCATAGATTTATCTTGGTGAAAGTATTGAAACTGCACCAGAATTTTGTGACCTTATATCTTGATTCTGCATTTAATTGAATTTTCTTGAATACCTTGAATGACTCCCTTTTGTGCAGATACATCTAAAGAGCATTTCAACTGTATTTTGGTTAAACCATTTCAACTAAAAGCAAACGTTTGTGACCTCAACCTGCCCTTTGACTTTTACCTTGCAGTTCCTTACGCAGCTCTATTCCCCATAAGAAAGCAGTCGAATAAACAATGAAAATACGATCATAATAACTGTCTACCAGAGAGCACAGACAATTGTTTCTGATAAATGGTTTTCCAAGTCATAGTTTGTGCAGTTTACAGATATTTGTATATTTTTCTCTAAATGTACACATTTTTCTCTTTCTTTTTTGTTGAAATACATATATTTTTAATTTTGATTTACAATGTTTAGTTAATATTCTCCGTCTTGTACATTATATTTGAACGTTTTGTTCACCATAGATTGTTATTTCTTGGCTTTTGTTTATAAATATTTAAAATACATGGACTTTTTAATTTGAGATGTTCATCAACATGGCTCATCTCTTTGTTAAGGGATCTTAAGTGATGATGCTTTACTCTGACAGGGGTCTAGGAGACTCAAGTGAGTTGTTGTGATGCCTCTTGCCACTGCAAAGTGCCAGTCCTAGAATTGGACAAATGAAAACGTTAGGTAGTATTTCAAATAGTGGATGCAGAATTTATTAGTTGACCGTGGTTGCGGTTGAAAAATAATAAAGAAGGGGTCTGGGGATCGCCTTCAGGTCCCAAGTTGGCCCAAGGCAAGTCGTGGTGGGGGACCAGGGCACATAGCCCCGGAAATCTCACGCCAGTTTTCATGCATTTTGATATAATTTGGTGATTACACATGAGTGTTTTATATTCAGTTGAAACACTCTGTTGTAAAGATATACATGTACATAGAACATACTTAAACAATATAAAAAGATCCAAACAGCTGTAATAAAGACGAAGTTACACAATGACACCATGGCACCATGTAGATTAATATTTATTCTAAAAAACCCCACATGGATCAATTTTGAAAATTTGAAGCGGCGGGGGGGGGGAACGTATACCTTCAGCACACGCTCTTAAATCCTCTTGGCTTGAATTCATGAAAATCATTTGTAACTACAAACTCTTGCTTACATGTAAATGCTACATATCATGCTTACATGTAAATGCTACATATCCTGCTTACATATACATGCTACATATCATGCTTACATGTAAATGCTACATATCATGCTTACATGTAAATGCTACATAACATGCTTACATGTAAATGCTATATATCATGCTAACATGTAAATGCTACATAACATGCTTACATGTAAATGCTTCATATCATGCTTACATGTAAATGCTACATATCGTGCTTACATGTAAATGCTTCATATCATGCTTACATGTAAATGCTACATATCATGCCAACATGTAAATGCTACATATCATGCCAACATGTAAATGCTTCATATCATGCTTACATGTAAATGCTACATATCATGCCAACATGTAAATGCTTCATATCATGCTTACATGTAAATGCTACATATCATGCCAACATGTAAATGCTACATATTATCCCAACATGTAAATGCTTCATATCATGCTTACATGTAAATGCTACATATCATGTTAACATGTAAATGCTACATATCGTGCTTCAATGTAAATGCTTCATATCATGCTTACATGTAAATGCTACATATCATGCTTACATGTAAATGCTACATATCATGCTTGCATGTAAATGCTACATATCATGCTTACATGTAAATGCTACATATCATGCTTTCAAGCAGGAGGAGAAGAGTGCAAAAGGCAATAATTTATCACTATAATTATTGCTTTAATACAGTTTTTAGCTTGCCGGGACAAATGTCCCGGGAGCTAATGTCGTACCACCGGCGTCCGGTGGGGCATTTTAACTTGGGGTGTAGCTTTTGAACCATAAGAGATAGGACTTGGATATTTCATAAGTAGATTCCTTATGAACTGAGCTTTCTTCTAGTGCCTTCTCTGTTGACCTTGACCTTAGACTTTGACCTAGTTTTAAAAAAAAAATACCTTTGGCTGTATGTTTTGAACCATTAGAAATAGAACTTGATATTTGACATGTAGATTCCTTATGACCAGATGTTTTATTTTCTGCAATATTTTTGACCTCATGACCTTGACCTCTGACTTATTTTCCAAAAACGTTCACCTTAACCATATCTTTTGGATTGTGAATGATTGGACTTTGATATTTCACATGTATGTTTTTATGACCAAAACATTAATTTGTTGCCATCATCTTTTACTTCGTCACCTTGACCTTGGAATTTGACCTACTTTTCAGAAACTTTAACTTTGACTATATCTTTTCAACCATTACAGATAGGGCTGTGATATTTCACATGTACATTCCTTGTAACCAGAATTTTCGTTTGGTGCTATCACTTTTAAGCTCGTGACCATCACCTACTTTTCAAAAACTTTGGCTATATCGTTTGAACCATTAGAAATGAGCCTTTGATATTTCACATGTAGATTCCTTATGACAAGAACGTTTATTTGGTGCCATTACTTTTGACCTTGAACCTTTATTCTGAGTTTTTCACCCCTCGAACTCGTAGAGATAGGGCTTTGATATTTCATGTGTAAATTACTTATGACCAAAGTTTTTATTTAGTGCCATCTCTTTTGATCTCGTTACCTTGACCTTGAACTTTGACTTACTTTTCAAAACACATTACAGGTTTATAAATCTTTGCTTTTAAATGTCCATGTGATGACTATGACCCCCACCGGCGAGCTATGTTGTCTTTTGAAAACTCTTTGTTTTTCTGAAGCAAATTACATTATTGGTTATGAAGTCATCTGGGGGAGTGATATCGGGTGCATAAACTTGTATTATTACATAAATGTTGTTCAAATTGCTTTTTAGTTATTTGAAATCTCACAAGTATTAATGAATCATCGGTTGGATAAATTTGATATGGAGTCGTGCACCTGTAGGGGTGGTACGATGTGATATCTGGTGGATAAACTTATATTGGGCAAGGTTTTGTCATGTTCTAATTTTTGAATTTACTTAGTTGTCATGTTCTAATTTTTGTATTTACCACCCCCCAAGTAAATTCAAAAATTAGAACATGACAGTTTCTTCTCTATTCTTGTAATTTAGTATTTAGGATCTGACGCCGTTAAATGAGAAAAATATCTGTGACAATGTATTAATTCTGATTTATTCAATTACCAAACGATGGAATAAACTGTACAGCAAAATTTAATGAATTAATAACAGAAAACTGAATGAAATTAATTTTTTTTTCATCTTTTAGCAAAAAAGTAATGTTTGGTTTTCAGAGTTATCTTTACAAAAGAGCTAGGCATGTGTGTACATGTACTTACATATTTGTGAAGGAAAATGAAGAATACTTCAAAGAAAATGTTTGAAATCAGCCAAAATGAAACGGCCATTGAAACTTGAAATCTGGTATTTTAGAGGGTCTTTTTTAAAAATCAATAAACACACCATAAGTTTAACACTTTATTATACAATACATGATAAAGTTCAATAATAATCCTCTACATCACAAGTGCGTGTACAGTATAATGCGTGTACATAGATCAACGTAATCAGGTGCTCATGGTAGGAATGACGCCTCATTCTTTTACTCTTTTACAGAGACACAATCTGTTATTTAATCAGTATGTTCGCGTTCTATGTAATTTCGACTACATACACTGTTAAAGCAACTTCGTAAAAAATTTTTCAAGTACTGGTACCACCGATTAAAGTGTTCTCGAAACCACGTGATCATATTGTGAAATACGCCCTCTGTCGTCGAGTGTAGTGAATGAGTACTTCCACCTTGTTCAAGAACTTGTTTTTCTAATACCTCAATAAGTCTGTCTAGATGCTCAGTGTCTTCCATATCCCAATGAACTTTTAGAAAATAAATATAATAATTAACCATAATTGTTATCAACAATATCGTGTGTATACATATTATAAATATACATAGCGTAAAACGTCACATACTGATCTCAATGTCTCTGTTATAAATATAAATGTATTATAAGAAATACACCAGGACAAATTACCATTCTCTGTCGGTGCAGGATGAAAAGCATATTCTCTGTTCCATGGCGCATGCAGTGTTCCACATTTATAACCAGTGTTATACCAGCGGTTGGACCTTTCTTCCCAGCGCAAAGCCGATATGCCCATGGAACTTTGTTTAATCTCCACCCATTTCCATTCCATTTCTGTTGCTGTAGGAATCTGCACAGTCGCTAACCAGTTGCCTGAAGACACGGGTCTTTCATCTATTTTTGGAAATAATATTTACATGCAAGAACAAGAAAAGTAAAATGTTTGTTTGAATCACTATATACTAATTTAAAAATCAGCAATCTTGTGTGGTGACTAAGTGGGTGGCGTCACGTGTTGGAGGCCCGATTTACTAATAAGGTTGTACTGCTGCACAAAAGAACGAAGGAAATAGAACCCCCATGTATTTAAGTGGACAAATGCTTGCAAATAATGGAATGTGTCGTTTTTATTGATATTTTAAGAGAGTATGTCCCTTGACTTACTGTGCAGTACTATGCTATATCTCTCTGATGTATTTGCTGAGATATTTTGTCCCACCCATCACAGTAAGGGATCTTATAGTACCAAAGTCTACGTGGTTCGGCCTTCTACATTCTTCTTCATCAGTTCAAACAAAACTGGTATAGTTCTACATTTGATTCTTCAAAATTAATTAACTAATGCAATTTAAAGAAACATTTGTTTTGAAAAATGCTTATTAAACTTTACATATATTGTCTCCTTTGTTTCTGAACAGGCAATTCTAAACTTACTATTAAAACAGGCAGATGGTCAAATGTTCTTCGAGAAGAGCACATATGTAATTTATGTGACTTGAATAAAGTTAGTAATGAATTTCATTACATTGAAGTACTAACGAAATGACATTCGGCAAACATTAACAATGCAATCAGTTTAATAGAATAAACAGATTAGCGATAATTTGACAATTAAAAACACTTTCCTTTTGTAAATACACAATTTGTGTATATGCCTGTTTTCTATAACATTTTCAATTGAATTGCTTCATTTTACCTGCTAGAGCGGCATGCTGTATGTTCCAATTTCCCAGTTCTGAAATAGAGCCACATACAGCCAAACGATTATCTTGATTTTGAGTGACATACTTTGTCTGGAACTGAACCCATAGAAAATTCCTATTCGTGACGGTAACATCCACGGACGACATTATAATCAACGTGGTAATCCCCAAACTGTAGTGAAGTAAGATATTATGACGTCATAAGTAGCGTAACGTCATAGTGCGCATTGTTTGTTCTGTTTTACGGTATTACTTCTTGCCATCTTGCAAGCTTCTCTAGTGTGAAATCCATTGGCAAAGTCAAATGTGCATAAATGCATGTACTCTCAACAACAGAACAAAGAATAAGCCATGTGTTGTACAGGTTCTTAATAACATGCAATACATTTAAATAGAACAAAGGATCAAACTAAGGCAGTCTTTGATGTATTTATCTTATTTAAAAGTATAGATCTAATATGTATGCAAGTGTATAATTATAATTATTGTGATTAATAAAAAATGTAAACATTTAAGTAATGTCCATGCAAAGTAGATTTCGATTATAGAATTGGTGTCCAACAGACCCGTACACGCTATCTGCGGGACTGACGTTTAAGCTGGCAAAATAATCATAGTTACCACAGAATGACGTCAAAGACAAGAAATTTACCATTACGACGTGAAAAATTTACGAGAAATGTTGCCCAAAGTAGTCTCGCAGTTAACGTGAAGAGATATATATCATTATAAATGTTTAAGAAACACACAACACACATGTCGATAAGGTGTCAAGAGAAATCCTACCCAGGAGAAATTAAAAATAATAATAATTAAAAAAAAAAAAAAGAAAGAAAGAAAACCAAAGCCAGAATGTACTTTTAAAAGTTTAGAAGTTTAGAGCTTTGTCTCATTCCCGGAAAGCGCGACCTGTTAGAGTTACTGCTCTTGAGTTAGGAACGCAGTGACACCAAGTGACGAGTTTGTACGGTAAGTTTTATAATTCCAGAACATGTATTTCTTGAATCATAACTAGTTTCGGATATGATCTTTTTTGTGCAATGTAGGAGACATAATAGTCTATATATCACATGCTGATGAGGGGGCAGACAGGGGTATGGCTTACCTCCTCCCTACATTACATTGCTACGTCACGTTTCCTCCTCTCGCACTTTTATTTTATACGGGATGGAGTGGGGTGGGGGTTAACTTGCAATGAATTTGGGTACGGACGTGCGGTTGAGGTCGTTTAAACTTAATTATTCATATATTGAGCGAAGTGTAAAGCATACCCATTCATATACTGACCATAGTGAGAACAATACCCATTCGGATGACTATTCATATAATTTGTGATTCGAAAGATTCCCATTGAAATATATATATATATATATATATATCTATCTATCTATCTATCTATCTATCTATCTATCTATATATAAAATTTGCAATATGATACCGCTGTATTAAGCCACTTTTTGTACCAAGGAGTCTTGCTTGAATCACATAGAGCTAGACATTGACCATAGGTGGATTTAGAAATTTTTGAAAGGGGGGGGGGGGGGCTGCAGCCTGTCGTGACTACTATTTTTCACTATTCAGTCTAGAAAGTGGGGGTGGGTGTTGCAGCCTTGATGGCCGAAAATAACTTTTTTTTTGGAAAATTTTCCGACCATAGGCGGTTGGAATCCCCCCTCAAAATCCGCCAATGCTGACAGTTAATTATAAACTCATTTCCACCGCCCAAACATGGGTAATCGGTGTTCAGGGCTTGTCATTTCAATTTAGAGGCACTAGGAGGAACGGGAAATTGCTCCTATGTTTGCACGAGTAAATGTCTTCGAGAGCCTGAACACTTTTTATCTTTGCATGATGAAAATTACTTGTACATGTAGTATTAATTATCAGAAAGGAAAGAACAAATTTATACACACTGCTGTCATCTTCTTATTTTTGAATTTACCACCCCCAAGTAAATTAAAAAATTAGAACATGACACTGCTGCAGTATAAGATTGCAAATCAATTGCATGTTAAGAATAATTTAATGAAGACAATTTAGTAAATTAGATAACAACCTATGAAACAATTATGATCAGCCAAAAAGGAGGTGGGGGCAGCCCCTTGTTCCTACGGCCATGCTTCTCCCCTTCGCTAGCCTATTTGCCTCCTCAATACTGTATAGCCGTATATATATATATATATATATATATATATATATATATATATATATATATATATATATATATATATATATATATATCTATATCTATGTCATAATCTTTCGGATTTCCACAATTACAGGCTTGAACATCACTTTATAGAGACCTTAGTTGTTACCAACCTGCCTGCCTACCTGCCTGCATGCATGCATGTATGTCTGTGTAGGTAGGTAGGTATACATTGTACGATGTTATATAAAATCAAGGTAATTGTTCATAAGCAATTGTATTTATATGAGTATTTATGCATTCATTTTCGTAATAGCTAAAACCATAAGAGATTACATTGATCGTAAGAAATGATATATATATATATATATATATATATATCCTTTATATGACCTTTTGTATTACAAAACGAGAGAGATACTTTGTGTGGCATCTATATATGATAATACAGGGTAGATATCATTATTTGGTCAGTAGAACAAGGCCAACAGAAACAGCAGTCACCTCATTATACTATCATTATATATACTTCTGAATCATAAATTTTCCGTTATCTATGTATGCCTCTTTATTTTTGACAAATATGTTGTCCGCGGACATTAAACGATCTCTTTCTGTCCTTATCCCCTGATAACAGGTTCTTCAGTGCTCGTAGAGAGTATTCGTATCGTTGGTACAATAAATCTTGCCAAGATCATGCTAGCCCTGCGCATTGATATAAGGGGTAAGCGGGTAGTTTTAGCGCAAACATATTCCCATATTGAAAAACTGTCCTGTTTTTCGAGTTTTCGGATGTGAGAGTAATAATCGGTCCCGTATCATGGTAGACGATCCTTTACTGTTTGTTGTAGGTCCATATCATGGTAGACGATCCTTTAATGTTCGTTGTAGGTCCATATCATGGTAGACGATCCTTTAATGTTTGCTGTAGGTCCATATCATGGTAGACGATCCTTTAATGTTTGCTGTAGGTCCATATCGCAAAGATGCATGTCGTCACCGTGTTGGTGACATAAACTTAATGCGACGTAAAACAACAAACAAATCAGTACCTTAAGTCAAGTTCTAAAAAGTGCACACTAAAAATATTAGTCTCTGGAAATAATGAATGAAGAAATTCAGACGTACTTTCATATCAGTTTCGAAACAATTTATGAACTTTTCCTTGATGGATAGCTTGTCTCAAATTAAGCTCATATATTTAGACTCAAGCTCGGGGTTTACCACCGATGCTGTCGATTCCATTTATGGTTCAGGACTACAAGCATAGGCTAGCGTCTGGCCACAATTCCAAAGTGATCAGTACAATGTATAGAGAAGACCTAAATCCTGTTACTGATCTATACATGTAGTATTTGTTGAATAGTGTCTACTTTAGGACAGTGGCAAGGGAAAAGTGGTTAAAAAAGTAATCTCTTAATACAGGTTGATTTTTGACAGACGTATATATATGACAACACACACACACACACACGCGCGCGCGCCTACACCAGGTAGTTGTATCATAGAACATGATGTTTATTTTCTACGAAATGTTTAGACATTGTATAACAAAACTAAATAGTATGTTGCATTTAATCAGAATCACATAGTTTTGGTAACCAAATGTATTCTAAATTAATTCTTGCCACCACTGTATTGTGGGATTCCTGCTTTGTCAGTACTATCGATCGCCTTGGAATCATTTCCTGACCTGTGGCGACATAAAATCTAACGTTTAGGGCGATAATTTAATTGACTTGGGGATTCTAAAAAAGATTAAAGCCAAGGTTGTTAGAAAGCACATTGGCAGATCAAAGAGCATTGAATATAAATTCGATACTTGACCGATCATTCGACCTGACAAGAATCCTGATTATCACCAGGCAGCGGTCAAGTATGGAATCTAAGGTATGGTATGAATAAGTATCTTTGATGATTGCTGAGTAAAGCGACCACGACACTTCACGATGTGAACAGATATCTCTGATGATTGCTGAATATGTGAACAGATATCTCTGATGATTCCTGAGTATAGAGACCACGAAACGCCACGATGTGAACAGATATCTCTGGTGATTGCTGAGTATAGAGACCACGACACTTCACGATCTGAACAGATATCTCTGGTGATTGCTGAGTATAGAGACCACGACACTTCACGATGTGAACAGATATCTCTGATGATTGCTGAGTATAGAGACCACGAAACGCCACGATGTGAACAGATATCTCAGATGATTGCTGAGTATAGAGACCACGACACTCGACGATGTGAACAGATATCTCTGATGATTGCTGAGTATAGAGACCACGGCACTCCACGATGTGAACAGATATCTCTGATGATTGCTGAGTATAGAGACCACGACACTCCACGATGTGAACAGATATCTCTGGTGATTGCTGAGTATAGAGACCACAACACTCCACGATGTGAACAGATATCTCTGAAGATTGCTGAGTAAAGGAAACACGACATCACGAGAGTGTAGATAAAAAGGGATTAATACATTTCAGTCCAAATGACCATAACATATCATAAGTATACGTAAAGACTGTCAAATTCCGTTAATTGAAGGCATGCAAATACATACTGACCCTCGCATTATATGCATGTAGGTACAAATGTCCTATTCATTTCATGCATGTAGGTACCCAACATTTCATCTGATGTATGTAGGTACTCAACACTTCATCTGATGTATGTAGGCACTCAACACTTCATCTGATGTATGTAGGCACTCAACACTTCATCTGATGTATATAGGTACTCAACACTTCATCTGATGTATATAGGTACTCAACACTTCATCTGATGTATGTAGGTACTCAACACTTCATCTGATGTATGCAGGTACTCAACACTTCATCTGATGTATGTAGGCACTCAACACTTCATCTGATGTATATAGGTACTCAACATTCCATCTGATGTATATAGGTACTCAACACTTCATCTGATGTATGTAGGTACTCAACACTTCATCTGAGGTATGTAGGTACTCGACACTTCAATTGATGTATATAGGTACTCAACACTTCATCTGATGTATGTAGGCACTCAACACTTCATCTGATGTATGTAGGACTGGTACTCAACACTTCATCTGATGTATATAGGTACTCAACACTTCATCTGATGTATGTAGGTACTCAACACTTCATCTGATGTATGTAGGCACTCAACACTTCATCTGATGTATGTAGGTACTCCACACTTCAATTGATGTATGTAGGTACTCAACAAAACAATTGATGTATATAGGTACTCAACACTTCATATGATGTATGTAGGTACTCAACAATTGATCTGATGTATGTAGGTACTTAACACTTCAATTGATGTATGTAGGTACTCAACACTTCATCTGATGTATGTAGGTACTCAACAATTCATCTGATGTATGTAGGTACTCAACACTTCATCTGATGTATGTAGGACTGGTACTCAACACTTCATCTGATGTATATAGGACTGGTACTCAACAATTCATGTGATGTATGTAGGTACTCAACACTTCATCTGATGTATATAGGTACTCAACACTTCATCTGATGTATGTAGGTACTCAACACTTCATCTGATGTATGTAGGTACTCAACACTTCATCTGATGTATGTAGGTACTCAACAATTCATCTAATGTATGTAGGTACTCTACACTTCATCTGATATATGTAGGTACTCAACACTTCATCTGATGTATGTAGGACTGGTACTCGATACTTCATCTGATGTATGTAGGTACTCAACACTTCATTTGATGTATGAAGGCACTCAACACTTCATCTGATGTATGTAGGTACTCAACACTTCAATTGATGTATGTAGGTACTCAACACAACAATTGATGTATATAGGTACTCAACACTTCATCTGATGTATGTAGGTACTCAACAATTCATCTGATGTATGTAGGTACTCAACACTTCAATTGATGTATGTAGGTACTCAACACAACAATTGATGTATATAGGTACTCAACACTTCATCTGATGTATGTAGGTACTCAACAATTCATCTGATGTATGTAGGTACTCAACACTTCAATTGATGTATGTAGGTACTCAACACTTCATCTGATGTATGTAGGTACTCAACAATTCATCTGATGTATGTAGGTACTCAACACTTCATCTGATGTATGTAGGTACTCAACACTTCATCTGATGTATGTAGGACTGGTACTCAATACTTCATCTGATATATGTAGGCACTCAACAATTCATCTAATGTATGTAGGTACTCAACACTTCATCTGATGTATGTAGGTACTCAACACTTCATCTGATGTATGTAGGACTGGTACTTAATACTTCATCTGATGTATGTAGGTACTCAACACTTCATCTGATGTATGTAGGTACTCAACACTTCATCTGATATATGTAGGACTGGTACTCAATACTTCATCTGATGTATGTAGGTACTCAACACTTCATCTGATGTATGTAGGACTGGTACTCAACACTTCATCTGATGTATGTAGGACTGGTATTCAACACTTCATCTGATGTATGTATGACTGGTACTCAACAGTTCATCTGATGTATGTAGGTACTCAACACTTCATCTGATGTATGTAGGCACTCAACACTTCATCTGATGTATGTAGGACTGGTATTCAACAGTTCATCTGATGTATATAGGTACTCAACACTTCATCTGATGTATGTAGTCACTCAACACTTCATCTGATGTATATAGGTACTCAACACTTCATCTGATGTATATAGGTACTCAACACTTCATCTGATGTATGTAGGTACTCAACACTTCATCTGATGTATGTAGGCACTCAACACTTCATCTGATGTATGTAGGACTGGTATTCAGCAGTTCATCTGATGTATATAGGTACTCAACACTTCATCTGATGTATGTAGTCACTCAACACTTCATCTGATGTATATAGGTACTCAACACTTCAACTGATGTATATAGGCACTCAACACTTCATCTAATGTATGTAGGTACTCAACACTTCATCTGATGTATATAGGTACTCAACACTTCATCTAATGTATGTAGGTACTCACTACTTCATCTGATGTATGTAGGTACTCAACACTTCATCTGATGTATGTAGGACTGGTACTCAACACTTCATCTGATGTATGTAGGCACTCAACACTTTTGAACCGTGAGGGATAGAGACTTCATATTTGACATGCATACTTAAATAATGAAGCCCTTTCAATTGACACCACGGCTGATGACTTTTTGACCTTGACAATGACCTTCACGCTAAAAGTACATTTGGGCTTTGGTGCCGCCGGGGGCATTGGTGTTTCACAAACACAACTTGTTTATTTTTATATGTCAGTCCATTAGCGCAGTGGTAGAGCATACGCGTGGTCTTGGAGGGTTCTGGATTTGTTCTTTTTCTGGAACGTTACATTTAATTCCTTCAAATTTTCATTTACATATCTTATGAATAGAAGCCATTTTTACTATGTCTGTTATAACATTAATTGAACTAGGTAGGTTTGTCTTTGAACAGGAAGTGCATTGCATAAGGAATTAACAAAGAAGTTTGTAAATGTTTTGCAGCATTTGATAAGCATGCGGGGGGGGGGGGGAAATAATGAGTAAGTTTATTTTACCATTTTGTGTCGTTTTCTTGATTTCTTCAATATGTATAGCAAAGTAAAAAAGCATTTATTTTCCAACTTTTATTAGAAAATATCTATTTTAAGGGTTATTTCAAAATTTCAAACTTAGTTTTTTTTATGACTTTCCCCCTAATTTTGAGATAGGCTAGTTATGGTATGCCGAAGAGAAGCGGTTCAGCCCTCATAAATGTGATAAAAAAATTAAAGATTTTGCAGCACTCAGTATGTTAAGTAAGTCATTTAAGGGTAAAAGTAGAAAAAATAATTCTTACTTAATATAGAGACAATGTCACCTCTTACCTAACGTATAGATACTATATCACCTCTGACCTACCATGTAAAGACAATGTTACCTTCAACCTACCAGGAAGAGACAATATCACCTCTGTCCAACCGTGTAGAGACAATATCACCTCTGACCTACCATATAGACACAATATCACGTTTGACCTACCATGAAGAGACAATATCACCTCTGACCTACCATGAAGAGACAATATTACCTCTAACCTACCGTGTGACATTCACCTCTGACCTACCATGTAGAGACAATATCACCTCTGACTTACCATGTAGAGACAACATCACTTCTGACTTACCGTGTAGAGACATTCACCTCTCGCCTTCCGTATAGAGACAACCACCTCTTATCAAATGAATACAGTCATTCACCTCTCGTCTATCGTATACATACATTCACCTCTCGCCTACCATATAGAGACATTTACCTCTCGCCTAACGTATACATTCACCTCTTGCCAACCGTATAGAGGCATTCACCTCTTGCCTAACGTATACAGGCATTCATTTCTCGCCTATCATATAGAGACATTCATCGCTTGCCTACGGTATACAGACATTCACCTCTTGCCTACCGTATTAAGATATTCACCTCTTGCCTACTATATACATACATTCACCTCTTGCCTACGGTATACAGACATTCACCTCTTGCCTACGGTATACAGACATTCACCTCTTGCCTACCGTATTAAGATATTCACCTCTTGCCTACTATATACATACATTCACCTCTTGCTTACGGTATACAGACATTCACCTCTTGCCTACGGTATACAGACATTCACCTCTTGCCTACCGTATACAGATATTCACCTCTTGCCTACGGTATACATTCACCTTTTGCCTACGGTATACAGACATTCACCCCTTGCCTACGGTATACAGACATTCACCTCTTGCCTACCGTATACAGACATTCACCTCTTGCCTATCGTATACAGACACTCACCTCTTGCCCACGGTATACATTCACCTTTTGCTTACCGTATACAGACATTCACCACTTGCCTACCGTATACAGACATTCACCTCTTGCCTATCGTATACAGACACTCACCTCTTGCCTACGGTATACATTCACCTTTTGCTTACCGTATACAGACATACACCTCTTGCCTATCATATATACAAACATTCACCTCTTGCCTACCGTATACAGACATCCACCACTTGTCTATCGTATACAGACATTCTATTCTTGCCTACCGTATAGAGGCATTCACTTTTGCCTACCATATTGAGACATTCACGTCTTGCTTACTGTATAGAGAAATTCACCTCTTGCCTAGCATTCACTTTTGCCTACCATATTGAGACATTCACGTCTTGCTTACTGTATAGAGAAATTCACCTCTTGCCTACAGTTCACTTCTTGTCTACCGTTGAGAGACTTTTCACCTCTTGCCTAGCGTTGTGAGACTTTTCACCTCTTACCTAGCGTTGAGAGACTTTTCACCTCTTGCCTAGCGTTGAGAGACTTTTCACCTCTTACCTAGCGTTGAGAGACTTTTCACCTCTTGCGTACGTTATACATTAACTTTTTACAGAGCCTTTCATAAACTTTCCACATCATGTAATCACACTGATTGAGGACATTTTGATTTTCGGTTGAGATTTCTATCGACTTTTATAGATGACCTCTTTAAGTGAGCAATTCCTGAGGAATCAAGGACTTAGAATTGGACCAAATATACCGTACCTAATCACACCACAAATAAATAAGGAAAAGTCACACAAAAATTTCGCACCAGATTTAAACGGTTGCAAGATTTTTGGCCGCGTTCCTTCTTCTGTAATCAAAGTCGCGCGGAGCATTAATCTGTTTTAATCCCCGATTTGAGAGTCACATTTAAGAAAAGGTTGATCACACAAAGTTTATATAGTGAGGTAATCTTATTTATTAGTTCGCTAATGGCGAAAGCTTTGATAACAGTTTGGTTACATTTCATTTGAAAAGTAATTTGATTAGGTGAATGGAGCATTCTTGAAATACGCATATATATGATACTGGTTTCTTTAAAGATTTCACCAAATGAATGTAAAAAATGAAGAGGATGGATTAATTTTTGCGTAGTCCTTGTGCATTTCATAATATTATGCGTGAAGGAGCAAATACATGGTTGTTTCATTATTCTTACTGCATTTTGTATGTCCTTCTTTAATCTATACATTATTGAAAGAAATACAATAATCTTTCAGGAATTATAACAGTGGTTTACCCTAAGTCGGGATTATACAGAACGATTTGCTTTAGACTTTTATCCTGGAATTTGGTAATACTGTAATGCTGTTATACTTGGGTGATGAAGAGTACATATGAACATAGATGAAGTGATATGTATTTATAAACAGCAGAAAGGTAAGAGATCTTTGAATACCTAGTATACATGCACACCTATACATACAACGAAGAAAGTACAGCAACATTTTAAAAGTAAATCGGTGATCTTAGGTTCGAATTATATTTTTTCTGACTATTTTTACGCTTCTTGAAAATTTCAAGGAGTATATAGTCACTTCTGTCTGTACATCTGCCTGTCCATTCGTCTGCGCATCTGCCTGTCCATTCGTCTGCGCATCTGCCTGTCCATTCGTCTGTACATCTGCCTGTCCATTCGTCTGTACATCTGCCTGTCCATTCGTCTGTACATCTGTCTGTCCATTGGTCTGTACACATGTCTGTCCATTCGTCTGAACTCATATCTCCTAAACCGTTCATCAGAATTTAATCATACTTCACACAATTGTAACTTAGAATATGGGCTTTTAGACAAAGGTCATTAAAACCATTTCTGAAAGGTCAAGGTCACTCGGAAAGTAGAACTTAAAAGCACAAAAACTGGGTTTTTTTTGTGAATTATCAAATAAGTAACAATATTACTTCACACAACTGTTAATTGTGGCTCACGATACGGGTCACTCAAGATCATATTTGAAAGATCGCTATCGTTCAGGAATTAGAACTTAAAATGCCAAGAAGCTTGACAATGTATTTTGATGAATTACCAGCGGCTTCATAATCCTACTTTAATTAGATATTAATCATCATTCAGGATATGGGCTATAAGACAAAGGACACTTATGTTATTTCTGAAAGGATACGGTCAGTCAGCAGATAGAGCTTAAAATGTCAATAAGAATAAATGAGATAAATAGATGAATTGGCAAATTTTCATCAGAATATATTCATACTTTATATTAAGGATGCATGAAACCCTAACTTTCTATTCTTCACTGATAAATTAAAGTGGTTGTTATTTCTGTCGGTCTGATAGTCTCTCCGTCCTTATGTCTGACCCTTTCCATTCCTTCTTCAGAATTTAATCAAATATAAGAACAGGGTGCGAAGGGTACTTCTCATTTACTCAGGGATGTCTTAGAACCTTCCCCCAATAAATAAATCCCCCAATAGTAATTATATCCCCGCCGGGCCTGGCCGAGGGTATATAGTGTTTACTTTCTCCTTTCGCTCTTCCCTCACATAATTAGGTTCCTGATGAATACTCAAATTCCTTGAATCCTGTTCAAACCAAATTTGTACTAATGGATACTTGTAAGATGGGAAGAAATTATTAATTTTTGGATCAAAATGTCAAAGGTCAAGGTAACTATTTGTAAAAATAGACAGCAATTATTTGTTTTTCGGATAATAAATCAAGTTCATTTCAACATATCCAAACTAGATACATATATTTACTAAAAAGGAAAGATGTCTATTGATTTTGCGACCATATTTCAAAAGTCAAGGTCACCACTAGTAAAAATAGACCGAAAGGTTTGTTTTCCGAATGATGTATTTGGATGAATTATATCTTATCGAAAGGGGAGGATGCCTATTGATCTTGGGGTAAATAGGTCAAAAGTCAGAGTCATTACTGGCATATTTTTCAGGAAGCATTCTCAAACGTTGATTAAGAAAAATAAGCCTGCATTCAATTTTTTTTCAAATGGAGTCAACCATTGATTTGATGCAAATCAGGGATCGTCCATCTGTTTTGCTGAAAAAAGAATTAATTTTACTCGTGGTATCAATTGTATGTACACATGTACGTGTTTTCAAAAAACAAACGTGCCTGTTGTCTTCACATATTTCATTGGTCCCCCCCCCCCAAAAAAAACAAACAAACAAAAAAACCCCCCAAAACAAAAACAAGAACAAAAACAAATGGCACGAAAAAGTGTTATATTACCGATTCCACTGAATTCACTGTGGCGTACGATGTTCCGGAGGACGAGTACATGTACATTTATCAGATATCCAGGCGTGTTCAGGCAAGGTGCGAAGCGTGAGACAAAAGCCTATTCACAAGTTTCGTTTAAATATTTAATAAACATTTTGGAAAATAAATGGTTCAATAAATCGGTATAAAATATCGTGATTTAGCATGATAACTCTCCGTAAACTTTATATTCGTAAGCTCCGAAGTGTTAAAATGCCTCCGGAAATTGAGGCGTACTTCAGATTGCTATTACGTGCGTGTCTACACATGGAGCTTGGGGGATAGGAGTTACTGTATAATACTTATCAGGACATATATCTAGATCTATGGGCATGTCGACAACTTACTCTCTTCAGGGATACTCAAGGCCTGAACTGTGGAAATCGAAAGTATAAAGTATAAATATAACAAAAACAAGCTCATTACCACATTGATTTAATGTAAGTGTAATACTTCCTGCAAAACCATGCAACATATGTAACACCATGCGACATATATATCATACAACATATCTGATTGATTGATTATTGTTTTACGTCACTCCACGATTATTTCACGTATATGGTGACGGCATCTGCCTGATGCATTGCATACAAATTTAGACCTTTGCAACGGACCCACCCGAAGCAGTGAGGGATCTTTTACGTGCCACGTCTACCGTGACACGGGACCTCGGTTTTTGCTGTCTCATCCGAAAGACAGAACACCGATGTGCCCCGGACGGGAGTCGAACCCGCGACCTCTCGATCACGAGCCGAGCACCTTATCCACTAGGCCACACCGGCTTCAACATATGTGTAACACCATGCTGCGTATGTAACGCAATGCAGTATATATTCAATAATCGTAAGGCATATGTAACACCATGCATCACGTGTAATGCCATGGCAGCATAACGCCATGCAGCATATGTAGCATAATTATACACCATATGCAACCCCATGAGCATATAAAACATAACTATGCAGCATTTGTATCACCATGCAGCAAATATAACATAACCATCAGCATATGTAACACCATGCAGCATATGTGACATAACCATGCAGCATATGTAACACCATGCAACATATGTAACGTAACAATGCAGTATATGTCACACCATGCAGCATATGTTAAACCATGCTATTTATATGATTCCATCTAAAACTAATCTTTTGTGAGCTTAACACCTACAATTGTCCCCCGCTTTTCGCGAAAGCGTGGGGACATTAAAACTCATTCGTCTGTTAGTCCGTCTGTCTGTCTGTCTGTCTGTCACATAAACTTTAACCTTGGTCATAACGTTTTAACCGCAGGGCCTTCATATTTGGCATGTCCTTTCCGTTGGTACCAAAATTTTTTATCATGTGACCTTGACCGTGACCTTTGACCTACTTCAATGTAACTTTTTAACCGTAAGACGTGGGGCCGGTGGAACACTATGGGAAATATAGGGGAAAATTCTCAATCATGTTAGAATCTAGTATAACATCATCAAACTTCACAACTTTGCAGATACCCGGTACATGTAGACATGCACAAACATGGCAATATGTCACAAGTCACTGCACCCTTACTGATAAAATCCCGAAAGCGGGGGACCACAATTCTCTGAATTTGCTTGGTTATTTTATATTCAAACTTAGTAATTATTCTTTAATGTTTATAAAGTGTCTGAATTGGTATATATTTGTATTACAGATAAAGTTGCAGGTCTGGAACATTAAAGCTTAAACAAGCTTAAACAGTTGACACCTCTGTTATACGAAATTAGCTTTGTAAAAATTAAGTGTTGCAAAAGTATTATTTCTGGTAGCATTTACCAAAGTCCGAAGTTACTCCCTTTAACTTTCTAGCTTTAGACATTAAAATCCGTTGGATTCTTTTTCATCTTTGATAAATGTCCAGCAAGCGTCGTATCTCTCATTCTTATAGTCAAGAGTATAGTAGTGACATCGAATTCTCTTTTGCCTTGTAGACTGGAATATTTGAAAGTATTGATTGCGCCTTTAAACGACTTGATTCCTCTTTATTCCACTGCTCGTATGGGGATCATTTAACGCTTCAAGGTAAAGCACCCTGATATACATATACTTGGTGAATTACCCGCATTTTATCTATGTCCTACCTGAATCAGTAACGTGGAATCAACACCTGTTGTACATGTTGATTTCATAGCAGCAGGAGGATATGAAATTCGCTGCATCATTTAGGAATTTAAGGCACATTTGAATAAATTTGTGAATAGAATATTTTCTGCATTCGGATTTAAACACGATTGATTTCGGATAAGTGGTAGTTGTACTTTATTTTAACAGTAGAGGGTTTGTTCTGATACAAGAAGATAGTTTATCAATGACGTGTATTCTATAATATAATAAATGTAAACATGTCCACCAGGAGAAGGACAGGACGTAAAGCTAAGGTATGTGTACATTCTTATAATAGAAGCATTTATTTTAGAGAACCTTTGAACTTTCAAAATATTTTGAACATTTAAATACTCTTACTTACTATGTTAATATATGATATTTTTAAAAAGAAATGAGTCAATGACAAGTATCATATATTGTAATCTTAAAGCCACTTGAAAATGAGAAAACTGAGACCTTGTCGATTTCTCGTCCTTACAGTATGACGGTGCAATGCTTAGTTTAGTTTAGAGTTGGAAAGTTAAACATACTCCATACTTAGACCCACAGGACATTTCCACTCTTTGAGAACATTCAGACCCACAGGACATTTCCACTCTTTGAAGACATTCAGACCCGCAGGACATTTCCACTCTTTGAGGACATTCAGACCCGCAGGATATTTCCACTCTTTGAGGACATTCAGACCCGCAGGACATTTCCACTCTTTGAGGACATTCAGACCCGCAGGACATTTCCACTCTTTGAGGACATTCAGACCCGCAGGACATTTCCACTCTTTGAGAACATTCAGACCCGCAGGACATTTCCACTCTTTGCGGAAATTCATACCCTTAGGATATTTCCACTCTTTGAGAGCATTCAGACCCGCAGGACATTTCCACTCTTTGAGGACATTCAGACCCGCAGAATATTTCCACTCTTTGAGGACATTCAGATCTGCAGGATATTTCCAATCTTTGCGGACATCCAGATCCTCAAGTCATTTCCACTCTTTGCGGACATTCAGACCCGCAGGACATTTCCACTCTTTGCGGACATTGAGACCCTCAGTACATTTCCACTCTTTGAGAACATTCAGACCCTCAGGTCTCTTCCATCCTCTGTATATATGACTAGTCTTCTCTTCATTACATGTATTCTCTTCAGTTGGGATCACAGTATCATCAGAGTCTGATTAGTTATACATCTGACGTGTCAAACATTCTGTCAGGATCTGATTAGTTATATATCTGACATGTCATATATTCTGTCAGAATCTGATTAGTTATACATCTGACATGTCATATATTTTGTCAGAATCTGATTAGTTATACATCTGACATGTCAAACATTCTGTCAGGATCTGATTAGTTATACATCTGACATGGCATATATTCTGTTAGGATCTGATTAGTTATACATCTGACATGGCATATAATCTGTCAGGATCTGATTAATTATACATCTGACATGGCATATATTCTGTCAAGATCTGATTAGTTATACATCTGACGTGTCCTATATTCTGTCAGGATCTGATTAGCTATACATCTGATATGGCATATATTTTGTCAGGATCTGATTAGTTATACATCTGACGTGTCATATATTCTGTCAGGATCTGATTAGTTATACATCTGACATGTCATACATTCTGTCAGAATCTGATTAGTCATACATGTAACATGTTATATATCGATGACATTCGATGATAGATAGTCTGAATGTATATGACAGTCGATGATTGATAGTCTGAATGTATATGACAGTCGATGATTGATAGTCTGAATGTATATGACAGTCGATGATTGATAGTCTGAATGTATATGACAGTCGATAATTGATAGTCTAAAGGTATAGGATTGGAGCGTTGCAGGTATACCCTAGATCTATCTATCATGAAGAATGTTGATTTTCGGTACATGCATATTTGTGGTGCGATATGAATTAAAATTGTTCACAGTCAAAAATAATAATCGGATTAATTAAAATGTTTGTTTAGAAGATGGTCGCTAGAACATGTAACATAGATTAGTGGAAATGCAGATAAAGTGCTTGTTAAGATGTTATTGCCAGCAGTGTAGTAGTAACGTGGCATCTTACTCGCCACATTTAATGGAAGTGTTTATTTCTGTTTTGATTTGGTGGTTGATTTCAAGAAAAGGTTCATTTTATGCTCAGTCAGTAGTTTATGTATTGTAGACTTAAAATAAGTAATAAGGATGTAACTAGAGCCGGCGTGGTTCAGTCAGTAAGGTGCTAGGTTCGTGTTCGAGAGGTGTTGTATCGTAACAGGCAGCAGTTGCCACTAATAGAGTGAAATCTCGGTGTGTCGTAAAACAAGACTTAATCAAACCTTACAACTGGAATTCAATTCAGGTGAATATTCTAGTTTATCTGAAATATGTCCCCAAAATAAATGAGCTCAGCTAGCTTTAAACTCTGATCTGAATTAAGGTAGAATGTTAGGTGATATTGCAATTCACAAAACCATGCAGAAAATGGCTTAATCTGACTGACAAGTTTTACCAAAACTATGGATTTTAGAGAAAATCGTTAAAAATAGAGACTAAGGTTTGACTAATTCACCTAAATCAACCACATGCTGAATTAGAACCTAGACTACCACCATCACCAGTCATAGTGTAAACGGCCACATGCGGGGCTCGAATACAGACCTATTACCCCGAAGCCACAATCACCACCTCATCGCTACTCCGTCTCTCAGATATACCCAAGAACTCGCACTGAAAACGTATTTATCGTACATGACCTCTGTGCATCAACCAAATTATTCAGTTGTACGATTGATTTTCACGTAAGTACCAACATTTAAATGAGGGATTAGTGCTATTGAAAGGTTGTTTGTATACGGCATGTTAACAGACCTCCGCTACTTTGTAAGACGAGCCCGGATTTAGGCCTCGGAATAAACTTGTCCTTCATGCATACTGCAATGATTGCGAAGGATTTTGTCATAAATTATACAAAGAAGGATCAGCGTATGTTTGTTGCCAATTTATTTCGCACCATAACGTGAGAAAACTTCCAAATTTCAGATTGATACAAAACATTGTTTGATGAGTTAAATTCTTGATCTTATTTTTATAAGTTTGTATCTTATTAAGATATATACAGTATACTTCTTTTCGTTGTCGTCTTTGTCAGATTTACACAGTATACTTCTTCTCGTTCACGTCTTTGTCAGATTTATACAGTATACTTCTTCTCTTTCGCGTCTTTGTCAGATTTATATAGTATACTTCTCCTCGTTCGCGTCTTTGTGAGATTTATACAGTATACTTCTCGTTTGCGTCTTTGTCAGACTTATACAGTATACTTCTTTTCGTTTACGTCTTTGTCAGATTTATACAGTATACTTCTTTTCGTTTGCGTCTTTGTCAGATTTATATAGTATTCGTTCGCGTCTTTGTCAGATTTATACAGTATACTTCTTCT
Organism: Pteria penguin; assembly: GCA_035048485.1. NCBI lineage: Eukaryota > Metazoa > Mollusca > Bivalvia > Pterioida > Pteriidae > Pteria > Pteria penguin. The sequence goes on along the minus strand of CM068590.1, from coordinate 8,727,293 downwards.
CGTTCGCGTCTTTGTCAGATTTATACAGTATACTTCTTCTCGTTCGCGTCTTTGTCAGATTTATACAGTATTCGTTCGCGTCTTTGTCAGATTTATATAGTATACTTCTTCTCGTTCGCGTCTTTGTCAGATTTATACAGTATACTTCTTCTCGTTCGCGTCTTTGTCAGATTTATACAGTATTCGTTCGCGTCTTTGTCAGATTTATACAGTATACTTCTTCTCGTTCGCGTCTTTGTCAGATTTATACAGTATACTTCTTCTCGTTCGCGTCTTTGTCAGATTTATACAGTATACTTCTTCTCGTTCGCGTCTTTGTCAGATTTATACAGTATTCGTTCCCGTCTTTGTCAGATTTATACAGTATACTTCTTCTCGTTCGCGTCTTTGTCAGATTTATACAGTATACTTCTCCTCGTTCGCGTCTTTGTCAGGTTTATACAGTATATTTCTTCTCGTTCGCGTCTTTGTCAGATTTATATAGTATACTTCTCCTCGTTCGCGTCTTTGTCAGATTTATACAGTATGCTTCTCCTCGTTCGCGTCTTTGTCAGATTTATATAGTATACTTCTCCTCGTTCGCGTCTTTGTCAGATTTATACAGTATACTTCTTCTCGTTCGCGTCTTTGTCAGATTTATACAGTATACTTCTTCTCGTTTGCGTCTTATTCAGGTGTCTACATAATATTTCTTTTTGTTTGAGTCTTGTTCATATTCCGTACGTGAGAGTGCCTTGAAATTATGGGGTGAAAGAATAACAAAATTGAATTTTGGGGGAATCGAATCCTGAACATCTTGTCAAGATTTAAGTGCTTCATTTCTATAAGTATCCCCCTCTAACATTTGCTTACTACAAAGATATTTGATGTCCCCCTGACCATATGGTAACTACAATAACAATTTCCCTCTACCATTTAGTAACTACAGTAAAAATTATATCCCCGTGACCATATGGTAACTACAATAACAATTCCCCTCTACCATTGGTTACTACAAAGATATTGATACCCCCCCCCCCCCCTGACCATATGGTAACTACAATAACAATTCCCCTCTACCATTTGGTAACTACAGTAAAAATTGCATCCCCGTGACCATATGGTAACTACAATAACAATAACCCTCTACCATTTGGTAACTACAGTAAAAATAACATCCCCGTGACCATATGGTAACTACGATAACTATTCCCTCAAAAATGTGGGAACAACAGTAACAATGGTATTCCACTGACCACGTAGTAAGTACAATACAATCCCCCTCCACCATGTGGTAACTACAGTAACAATGTAACCTTTCTCCCCACCCCCCTGAACACCCCTCGACGATAAAGTAACCAGAGTAACAAGGATATCGCCTCGACCATGTGGTAACTACAGTAACAATCCCCTCTCGACCATGTGGTAACTTCAGTAACAATCTCCCCCCCCCCCCTTCGACCATGTGGTAACTACAGTAACAACCCCCCTCAACCATATGGTAACTACAGTAACAGTCCCCCTCGACCATGTGGTAACTACTATAACCACCCCCTCGACCATGTGGTAACTACAGTAACAATCCCCTTCAACCATGTGGTAACTACAGTAACAATCCCCCTCCACCATGTGGTAACTACAATAACCACCCCCTCGACCATGTGGTAACTACAGTAACAATCCCCTTCAACCATGTGGTAACTACAGTAACAATCCCCCTCCACCATGTGGTAACTACAATAACCACCCCCTCGACCATGTGGTAACTACTATAACCACCCCCTCGACCATGTGGTAACTACAGTAACAGTCCCCCTCGACCACGTGGTAACTACAATAACAATCCCCTCGACCATGTGGTAACTACAGTAACAACCCCCTCAACCATGTGGTAACTACAGTAACAACCCCCTCAACCATGTGGTAACTACAGTAACAATCCCCTCGACCATGTGGTAACTACAGTAACAATCCCCATCAACCATGTGGTAACTACAGTAACAACCCCCTCAACCATGTGGTAACTACAGTAACAACCCCCTCAACCATGTGGTAACTACAGTAACAATCCCCTTCAACCATGTGGTAACTACAATAACCACCCCCTAGACCATGTGGTAACTACAGTAACAATCCCCTCGACCATGTGGTAACTACAGTAACAATCCCCATCAACCATGTGGTAACTACAGTAACAACCCCCTCAACCATGTGGTAACTACAATAACCACCCCCTAGACCATGTGGTAACTACAGTAACAACCCCCTCAACCATGTGGTAACTACAGTAACAACCCCCTCAACCATGTGGTAACTACAGTAACAATCCCCTCGACCATGTGGTAACTTCAGTAACAATTCTCCTTCGACCATGTGGTAACTACAGTAACAATCCCCCTCAACCATGTGGTAACTTCAGTAACAACCCCCTCAACCATGTGGTAACTACAGTAACAATCCCCTCGACCATGTGGTAACTACAGTAACAATCCCCTTCAACCATGTGGTAACTACAATAACCACCCCCTAGACCATGTGGTAACTACAGTAACAACCCCCTCAACCATGTGGTAACTACAGTAACAACCCCCTCGACCATGTGGTAACTACAGTAACAATCCCCCTCAACCATGTGGTAACTTCAGTAACAATTCTCCTTCGACCATGTGGTAACTACAATAACCACCCCCTAGACCATGTGGTAACTACAGTAACAATCCCCTTCAACCATGTGGTAATTACAGTAACAATCCCCCTCGACCATATACCATCTGTAATAATGTCTGGTACACTGAATGTTACAAACGGAATATATCCAATGCATACTATGTCTCTAGATAAGAGAAAAAAGAATAAGGGGGGAGGGGGGGGGGTTGGGTTGATGTGCTATGATGGAGGGGAATTCTATATCACAATTCCGTACACTAACATATTTTTGGCTTCTTGGTATCTTAGCTGTAGCTTTAACCTTGTCAGTGCAAGATACATGTACAAAAGTAAAACATATAGTGAGATTTCGAAAGGCAATAGCGCGACATGTACTAACAGATTGTAGTAAATCTATTATGAAAGGTGAACATTGACTTTTCGACTTTTCACATTTATCAGCGTTTTCTGGGACCACAACTCTAATATATCTTACTGCAAAAGAGGAGGGGTGGTAGAAACTTGTTTGTAAACATGTACGCGTCTTTTACCTTACTACATTGGTTTAAATAATACATAATCACGATGAACTGAGACATATCATTAAACACAATGGAGTCCCAATTTCATTCAAAAATCAAGATGCACGCAGAATGGAGACATTTGATCGTAGATTTAATTGACAAGAATGTGATTTAATAGATACGGTGTTTACCCGCGGTAGCATTGTGGCAATATGCCGTATCAAATCACGCTTGTATTGAACGGAGAAGAGAATACAGATAAACACTCGCATATATAATGTTGATCGATATAAAGTAAAGAAATTAGTGAAAAGCAAATTATTAGTAAAAATTCATTTGTGTTTTATTCTGGGATGTAAAATGACGTGAAATTTGCGGGGACCAGAACGGTGAAGGTAACCTCTGGGTATGTATTACATATAGAACAATCTCATGTTATAATGTCATTCTTTATGTCTATAGGCTTATATCAATACACTTACTGTTCTATTTGTTTGACTTTATTGAGGTATTACCTTGAAAGTATTGAAGATAATTAGATTTATTAGTGTAAATTTTCTTGGTCTATATATAGAACCAAATGTCCTCCACGTGATACACACAAATTCGGACCGGAGTTCCCTTACTATGTTTTCTAACCATATACTGCTATCCGCGCCAGGATACAGAATACTGGTTTGCGAAATTGGATGCAAACAGTTATACACCTACTGGCGGATGAAAAAATTAAGAAATTTACAACTTCTTTTCACATGTCACAATAAGGGGACTGGGTCAAAAAATGTAAACCCTTTATCCCAATGCTATCCACAAAACAACCGCTTCACCCTGACACCACCCACCAAAGGTCCTATCCTACACCACCCACCAAAGGTCCTATCCTATACCACCCACAAAAGGTCCTATCCTACACCACCCACCAAAGATCCTATCCTACACCACCCACCAAAGGTCCTATCCTACACCACCCACCAAAGGTCCTATCCTACACCACCCACCAAAGGTCCTAACCTACACCACCCACCAAAGGTCCTATCCTACACCACCCACCAAAGGTCCTATCCTACACCACCCACCAAAGGTCCTAACCCACACCACCCACCAAAGGTCCTATCCTACACCACCCACCAAAGGTCCTAACCTACACCACCCAACAAAGGTCCTAACCTACACCACCCACCAAAGGTCCTATCCTACACCACCCACCAAAGGTCCTGACCTACACCACCCACCAAAGGTCCTAACCTACACCACCCACCAAAGGTCCTATCCTACACCACCCACCAAAGGTCCTATCCTACACCACCCACCAAAAGTCCTAACCTACACCACCCACCAAAGGTCCTATCCTACACGAGAGGTCATTAGTATATATCTGGATATGAAAAAAATGATGAAGATATAACAGTTATGTTAAAGATGTTGGTAAAAATGTCCCAATATGACTGAAAATTATTGTAGGTGACATAAAACCATAAAAAATAGCGATCCTCATTTTAACGAAAATAACGACTCTCTGCATATGTGTATGCAACTTTAGAGCATGTCTATTTGAACATTTTGTAGCATTTGACATACAAGTAACGGTTTGGCATACAAATAACAGTTTTTGGTAAGTGTTTGAAATATTTTATGGGCGGAATTACAGATAAAGTAGTGTTATACACACACGATACGTCAATATAACCCATAGATAGGTAGATATAAACAAACATTCCGGTACCAACTATGTCGATTTCACACATGTTGGGGTACTTGTTATATATATACCTACCTGGTATAATCATGGAGTGGGTAACACCCATTTTTGACAGGAGGAGGACTCAGTGTCTTCACTGAAGCTCCTTATAACATCTAGTTTTTTCTTGCTTAGTCTGGATTCGGTTACTGGTCGAGGGATACTGTCTGCCAGATCTACGTATTATAGTTAGTTTTCTCTCTGTTGCTAGGGTTACTACAGCAGTTGTCGCCATACTGGTGAAATAACTGTGTGATACTTTGTGTTGGCATAGATAGATTGATTACTGTTTTACGTCACTATACGATCATTTCACGTACATGATGACGGCATCTGCCTGACGCATTGCATACAAATTAGACCTTTGCAAAGGACCCAACCGAAGCAGTGAGGGATCTTTTACGTGCACGCCTATCGTGACAGGGGATCGTGGTTTTTACTGTCTCATCCAAAAACAGAACACCGGTGTGCCCACGGCGGGAATCGTACGCGGGACCTCTCGGTCACGAGTCGAGCACCTCGTCAACTGAGTCACACCAGATTCGTTTGGAATAGGTGTACAGATGCCATTTTTTCAAAGTTGTCATACACAATCGGACTTTTCAATAGAGAATGAAGCTTTGACTTAGCTACGTCATTACGTCAAAATAAAGTCATTACACTGCTATATGACGTACATGTACTTCTCCAGCCCAGAGTAACAGGCTTGCCCCTCGCTGTACAGTGTAATGAAACTCGTCTTTATCTTTAAATCACATCACTTTTAAGTTGTACTCCTCATTTATGATATGACAAAAACCGATTATGACGTGAATTTCCTATTCTACACCATTGTATGTATCTTTGATATTAAAAAGGATGTCATACAAATTCATGACTGTTAGTGATGCATCATACCACAGTGCTTTGTATATAAATTTAATTAGAATTTCAAAATGTGCTTCAATGCATTATATTTTGTATTTTGAAAAAGTTCAAAACTATGATAAAGGTATTTATGCTCATAAATGTCTTAATCTTTTGTAAATACAATAAAAATGGCATGGATTATCTGCCTTTGGTTAATAGTTGAGACTTCTTGTAAAGAGGTCAACAGAAACTTACATTGTGTGATTTTACAATCTATATTCGTTCTGTGCAAACAGGGAGAGATAACTGTGAGATAACCCTTTAATTTCTACAGAAGGATTCAGAATTTTAGGTATTTGGCGAGGATTAAGGGTTTTTCAAATCGTGATAAAAGAAAGTGATATGGGAAAAGTTTGATTGTAATGCTTTAATAACGTTTATCTGCACTATAGATATATACACTCGTTATATTCATACAGTACATGATATAGTTGTTACTCAGTATAATGCAATAAAAGCACGGTATTGTAACAATAGTACTAGTCGGTATATAAACTTATAGGTCCATAGTTTGAACTCCAACGTATTTTCAGCGATCCATTATCGATTACAATAGGCATGCGTCTGGATCGAGTGACCCTCACTATATATAAGCTGCACCGAGGAATGAAGAATTAAAATATTAGTGTTGTTTCGCTCGGGCTTAAAATCGGACATAAGATATACACTCTTCGTATTTAAAAATGCATCTAGTCTATACAATTTGGAAAGTGCTTTTAATGCACACTGTAATATATACAGAAGTGCCCCCCCCCCCCATTTTTGTATCCTCATATTCAGCTTGTATATAAGATCGGATTTGACCCCGAGTTCAACAGACCATTGAAAATCACCAGGAGTACACGATTTAAATGGATTCACGAGATTTCATGTTTGTTTGTTCTCTTCATTTGTGGGACAAATTACAGCTTTGTTAAAGGCACCTGGAGATCAGAATGTTCGTGTACGTTCTCGTTTTGATGGACAACGGGTATACAACGCATCTAGCCTTATTCAAAGTCACATGGCAAATGAAAGAAGGGAGTGAGAATTAGATTTTGATTGATTGATTTTTGTTTAACGTCACACCACGAATATTTCACGTATATGGTGACTGCATCTGCCTGATGCGAGGCATACAAATTTTGACCTTTGGAACGGACCTACCCGAAGCAGTGAGGGATCTTTAACGTACCATGCATACCACGACACGGGGCCTCGGTTTTTACTGTCTCATCCGAAAGACAGAACACCGGCATGACCAGAGCGGGACTCGAACCCCGGCCTCCTGACCAGGAGTCTAGCGCGATACCACTAGGCCACGCCGGCTTGATTAGATTTTGAAATCATTACTGTGGAGAGGGGTTAAAAATCATGTCTATTGCTTGTTAAATTATATAACATATACCACGTCAGCATCTCTTAAAGATGTTGAAGATGGACAGATATCAGATATACCAATGTGTAGATGGTAATGATCGACAGATATCAGATATCCCAATGTATTATGGTAAAGATCGGCAGATATCAGATATACCAATGTATAGATGATAAAAGTGTACAAATATCAGATATGCCAATGTATAGATGATAAAATTTACAAATATCAGATATGCCAATGTATAGATGATAAAGATCGAGAGATATCCGATATACTTATGTATTGATGATAAAGATGGACAGATATCAGATATACCAATGTATAGATGGTAAAGATGGACAAATATCAGACATACCAATGTACAGATGATAAAAGTGTACAAATATCAGATATGCCAATGTATAGATAATAAAGATCGAGAGATATCCGATATACCAATGTATTGATGATCAAGATGGACAGATATCAGATATACCGATGTGTAGATGGTAAGGCTCGACAGATATCAGATATCCCAATGTATTATGGTAAAGATCGGCAGATATCATATATACCAATGTATAGATGATAAAGATGGACAAATATCAGATATACCGATGTGTAAATGATAAAGATGGACAGATATCAGTTATACCAATGTATAGATGATCAAGATGGACAGATATCAGATATACCAATGTATAGATGTAATTTTGCACATTTTTATGTCATTTTCTGAAATTTTTCATTTAAGATTGCATGCATTACGTGAATTTTGTATAACATAAACACATAAAACATTTTACTGAAAAGTAAATTTTCAGACTTTATTTTCATTTATTTATTATTTTAGTTCTTTTTTTAGTTTTTTGGGGTTTTGTTTTTGTTTTGGGAATTTCTTTTTTTCTTTTTTTGTTTTTTTTTTATGTTTTTTGTTTGACATTTTGGGATTAAAATCGGGGAGTAACACTTCTACCTGAAAATGAGCTTCGATAGACCTTTTCTTCAAAACTATTAAAACCGGGTGCTTCTTCAATTTAATGTTTTTCATTCAGATTGATCCAGGGGAAGGGGTCACTGTTTGGGGCAAAGTAGGCCAAAAAGGTTCTACACAGAATAAAAACACTGAATGCATCAGAGTGATCTAAAGGAAAGTGTGAATAAAGTTTGTGCTTTTCGTTAAAATTCAAATTCAAATTTTAACACTTTCTGACATCTTTTTGGACTATATTAAATGCACATTTTCTTAATTGATTTTTTCATTTTACATTGCTTAAGATACATTCATTTTGTAGATTTCATTTGCTTTTAAATAAATGATTATGAATGTGAAGCATTTGAATGCAAAACTAATTTCCGTATTTTTATACCCGCGCAAAGTTTGGGGTATATAGAAATCACCTTGTCTGTCGGTCTGTTCGTGTGTTCAAATATGGTTTCCGAACCATTAATATTTCTCAATATTGAGAAGCCACGAAGCATTTATTTGTTAATTTTACTTGAAGATATCTATTTATGGTTCCTGGGTTTATTTGAAATCAGCATGATTTTTTATTGATTTCTTTCTGCAGACCATTACTGGCACACTGTAAGGTAGCAATTTATGCCTAACAATGTTTTGCACGACTCGATATGTAGTACTAATTCATTGTTGAAAAAGGGAAATAAATCTGATTTCGTCCTTTTCACACATTTTGGTGTCTTTTTCACACATTTTGGTGTCATTTTCTTGATTCATTTGATGTAGAAAAGCAAATGAGTATAAAATTGCTGCATTTTTTTAGAATCTCTGTCTGTCAAATTTATCTGAAAGTTTGATGTGGAAATATTACTTCTTTTTAAAGGATTTTCCCCAATTGTTTATAATTTAGCCAGCAGTGACATGCTAAAAGGTAGGCACTGCCCTACTTGGGGTATTTATTTTTAATTTCATTTGTCATCATAAAAAGGTTATAGAATATTTGCTTGTTGTTAGTCATTAGAATGTATGAAAGTTAAATCAAAAACTTTTAATTAAATGTTCAAAGTTAATCTTCAGTTTCATTTCCTTATTTGATTTTTTGAGGTTTATGAATTATTTCTTTTGTTTAATTTGATTTATACTGATATGCTTAAAGTTGATAATTCAAATTGGACAGTAATTATCAGTGTGAAAACACACACACACCCTCACACACACACACATACAAATGTAAGAGAATAGAAGTAACTGCAATTTTTCCTAGCAGTCAGTTGCATCTGAATGAGCAAATTTTGTTCATGTGAGCAATATATGGTTCATATGGCCTCTGTACTTTTAAAAACATACAAGGGTAGAGATGGTATAGAAAACTTTATAGTCTACATGTCTGTGATAGTGATAAAAAGAAGAAAGTACATGTCAAGGAAACTGGTTGGTTGGTTGTTGCCACCCTATATACAACATCCATACTGTCCTATATACAACATCTATACTGTCCTATATACAACATCCATACTGTCCTATATACAACACCCATACTGTCCTATATACAACATCCATACTGTCCTATATACAACATCCATACTGTCCTACTATATACAACACCCATACTGTCCTATATACAACATCCATACTGTCCTATATACAACATCCATACTGTCCTACTATATACAACACCCATACTGTCCTATATACAACATCCATACTGTCCTATATACAACATCCATACTGTCCTACTATATACAACATCCATACTGTCCTATATACAACATCCATACTGTCCTACTATATACAACACCCATACTGTCCTATATACAACATCCATACTGTCCTATATACAACATCCATACTGTCCTACTATATACAACATCCATACTGTCCTATATACAACATCCATACTGTCCTATATACAACATCCATACTGTCCTACTATATACAACACCCATACTGTCCTATATACAACATCCATACTGTCCTATATACAACATCCATACTGTCCTATGAAATATTACACTCAATGAAATGTGAATCTTTCGTGACCGAGAGCTCTCTTGCTCCAGTCCTACCAGCAGTTGATGTTATATACAATGTATTAGGATGAGACAGTAAAATTGAACTATATATATATATATATATATTAAAAATATTAACAATGTTCTTGGTACAGTTTGATATATTAAAATGAAGTTTAGAATAACATAACTTTCATCTGTTCTGTTTATATATATATATGTATACAGGGCGGATCAATTTGCTCTCTTAATGTCGGTATGTCTGTTTGTCTGTCTGTCTCTTTGTCCGTCTGTTCGTCTGTCTGTCTGTTTGTTACTCTGCCTGTCTGCTAGTCTGTTTGTCTGTTTGCTGGTCTGTTAATCTTTCTGTCTGTCAGTCTCTCTCTGTAAGTCTCTCTCTGTTAGTCTGCCTGTCTGTTAGTCTCTCTCTCTCTGTTAGTCTGTCTGTCTGTTTTCTTGCCTGTTAATCTTTCTGTCTGTTTATCTTTCTGTCTGTTAGTCTGCCTGTCTGTTAGTCTCTCTCCGTTAGTCTGTCTGTCTGTTAGTCTGTCTGTCTATTAGTCTGTCTGTTTACGTGTCTGTTTACTTGTCTGTTAATCTTTCTGTCTGTTAGTCTCTCTCTGTTAGTCTGCCTGTCTGTTAGTCTTTCTGTCTGTTAGTCTCTCTCTGTTAGTCTGTCTGTCTGTTAGTCTGTCTGTCTGTTTGCTTGTCTGTTTGCTTGTCTGTTAGTCTTTCTGTCTGTTAGTCTCTCTCTGTTAGTCTGCCTGTCTGTTAGTCTACCTGTCTGTTAAGCTGCCTGTCTGTTAGTCTGCCTGTCTGTTAGTCTGTCTCTGTTAGTCTTTCTGTCTGTTAGTCCTTCTGTCTGTTAGTCTCTCTCTGTTAGTCTGCGTGTATGTTAGTCTTTCTATCTGTTAGTCTCTATCTGTAAGTCTTTCTGTCTGTTAGTCTTTCTGTCTGTTAGTCTCTCTCTGTTAAACTGCCTGTCTGTTAGTCTGTTTGTTTGTCTGTTAGTCTCTCTCTGTTCGTCTTTGTGTTTGTTAGTCTTTCTGTATGTTAGTCTCTCTCTCTGTTAGTCTGTATGTCTGTTAGTCTGTTTGTCTGTTACCTCGTTCGTTTACTTTTGATGCGAACTATAAGAATATGTACTCTTTACTGTTTTTTTTTCAGCGCGCCAGACGCACATTTAGATAGCTCATTTCTTTTCAGTTGTGTGGTGTATAAATTCACCTACTTTTCAACAAAATAATTAGCATTACCGAGAAAGTAGTTTATGCCAAATCTCAGGGTGGATTCAGAACCCCAGTTTCCACCTTTGGATTCGCGCATGAATATATGGCGATCTATATATCTGCATAGAAGCGTTATTATCTATATTCGAACTACATTGTATTTCAACTTCGCAGGCGAAACATGTGTTAATAGGATCACTAGTAAAAGTGTATATTTCACATATTGAATTGTCATGCTATTGACAAAATCGCTACACCCCATCCTGTCAAAATCCCGTACCGGAATATACAATCCAAGGGCGATTTTAATATATATGTATATAGGTATATACCGCCGGTCTCCGAGGCTTATCTGTGACACCTCTTAAAAAGACTTAACAGATTGTGTCTCCTTGATTGCATCTTTAGATCACTATCATGAAGGCTGGAGGACCATCAGAGAATAGGGTCTTAGGGAGACAATGAGGTTACGCTAACCGCCTCGCGCAGATTATCTCATAATCTGTAAAACATGTCTGTTTCAATTGTATAGTGGATCGATATTAATGTAACTTGGTGTGTAGGATTCTTGTTACTCTACTCGTAAAAGAAACATTTTAATCTAAATAATATCTCGTATAACGGCTTTCCGAGTATTATAATCGTTGATATGTAACCGGAATTCAATGATTGTTCATATGTCCGTCGTCTGTAATCTTGTTTCATTTTTGGGGACTTTGATGAAACTCTGCAAAGGATGAAATACTCAAGCCCCTAAAAGGTATTGATGTCTTCCGGCAGAGTTATGTCCAGTCGCTCTTTCTTAAAAGTGATATCAATAGGACACAGAAGTGGAAACGCTCCATAGAGTTTGGTCAGTTAAGCGCTGCTCGGCCATCGAATCTTGTGTCCGTATACGCAGTCTTAATCCATTTTATCTTGGCTACACACGGGGACTGGAGTCATTGCAATAATCTGATGTTCCGTCCAGGGAAGTCTCATTCTTATCTGCATTGCCTTGGCTACAGACGGGGACTGAAATCATCTGCAATGGTCTGATATGCGGTCAAGGGGTAGTCTCACTCTTATTCCTGTCACCTTGGCTACAGATGGGGACTGGAATCATCTGCAATGGTCTGATATGCGGTCAAGGGGCAGTCTCACTCTTATTCCTATCACCTTGGCTACAGACGGGGACTGAAATCATCTGCAATGGTCTGATATGCGGTCAAGGGGTAGTCTCACTCTTATTCCTATCACCTTGGCTACAGATGGGGACTGGAATCATGTGCAATGGTCTGATATGCGGTCAAGGGACAGTCTCACTCTTAGCCCTATCACCTTGGCTACAGACGGGGACTGGAATCATCTGCAATGGTCTGATATGCGGTCAAGGGACAGTCTTACGTATATCGGCATTGCCCTGGCTACCTATGAATAACGGAATCATCTGCAATGGGTACTAGATTCACCCGCCATAGTCTGATGTCGTGCCCAGGGTTGAGGCTTACTCTCTCACCATTGCCTTGGCTAAAGACGAGTACTAGATTCACCCGCCATAGTCTGATGTCGTGCCCAGGGTGCAAGCTTACTCTCTCACCATTGCCTTGGCTAAAGACGAGTACTAGATTCACCGCCATAGTCTGATGTCGTGCCCAGGGTGCAAGCTTACTCTCTCACCATTGCCTTGGCTAAAGACGAGTACTAGATTCACCCGCCATAGTCTGATGTCGTGCCCAGGGTGCAAGCTTACTCTCTCATCATTGCCTTGGCTAAAGACGAGTACTAGATTCACCCGTCATAGTCTGATGTCGTGCCCAGGGTGCAAGCTTACTCTCTCACCATTGCCTTGGCTAAAGACGAGTACTAGATTCACCCTCCATAGTCTGATGCCGTGCCCAGGGTGCAAGCTTACTCTCTCACCATTGTCTTGGCTAAAGACGAGTACTAGATTCACCGCCATAGTCTGATGTCGTGCCCAGGGTGCAAGCTTACTCTCTCACCATTGCCTTGGCTAAAGACGAGTACTAGATTCACCGCCATAGTCTGATGTCGTGCCCAGGGTGCAAGCTTACTCTCTCACCATTGCCTTGGCTAAAGACGAGTACTAGATTCACCGCCATAGTCTGATGTCGTGCCCAGGGTGCAAGCTTACTCTCTCACCATTGCCTTGGCTAAAGACGAGTACTAGATTCACCGCCATAGTCTGATGTCGTGCCCAGGGTGCAAGCTTACTCTCTCATCATTGCCTTGGCTAAAGACGAGTACTAGATTCACCGCCATAGTCTGATGTCGTGCCCAGGTTGCGAGCTTACTCTCTCACCATTGCCTTGGCTAAAGACGAGTACTAGATTCACCGCCATAGTCTGATGTCGTGCCCATGGTTGAAGCTTACTCTCTCACCATTGCCTTGGCTAAAGACGAGTACTAGATTCACCGCCATAGTCTGATGTCGTGCCCAGGGTTGAAGCTTACTCTCTCACCATTGCCTTGGCTAAAGACGAGTACTAGATTCACCGCCATAGTCTGATGTCGTGCCCATGGTTGAAGCTTACTCTCTCACCATTGCCTTGGCTAAAGACGAGTACTAGATTCACCGCCATAGTCTGATGTCGTGCCCAGGGTTGAAGCTTACTCTCTCACCATTGCCTTGGCTAAAGACGAGTACTAGATTCACCGCCATAGTCTACAGACGTGTACGGAATTCAGGGGTAGTCTCACTCTATCCGCCCCATTATTGTATAGTATGCTGCTTTAATTACCTTGTACCTATTCATCAATGTATAGTATGCTTCCTGAATTACCTTGTACCTATTCATCATTGTATAGTTTGCTGCTTTAATTACCTTGTACCTATTCCTCATAGTATAGTATGCTGCTTTAATTAAAAGCCCAAAAACAACAGTAGAAATTAACATAGACATTTATTTACATGTAACATTAAAATACGAAATCTAGAGTTTATGGGATGTCAGAGTATGAAATTACATGTTCATCAAATCAAGCACTTCGTGATAGGGACAAGATCGATTATTGATTTCCTATGAATTGTGTCCCTTTGAAGAACACCCTAGAAATCATTGGAATTCCAGTCACTTTCCATAATCCTACATAAGAGGGATCGATATATATTGATTGATTTCAATGTAGGTTTGTTCTTTTGTCCTTGTTAAATCCCGAAATATAAGATTCCCAGCCATATATCACTAAATGAGGTGATTAACTTGGGGGAAACATGCGATAAATCATTAAATATCGCTATTAACGATAAACAGAGCTTAACCGAAGGGAAATTTCATTCATTGATAAAATGACACGGGAAGTCAAAGCAATTTATCTTTTTGTAGGAAAAAAATGAGCAAACGTGTGATTGGTTTTGTTCTTCGGAATATTAAATGTAATGACAGTTTTATAGTATGATTAAATCAAGACATTATTTAAAATATACAAACAAAAAAGGCATGTTTAAAAAAGAAAATTATCAGAATCTTCCTTGATCATCCATCACTGATAGAGGAATTAAAGAGATAAATGAAATCTGGAAGCATACCAAATTTCAGGGATATCTTATGATTTTAGGTCTTTTCTATTGCTCTTGTTTCATTTTTCGTACGTGTTAACATCCACTTGTATATTTATGATTAATTCTTGCAACGGATGTGGCTAACCGACAGTATATATTACTGACTTTATTTAGTCATCTTATTCTCGGGGCGAACAGCAGTTATCTGCTTCATCTGTGTGTTTAATTCTCTTTGACGAGCATCTCCGTCATGAAAAATGATATAGTAAATCAATTAACAAAATAAATGTTTCTCCCTACACTGCAGAACAAAGTCTATGATCATATATTCACTGTTGTGACTAATGCTTAAATCATTGTTCACTATTTCTAACGCACAGGAAGAAAGCATTTAAAAATCATGAAAGGCGGCTTTACATTATACTGTCTTATGTTTATCGCTGCAAGTCATTTAAAGTTAATACGAACGTAGAAAACTACGGTTTGGGGTGTATAATTTTAAATAGATATATCTGTGTCGTTCTTACAAAGGAATGGTACCAGGGACCTTAATTTCTTGTGTTCTTGTAGAATGTACAGAGTAGACTGTATTGAGAGAGGAATGTTTTATCAAAAATCGAAGTTTTCTGTGATGGAACTCGTCTGAACTGAGGTAGGGAAAGCGATTCTACACAGACAGGTGAATAAATTGGCTTCATTTTACAACAATATCGAGATTATGTAGTAAAATGCAGAACGATTTGTCTGTTTCCGTCATAAAATGGTAGCATTAATGTAAGGTGGCTGATACGTATCATTTTCAGTCTGGTGTTCATGTATATGATACTGTCTTCAGAATCTGATTTTTAAATAGAATAAGAAGCCTGTGTAGCCCATTGGGTGAGATGTTCGGTTTGCATGTGAAAATCCCTCACTGCTTCGGGTGGGTTTGTTGCAAAGGTATAAATTTCTATGCAATGCATCCGACAGATGTTGTCACTATATACGTGAAATATTTGTGGCGGGATGTAAAAGAATAACCATTCAATCAGTCAATCAAATAGAAAAAAGATCTTTAAAATATTGGTCGAATCCCGCATGCATACATAATTGGAACACTTAACGTCTTCTCTCATTTCATTTGTAAAAATCTGATTAAATCAATCAGATTAGTGGGAAATCAACATTTGTTGACACTGACCGAAATTTCCATCTTCGATAGACAAGATATCGTCTACCTCGACTGAGGCACATGCTGGAATCGAATGTATTCGTTCATGCATGTAAATACATACTGCCTCGTCAATGATGATTTAATGTCTGCAGCGCTCGTCATGCTTTTATGTCGAAAGCGATAAATTTTACATCCCACTACCCATCAGGGCCATCTCACTCCATAATGTACATTGAAATGACATATTCATTATATTAACCTCTCTGAATCTGAAAATTAAGATGTAAGTGAAAGCGCTTAGTGATCGTTTCTTTTATCACTTTCTATTTTATATAATTCGATTATTTTGCCGGTTACTTGGTTATACCGATGCATGCGTTCCCGTAGTAACCAATATCACTGCAAACTCGCGTGTTAGGAGATACACGTTTTGCCATGAAATCTAAGCTGAACAGATAACTGTATATTTTATATTAATTTATGTTCGCCATAAAATATCATGGTCTTTATGCGTCCCAATTAAGACTCCTTCTTGTGCACAAACAAGGAGCTAGATCCGCCTCTGCAGTGCAAACGGCACATATCATCAGCGTTGAATATATAGCCACATTGGTGAGATCATTATCACTTAACATTTGGATAGGTATAGCATACATACACAACGTCGACATAAGAGGTATAGCATACATACACAACGTCGTATAAGAGAGAGGTTGACACTACTAATCAGTAATCAGCATTCTACTGCTTGGTTTGAATGTTTCCAGATTTTGTGATCGCTCTTGTCAGTCAGAATAAGAATATGGCACGCGCAATTCTTTGTGTGGCTTAAGGTACGTATGACAGTATCTATGTGGCATGAGGTATGGAAATATCTCTGTGATGTGAAGTATGGCAGTATCTATGTGGCGTGAGGTATGGCAGTACCTCTGTGGCGTGAGGTATGGCAGTATTTCTTTGGCGTGCGGTATTGCAGTATTTCTGTGGCATGAGGTATGGCAGTATTTCTGTGGATTGAGGTATGGCAATATCTCTGTGATATGGGGTATGGAAGTATCTCTCTGGCATGAGGTATGGCGGTATTTCTGTGGCATGAGGTATGGCAGTATTTCTGTGGATTGAGGTATGGCAATATCTCTGTGGCATGAGGTATGGCAGTATTTCTGTGGCGTGAGGTATGGCAGTATTCATGTGGATTGAGGTATGGCAATATCTCTGTGGCGTGAGGTATGGCAGTATTTTTGTAGCGTGAGGTATGGCAGTATTTCTGTGGCATGAGATATAGCCGTATTTCTTTGGCGTGAGGTATGGCAGTATTTCTATGGTGTGAGGTATGGCAGTATTTCTGTGGCATGAGGTATGGCAGTATTTCTGTGGTGTGAGGTATGGCAGTATTTCTGTGGCGTGAGGTATAACAGTGTCTCTGTGATATGAGGTATGGCAGTATCTCTGTGGCGTGAGGTATGGCAGTATCTCTGTGATATGAGGTATGACAGTATCTCTGTGATGTAAGGTATGGAAGTGTCTCTCTATCATGAGGTATGGCCGTATCTCTGTGATGTGAGGTATGGCAGTACCTCTGTGGCGTGAGGTATGGCAGTATCTCTGTGATATGGGGTATGGAAGTATCCCTCTGGCATGAGGTATGGCAGTATCTCTGTGGCGTGAGGTATGACAGTATCTCTGTGATGTGAGGTATTGCAGTATCTCTGGCGTGAGGTATGAAAATATCTATGTGACGTGAAGTATGGCAGTATCCATGTGGCTTGAAGTATGGTAGTATCTATGAGGTATGGCAATATCTGTGTGGCCTGAGGTATGGCAGTATTTCCTCTGAATTAAGAACTTCAGGGTATCGGAATACCCTCTACAGGATTATACATACAATTCTACGCATGTGTAAGCAAATAACAAAAATACGGAACAAAGATAGCATATTGATATTAAATAAAGTATACATAATTATGATCATACGAGTGGTAGGGGATAGAACAATAAAATCCGTTTTTCCATTATAAAAAAGGTGGAAAATAGGGGTAGATAGTCCGTAACTGCGACTTGGACATGGAGACATTGACGCAATCTATTTCTGACGTTCATGTATTTTTAACGGATAATCGTTAGTACTATTGACAAATATCAAAAATAAAATATCTTGCAGTTCAGTTTAGATCCATCGATCATGTGTTCCATAAGGAAACAGACCATTGACTCATATTACTTTGGATTGCTATTTTTTTCTGTCTTCAGATGATATAAAATTTACATAACCGAATTTCAGTATCGAAATAAGTTGAATTATTGACTGTTTCGATGGAGCCTTTGCAAAGGTCTTAAACTTGAGTTGGTGCAGTTTATAGTATTGATGCATTCCAAATTTGTATACTGATTACCAAAATCTCTCTATTGAAACAATGTTTAACATTAGGATATATTGAGACTTTTACCAGATATATCCTTCGGACATAACAATAGAGTCAATGGGTATGTTTATCAAATCGCCCGTACACCAGTGAACTCCGACCTTTACACGAACTTTTATTAAATACAATTTATCCTTTACACGAACTTTTATTAAATACAATTTATCACCACATGCTCCGACATTTTCAAACATTTTATTTCTTAATTTGAAATTTAAATCTCAAATATGTTACTTGTCCACATTGCACGCTTAATTTGAATTAATCGCATATTTACATTGATATTGTATGTGCCGAGGCTTCGATATATCGTCTATTATATAGGTTCGAAGGGAAGACATTTGGATTGAGACATATATACAAGTTTCTACTTGGCTTGACCTTTACGTTTTCCATCAAATCGAATTTTTGACGGTATTTAAATCGAAATTGAGTAAAAGGAAGCGCTTTTCACCATAAGTTTATGAATGACAAACTGTAACAAGTTGGCAGTTCTATACTAGTCTCATCTACGTAAATGGCTGAACATGAGTGAAATTGCAAAGGAAAACATTTGAGCAGATTTAAATTCTAAAGTTGTCAGATATTTAGTGGGAGTTTAAAGGAGAAAGGTTATTGAAAATGCTAAAATCTATCTATCAGTAGAACGGATTATATTTTAAAACCACTCTGCGGTAAATATATTATTGTAAAGTAGAGAAAAAACTTTGGTTATAACAGATTGTCCAAACATTGTACACATTGTACGGGGCAGTTCTTATTTATTTCCATTTTAAATGATTGAACAAGGTATTCAACTCCTTTACGAAACTTAACACTTGTTTTTATAAAAACATAAGGATCACATTGGTTCCCTGACTGCTGGCATTGGTTTTATCCGTTTGACAACAGATAAAAATTTGAAAGTTAAGCAACCGGTGTCACTACTAGGTGTTTAGAAATTATTATATTATATTATATTATATTATATTATATTATATTATATTATATTATATTATATTATATTATATTATATATAATCCATACAGTTTTGTCCTTCCTCTGTGTAATTATAGGCAGTACGGATAAAGATGAATGGAAGTGTGGACTGGAGTGATGATGAAGCTGTTAAGTCTGGATCCGCCACAGGTAAGATGATAAATGTAATATGATCCTGCGATCACTCACAGGTAAGATGATAAATTAGTTATATGTATACTAGTCATAAAATCTGGGTCCGCCATGTGCACTGACCATCTCGGTTCAGTTTAATGGTCACTAGTTTTTAAACACATGTATAAAAAGTAAGTTAACATTGAGCGGTTATCCTTTAGAGTGTTATGTCTGTTAACTTATTTTTAACGAACACTGTGCCAGGTTTTTGACTTTTTTTACACTTTCTATATGCTTATAAGATGTGTAATAATGACCTCTCCTAAGATGAAAACAACACCCACTCGATAAAGTTTCCAGACAGAGGAAATCACTCCTAATAACCACATGTGTTATAAACCTAGACCAACCAGTCCTAATGACCACATATGTTATAAACCTAGACCAACCAGTCCTAATGACCACATCTGTTATAAACCTAGACCAACCAGTCCTAATGACCACATGTATTATAAACCTAGACCAACCAGTCCTAATGACCACTTGTGTTATAAATTTAGTCTAACCTGTCCCATTGACCATATGTGTTAAAATTTCATTATTCTATATGCTTTTTATACATATACGTAGTTTGCTTTGCGTCGCTCTGGGATATCTTTTATGTTTTATGGTACAGAGAAAGGAAAACTTGAGTTAAATCCTGTTCATAAAATGCATTACCTAGCCTCTTACGATTCATTCTTTCCTTCAACCACACCTAAGACTTATTGATTATTTTGTGTCTTTGTTAGCTCACCTGAGCCGAAGGCTCAAGTGAGCTATTGTGATCAGTCGTAGTCCGTCGTCCGTCCGTCCGTCGTCCGTCGTTAACTTTTCACATTTTCGACTTCTTCTTCAGAACAGCTGAACAGAATTTGATGAAACTTGGTATGCATGAAGTTATCATGGTCCCCTACAAGTGTTGTTCTTTTTCGTCCAGATCCGTCCACAGGTGACGCCACCACTGGCAAAAGTAGGTCACAGAGGGTATCCTCCTTTTACAAACTTCTTCTTCAGACCGGGGGCATACAAAGACAAACCGAATGCATAGAAATGATCTAGAGGGATGTGTGAAGAAGTGATGTTATTTTTGGTTCTGTTCCGAAATCAAATTTTTGACGTTTTTTTTTTTTTCGACATTCTTTTGGACTTAGTAATTTCAATGCAGAAAAGTGTCATGTTTTTCATTTAATCGATAATGTTATTTCTTATGGACTATTTTGATCATAATTATGGTAAGGAATATCATTTTAAAATTTTGTCAATATCTCAATTTTTGGATTTTTTATGAATTTTTGAAGACTTTCAAAAAAAGGGGGGGGGGAGGGGGTTTGGCCATTTTTCAGATTTTCAACTTTTTCTGCAAACTGTTGGAAGGATTTTAATAAATCTTGGTAGAAATAAATCACTTATGATCCCCTTCCAATTCTGTCGTTTTCGTCCAGACCTCTCTACAGGTGGCGCCACCACAGTCAAAAGTAGGTCACAAAAGAGTATCCTCATCTGACAATATTCTTCTTAATACTGGCTGTATACAGAGACAAACAGAATGCATAGAAATGATCTAGAGGGATAAATAAAGAAGACTTGTCATTTTGTTCCCTTCCAAAATCATATGTTAGAAATTTTTTGACATTTGTTTCGACTTGGTGATTTTAATGCAGAAAAGTGTCATATTTCCTAGTTAATCGATAATGATGATTTCTTATGGACTATTGTGATCATAATTATGGTAAGGATTGTTATTTTGAAAGAATTTTGTCAATATCTCAATTTTGGATTTTCTATGAATTTTTAAGACTTCCAAATGGGTATGTATAGGGGCAGTTCTTCACATTTTAAAATTCTGCTATTATACTACATGAAAGATTTTAATAAAACATGGTAAACATGAAGTACTATAGGTCCTCTATCAATTTTGTACATTTCATGCAAATTGGTCAACAGGTGGTGCCACCATGTCAAAAAATAGGTCTCACGATGATACATATACCACTTGGTAATTGAAATATGGAGAGTAGCGGTTCAAATCCAACTGTGGTCAATTTTTTTTTTCATTTCTTTACACATCTAAATAAGTTTATAGATGTTTCTCAACATTCAACATATGAAATTAGGCCATTTTAAGTTGGATCAGGACAATATTTGAAACAATTGTTGTACATGACCCAGACTTGAAATCAATCAATAAAAGAAAATGACAAACTTGTTGCTCTGAAACACATCTTGCAGAGACAAAGCAAATGCTTAATATAAAAATCACCTGAATGGATGTGCGAAAACCTGTTGTTGTTTTTATACGCCCGCCATTAGACGGGACGTATTATGTTATGGCGCTGTCCGTACGTCCGTCCGTCCGGGGTCATGTTTTCCGGACTTTTTTTTGTCGTCTTTCAAGATTTGAGTTGAAATTTGGTATATAGCCTTATTTCAAATTTATAATTTTAGGGGGGAGAGTGACCATATGTCCTAGGTCATGTTTTCCAGACTTTGTTTTGCCGTCTTTCAAGATATTGAGTTGAAATTTTGTATATAGCTTTATTTTAAGCGGCGTCAGTACCAGTTCGAGTTTTGTTACGATTGACCTATTTTTGACGGATTTATGGCCCTTGGACTTATAAATTTCAAGATGTTTTTCAGGAATTCATTAAAAATCTTATTTTTGTCCAAACATTATGAAATTTATCATGAAACAAGTAAAATGTACCAAATATCACATATATTACGGGTTTTGATATTTTTTTCTTCATTTTTGAGAAATTTATAATTTTAGGGGGGGGGGGGTGACCATCTGTCCAAGGTAATGTTTTCCGGACTTTTTTTGCCGTCTTTCAAGATATTGAATTGAAATTTGGTATATTGCTTTATATCAAGCAGCGTCAGTACCAGTTCGTGTTTTGTTACGATTGATCACTTTTGACGGATTTATGGCCTTGGACTTATAAATTTCAAGATTATATTTGAAAATTCATTAAAAATCAAATTTTTGTAAAAACATTATGAAATTTATCATGAAACAAGTAAAATGTACCAACTTTCACATATTTACAGGTATTGATATTTTTCTCTTCATTTTTGAGAAATTTATAATTTTAGGAGGGGGTGTTGGGGGGGGGGGGGGGGCTTGTACTAAAAATTTTCAAGGGTTTTTTTTGCAGCTCAAGTTCCAAGATGGGTTGGATAGGACTATTTCTGCAGGAGTTATTGCCCTTGGACTTATTCCTATGATAAAATGCTATGAAACGCTACTTCTACAACCGTCTACCCTACCAAAGCCGGCGTGGCCAAGTGGTATCGCGCTGGACTCCTAATCGGGAGGCCGGGGTTCGATTCCCGCTCTGGTCATGCCGGTGTCCTGTCTTGAGACAGTAAAAACCGAGGCCCCATGTCGTGGCATGCATGGCACGTTAAAGATCCCTCACTGCTTCGGGTGGGTCTGTTGCAAAGGTCAAAATTTATATCCCCCGCATCAGGCAGATGCCGTCACCATATACGTGAAATATTCGTGGTGTGACTTAAAAATCAATCAATCAATCACTCTCCCCTACCATCACCACCATCTCTACCACCACAACTACTACAACTATCTCTCTTACCTTCACTACCATCTCTACCACCACTACTTCTACAACCGTCTCCCCTACCATCACTACCATCTCTACCACCACTAGTTCTACAACCATCTCCCCTACCATCACTACCATCTCTACCACCACTACTTCTACAACCGTCTCCCCTTCCATCACTACAATCTCTACCACCCCTACCATCACTACCATCTCTACCACCATAACTTCTACAACCGTCTTCCCTACCATCACTACTTCTACAACCGTCTTCCCTACCATCACTACCATCTCTACCACCACAACTTCTACAACCGTCTCCCCTACCATCACTACCATCTCTACCATAACTATCTCTACAACAGTCTCCCCTACCATCACTGCCATCTCTACCACTACAACTTCTACAACCATCTCCCCTTCCATCACTACCATCTCTACCACTACAACTTCTACAACCGTCTCCCCTACAATCACTTCTACCACAACTTCTACAACCATCTCCCCTACCATCACTACCATCTCTACTACCACAACTTCTACAACCATCTCCCCTACCATCACTACCATCTCTACTACCACAACTTCTACAACCGTCTTCCCTACCATCACTACCATCTCTATTACAACTACTTCTACAACCGTCTCCCCTACCATCACTACCATCTCTACGACCCCTACCATCACTACCATCTCTACTACCACAACTTCTACAACCGTCTTCCCTACCAACACTACCATCTCTACTACAACTACTTCTACAACCGTCTCCCCTACCATCACTACAATCTCTACCACCATAACTTCTACAACCATCTCCCCTACCATCACTACCATCTCTACCACCATAACTTCTACAACCGTCTCCCTTACCATCTCTACCACCATAACTTCTACAACCGTCTCCCCTACCATCACTACCATCTCTACCACCATAACTTCTACAACCGTCTCCCCTACCATCACTACCATCTCTACCACAACTACTTCTACAACCGTCTCCCCTACCATCACTACCATCTCTACCACCATAACTTCTACAACCCTCTCCCCTACCATCACTACCATCTCTACCACCATAACTTCTACAACCGTCTCCCCTACCATCACTACCATCTCTACCAACATAACTTCTACAACCGTCTCCCCTACCATCACTACCATCTCTACGACCCCTACCATCACTACCATCTCTACTACCACAACTTCTACAACCGTCTTCCCTACCAACACTACCATCTCTACTACAACTACTTCTACAACCGTCTCCCCTACCATCACTACAATCTCTACCACCATAACTTCTACAACCATCTCCCCTACCATCACTACCATCTCTACCACCATAACTTCTACAACCGTCTCCCTTACCATCTCTACCACCATAACTTCTACAACCGTCTCCCCTACCATCACTACCATCTCTACCACCATAACTTCTACAACCGTCTCCCCTACCATCACTACCATCTCTACCACAACTACTTCTACAACCGTCTCCCCTACCATCACTACCATCTCTACCACCATAACTTCTACAACCCTCTCCCCTACCATCACTACCATCTCTACCACCATAACTTCTACAACCGTCTCCCCTACCATCACTACCATCTCTACCAACATAACTTCTACAACCGTCTCCCCTACCATCACTACCATCTCTACCGCCAATACATCCCCACAGGATTAATACAAAATCAGTAAGTTAACATGATATCTCGGTTGATGATGTCTTTACATGGAAAGAATAATAAATATTATAACAAATGTACTTGTATTAATCTGGTGCACCATATACGCATCTAGACAACTTATGTCTCCTCAATGATGACCTAAAGACCTAAACTGTGAAAGTCGAAAATATAGATATTTGAAGATCACACTCATACCAAATAGACCTAAAGAACCTGTCCAAAGACGGAGCTATACAAGAAGGAGACACTTCGTATTTCTAAAATAATTAACAAACTTTTTTTCACAGTAAATTTGAAGTACATGTATATTTTGGGTGAGTGCAGAGGTACAGTAAGAATGATATGTATTATCAAGCGGCTATTTTATTGTAGGATTTTCAGATCATGAGACAGACGAACGTCCATCATCTAAGGTCTTCCGGAACAAGTATGATCCGGTCACCTCGGTTCTGGATAAAATAGATGCAGAGTTGTCATCTTTGTCTAGATCACAGTCGGTAAGCTAGTGTGTCTGATTTATAAAGTTACAGAACAAGGTCCAAGAAATACATATCAATATAATCATAGTTTGTACATAACAAAACTTTTATTAAACTTTGTGTCACATGGATATGTTATATTAGTGCTTATATTTGCAAATATTTCATGTTTTTTTAACCTCAGTATTTCACAATTTTTCAACCTCAAGCATATTATTATCCAAGAAAAACCGAACTATTCAAAAATAAAAATCATTATGAATATTTTAGTTACATTTGTACATTTTATTAATTACAATATTACATAGGACACATCCTAAAAGCATACAGCAAAAGAAAACGACACATAAAGTCATGCACCAACAAACAAAGAAAAGCAGAACTAAACACTAAAAACACCCCTCTGACACAAGTTGCCATATTCATTTCTGATGAAAAATATATAATCATAATTTATTTGCTTTAAATTCAGAGTAATGAAACTGGAAGTACAGTTGTTCATAGAAACGATAACAATGGTAGCCGCTCAAATTCCTCTAATCAAGAAGACCTCACTACGAATCATCTGGAAAAATCAGGTACCGCATACAGTATTGAGATATATTTAAGTCAAGTATCGCATACGCTATTGAGAAATGCTTTAGTCAGATACCGCATACAGTATTGAGATATGTTTGTCAGGTAACACTTACAGCAATGAGACATGTTTTGGTCAGGTACCACATTCAGTATTGAGATACGTTTTAGTCAGGTACCGTATATATACACTTTTGAGATATGTTTTTGTCAGGTACCGCATACAATATTGAGATGTTTAAGTCAATTGCCGCATACAGTATTGAGATATGTCTTAGTCAGGTACGGTATACACTATTGAAATATTTTTAAGTCAGATACCGCATGCAATACTGAGATATGTGTAATTTATAAATTTTGTTATGTAAATAATTAAAAGCAGTCGAAGATTTATTTTTAAGGTAAAGAATTTAATTGTGTTGCAAAACTATACAAGACAGGCATAAATTCTTTAATTTAACTGGTATTTATTCAACGAGTTCTTACTTTATAGAAACATTTTAACATGAAGCAGAATTATGTGTTATACTAACTACTAAGTCAGTCGGGAATTAGCGGAACTGATGACGTGTCCGAAAATCTACCTCTCATCACACTAACTCCACAAAAATATGTATACTGTAAAATATTAGAGTTTAAGCAGATCGAATCAGCGAGCTCAGTAAATGGATAGTGTGAACTTTCTCATCCTCTAACTCAGTAAATGGATAGTGTGAACTTTTTCATCCTCTAACTCAGTAAATGGTGTGAACTTTCTCATCCTCTAACTCAGTAAATGGTGTGAACTTTCTCATCCTCTAACTCAGTAAATGGATAGTGTGAACTTTCTCATCCTCTAACTCAGTAAATGGATAGTGTGAACTTTCTCATCTTTAACTAGGAAGCTCCAGTAGAAGTTTGCCGTCACTAGAAATAAACGGAAACAGGCAACAAAACGGCCATCTTGATTCTCGTCATTTACGACACATCACGGGAACAGTTGAGATGTATAAAGAACCAAAGAAAAACGGTAAAGATTTTTTTTAAAGTTCACCAGCTTTATAAGACGCTATTGATTTAAAATCATTAACATAAAACAACAAAACTGGTAGTTTGGTCTTTGGATTTGTACATGGTAGTTTGGTCTTTGGATTTGTACATGGTAGTTTGGTCTTGAGATTTTGCGCAAGTAGTTTGGTCTCGAGATATTGCGCATTGTAGTTTGGTCTAGGGATATTGCGCATGTAGTTTCGTCTTGGACTAATGCACATGGTAGCTTGGTCTAGCGATATTGCACATATTAGCTTGGTCTAGGAATATTGCGATCAGCCCAAGTCCTTTGTCATGGTATACTTATTCCCTTCCTATTTGCCCGTCTGATGACACGGGATCAGCCGAAGTCCTTTGTCATGGTATACTTATTACTTTCCTATTTGCCCGTCTGATGACACGGGATAAGCCGAAGTCCTTTGTCATGGTAACTATACTTATTCCTTTCCTATCTGTCCGTCTGATGACACGGCATCAGCCGAAGTCCTTTGTCATGGTATACTTATTCCTTTCCTGTCTATCCATCTAATGACACGGGATCAGCTGAAGTGCTTTGCCATGGTGTACTTGTTACTTTCCTATTTGCCCGACTGATGACACGGGATCAGCCAAAGTCCTTTGTCACGATATGATTCGGGATCAGCCGAAGTCCTTTGTCATGATATGTTTCGGGTTCAGCAGAAGTCCTTTGTCATGGTATGATCCGGGTTCGGCAGAAGTCCTTTGTCATTATATGATTCGGAATCAGCAAAAGTCCTTTGTCATGATATGTTTCGGGTTCAGCAGAAGTCCTTTGTCATGGTATGATCCGGGATCAGCAGAAGTCCTTTGTCATGGTATGATCCTGGATCAGCAGAAGTCCTTTGTCATGGTATGATCCGGGATCAGCCAAAGTCCTTTGTCATTATATGATTCGGGATCAGCAGAAGTCCTTTGTCATGGTATGATCCGGGATCAGCAGAAGTCCTTTGTCATGGTATGATCCGGGATCAGCCGAAGTCCTTTGTCATGGTATGATCCGGGATCAGCCGAAGTCCTTTGTCATGGTATGATTCGGGATCAGCAGAAGTCCTTTGTCATGGTATGATCCGGGATCAGCCGAAGTCCTTTGTCATGGTATGATCCGGGATCAGCCGAAGTCCTTTGTCATGGTATGATCCGAGATCAGCCGAAGTCCTTTGTCATGATATGAATCGGGATCAGCAGAAGTCCTTTTGTCAAGGTATGATTCGGGATCAGCAGAAGTCCTTTGTCATGGTATGATCCGGGATCAGCAGAAGTCCTTTGACATGGTATGATCCGGGATCAGCAGAAGTCCTTTGTCATGGTATGATCCGGGATCAGCCGAAGTCCTTTGTCATGGTATGATTCGGGATCAGCAGAAGTCCTTTTGTCAAAGTATGATTCGGGATCAGCAGAAGTCCTTTGTCATGGTATGATTTGGGATCAGCAGAAGTCCTTTGTCATGGTATGATCCGGGATCAGCCGAAGTCCTTTGTCATTGTATGATTCGGGATCAGCCGAAGTCCTTTGTCATGGTATGATTCGGGATCAGCCGAAGTCCTTTTGTCAATGTATATTTTAGTTCATAATTGATCCTAACGACTTCGGGTGGTTTTTGCATGGATACAAATGATTCGGTCATGCACAAGGAAGATGGTGACGCTATAAGCTATGCTGACTCCCCCATGGTACCTGATCTTAAGTCTAATTCTTCCAGGGATCTTTGTTTGCTATTTGTTCCCTATATTGTATTATGTTTCATTACATTGCTACCATAAACAATAATTAGATATCTCCAATTGTTTACGCATTCTTTACCAATCAGAAATCCCTCTACCCTTGCTCTGCTCAAAACGTATGCTTCCGCGTCAATTGCTCTCGAATTAGCTATGATAACCGAGTGATTTCTCGGATCGATAATCTTTTGTTATCACTAACACGAAAGTTTTCCATACAAATTAGCGCAATTTCCAATAAACATTGCTTTCAAATTGAGTCCCGAGCTATTTTCCAATAATTCCTGTAGGCACGATTCGACAAGATTTTAGCATTATAGTCTAAATCAGTGGCGGATGAAGAGGGAGGTTGGGAAGGGTCCCTCATTTTGTCGAAAAATTTATCATATCATCAATCATCATTGGACCGTGGCTCCTCCTTTCTGGACCAATGTCTATAAGATGATTATTTACCTCCGTTAAAACGACGATTAATAATTATTCAAAGTCGGTTTGTTACAGAATCCCCCTTTTTTGTGATCAATTTGTTACTGAGCAGGCCTCGTATTTTTCGGTTTGCCACTGAAGGCCCCCAATGTGAAATCCTGGATCATCGAATGAGCTAAAGCATCTACTTCAAACGAAGGAAAATGCTCTATATACGTAAAGAAATTTTCATTTGACTGGCTTCACCTCAAACCATTCGGTGAAAAAGGGGAGAACTGGGCAGCTGATTTTAAATTTACTTAAGTACAACAAAATTCCCAAATAAGTCTTTGCCAAATATCAGTGTGGGTCCGGCAAAACCTCCGGTCCCTTGGCATGGACATAAGCGAGGTCTTCTGACTGTAGTCCTATGAAAAAGGACAAAGCACAAATATAACCATGTAAGCTCAAGCTCGCAAACCTGTAAACAGCAAAGCTCGAGCTCGCAAATCGCTCAGCATCATGGGACATTTTTGCTGTATACACTAGTGGATTTAATGTAATTAAAATGCATTTATTTGTTCTTTTTCAGAATTAAAATTAAAGTATAGGATTTATTATAAGATGTCATGGTGTACGTCATTGTGTGTAGATAACAAATATAGGAAATATATCAGAATTCTACTGTATATAATATATATATGAATATAAAACATTCATGTAGACTCAAAATATGAATGATTTTACTACAGATTTTGTTAGCAAAATGCATGAAAACTCGTGAGCTTCTTTGGGGGCACGCTCTACAGCTTCGTCCTAGACGCACTTGGGGACCCCAGACCCCTGTCTGTGTGCGATATTTCACGCCCCCTTAAACTCAAATTTTCACGCCCCCTTAAACTCAAATTTTCACGCCCCCTTAAACTCAAATTTTGGATCCGCCTCTAGTCTTCCTGTACATATACTATGTCTCTAACCATGTACATTATATATTCAAGTAACTAATTCCACTACAATATGCACCTACTTATGCGATATTTACAAATGTTGACAGATTCGGGGTTGTGAATTGCTTTTATTTCTGAATAAATAACAACTGACCAGCCTGTTGTCGTATCTTCAACAGAAAAAGCAATCTTCTTGAAGTACATTACACATGCTTTATAATGTTCAAACAGTCAGGCTCTTGACTAAAACGTTTTCGGTTTTAAAAAGTCAACACAACCTTCAGGAAAGTATTGCTGTATTTGTTTGGGTTTAATCCCTGAATGAGGGCAATGATTTCATATCCGTATTGCTGGAATGATCAGATTAGACTTGCATAATTGAAAGTGAAATCCAAACATATGTATATGGTCGAGAGAGCGTGAAATACGTACATTTATTCTTCAAGATTTGCGGTTTACCAAACATTTGACCGGATGAGTGTTTATTTACTACCATACATGCAGTAAGTCGCGGAGATTGGTGGAGAATTTATTTAGAAATATAAAAGCGTAAACTAGAATTGATCACGTGTGATGCTGTGTAAAGATTTGGAATCATGTCTTTAGTATTTCGGACTTACTCTTTTAAAGGTAAGTTAGAACAATGGGATGTGAGTGGTCATCTGTAATAAAACACTGGTTAGCGTACGTGTTTTATTTATCATGACAGAAACGTAGAAATAATCTAAATACGTGTTCCTTTCCCGTTTGAACAATATTCCAACTTCTGAAAACAGGATTGTTTCCCTCCGTAAGCTTTACCTTTTATGATTTTGGGAAATCTAAATTTTAATTTTTTTTATGCTCCTCGAAAAATTTCGGGGAAGCATGTAGTGGTCGTCTCCGTCAATCTGTCTGTGCATTCGTCTGTCTGTAGGTTAGTCCGATAGTTAGTGCAACCTATAATCCAATAAATGAACATTTAACTTACTCGATCATAGCGATATCTTTTCCAAATAAGGCCTATAACCTCTTCTTAGTGTCGTTTTATCTGCAAACACGACAATATTCTCATTTCGCCGTTTGTGTATACAGTATGATGTCAGATCTCGCTTAGTGTCGTTTTATCTGCAAACACGACAATATTCTCATTTCGCCGTTTGTGTATACAGTATGATGTCAGATCTCGCAGAACGCGACTTTGAATTCGTAACACTTCAGCAGCTGACACATTGTAAAGAAAAACACGATGCAACCTCGTCATGAATGCAGAGTCGCGTTCCGCGAGATATGACGCCATACTCTTATACACAAAATTAATGACGAAATGGAGGATCTTGTGTTTTCAGATAAAACGACAGCTAGTAGAAGTTATGGATCTTATTTGGAAAAGATGTTGCTATGATCGAATAAGTTAAATGTTCATTTAAGGTTTCATATCTCTTAAACCGTTCATCAGAATTATATCATATTTCACACAGTTGTATCCTGGGACTTTGAACAAAGGTCACTTGAAAGGTCAAGGTCACTCAACACATATATCCCTAAAATATTTGGAAAGGCTTATATCTCTTCAACCATCCATCGGAATTGTATCACATTCCACACAAATATTCCTTAGGACAGGGACATTTGGACAAAAGTTACTCAAGGCCATTTCTTCAAATTTAGTGTCACTCATGACATGTCCCTAAACATTGGGATATTATTTGATATATTTAATGCAATATTTCTTATTGACTGTTATTTAGAAATTTATCATATTCACACAAATGTTTTTTGGGATAGGGGTTCCTTGCGCCATGCGCTTTTGGGCAATACGCACTCAAGGTCAGAATCTTAAATATTAGAAAAGGCCTTAATTCTTTTTACCCAATATTTCATGAAAATTTTACAGACAAACTGTCATTGGTTTGATGCAGTTCGGAGAGCATGCATAAGTGTTTTTTTTTAGGAATTAGAATGCCTTGTACCCAAATCCTATAGTATCTTGGTCGATTGCCCATCCCTTGGATGAAAATTACACTTTGTACATCCGAATTCTAGTTTAAAATCCAAGTTTCCTCCTTGCATGTCCCGCTTTATATGTTTGTCTCCATTCTAACAATCCATTCAGTTAAAAACAATCTGGTATATTCAAAGAACCTTCGTAAATGAAACGTAATTAAAACAAATATGTACCCAGGAGAGGACAAGTGCACTTATGTACATTGGTATGTACACATAATGATTTTCTCTTTAATGATTTCCTCCCATGCTACTCAAATTTAAATGGTATCAAAAAGTCAGAATAGGACCGCAGTTAATATTTATATAGTCTGTAAATCATACTGGACTCGTATAGTCGTTAGCGTATTAATGAAAAGACTGATTTACAAACAATTTATTCTTATTTTTATATAAAATATTATGGTAATGATTTAAATGTTTATATATGTAATGAATCGGGTAGTATCATACGGCAAAGTTCTGTACATAATACACATATTTTGGATTTTCCTTTATAACTATCCGTTCATATTGAAATATCTGATGTATTGAATGCAATTGAGCTGACTTTAGTGCAGAATCTCTTCTTCAAATGTAAATTGTTTAGAAGTCTCTCTGTCGAGAGCTATGAATTTAATCACCCTCAATAGAGATCTATAAAGATCATCATCTTCAATAGAGAGCTATGAAGATAACCATCCTCAATAGAGAGCTATGAAGATAACCATCCTCAATAGAGAGCTATGAAGATAACCATCCTCAATAGAGAACTATAAGGATAACCATCCTCAACAAAGAGCTGTACAGATATCCATCCTCAATAGAGAGCTATCAAGATATCTACCCTCAATAAAAAGCTATAAAGAAAACCATAATCAATAGAGAGATATAAAAATAACCATCGTCAATAGAGAGCTATAAAAAGAAATATCCTCAATAAAGAGCTATAAAGATATCCATCCTCAATAGAGATCTATAAAGATATCCATCCTCAATAGAGATCTATAAAGATATCCGTCCTTAATAGAGGGCTATAAAGATCACCATCCTCAACAGAGAGCTATAGAAATATATATCGTCAATAGAGAGCTTTAAAGATATCCATCCTCAATAGTGATCTGTAAAGATAACCATCCTCAATAGAAAGCTATCAAGAAAACATCCTCAATAGAGAGATATCAAGAAAACCATCCTCAATAGTAAGATATCAAGATAACCATCCTCAATAGAGAGCTACAAAGATATCTGTCCTCAATAGTGAGCTATAAAGATAACCATCCTCAATAGTGAGCTATAAAGATAACCATCCTCAATAGAAAGCTAACAAGAAAACCATCCTCAATAGAGAGATATCAAGAAAACCATCCTCAATAGAGAGCTATTAAGAAAACCATCCTCAATAGTAAGATATCAAGATAACCATCCTCAATAGAGAGCTACAAAGATATCTATCCTCAACAGTGAGCTATAAAGATAACCATCCTCAATAGAGAGATATCAAGATAACCACCGTCAATAGAGAGCTACCAAGATATCTATCCTCAATAAAGAGATATACAGATATCCATCCTCAATAGAGAGCTATAAAGACCACAATTCTCAACAGTGCTATAAAGCTCACCATCCTCAATATAGAGCTATAAAGATAACCATCCTCAATACCCAAGTTTTATTTTTCGTATTGAGCAGGGTGTTTCGGCTCATTT
Organism: Pteria penguin; assembly: GCA_035048485.1. Taxonomy (NCBI): domain Eukaryota; kingdom Metazoa; phylum Mollusca; class Bivalvia; order Pterioida; family Pteriidae; genus Pteria; species Pteria penguin. The sequence continues at coordinate 8,693,635 of CM068590.1, read as the reverse complement.
GATTATAAAAGGAGGATAGTATTATGCGTGGTAATGAGGGGTCTGTTATGTATGTAATGTTTGCCGACATATTTTAATAGAAGGTACGAGTTATACTTATTACCCCTCCTCTCTTTCGAGCTCTTCCTCCTCCGTCTCCTCCTTGTTCTTTATGAAATCACCCCCACACACCCATACACACACACTGCTTCGCCAAATCATTTTGACAAGTTTTATAAATAACTATAATTTACTTTCTAGGTGATTCTCGCTTACAGCATGGTAGTGCACCAAGTGACCTAGATTCTGAGACGGCTCATCAGGTGGACGAAAAATTCAAGGAAATTCTTCAAAAGAAGAAAGGTAATTACGTAATACATACACTGTTAGCATCGACCGATATGTCTATGGTATACTATAAATGCCTCTTTATGGCTCCATGTCCTTTGAAGTAACAGTATACATCACCATGGTCTGTACATCCGACAGAGGTGGGCACCTGATCCCCTCTAACCAAATTATTCCAGTAATGGTGGTTTTTCAGTGGCGGATCCAGATTTTCCAAAAGAGTTTGGAAGGGAGGGGGGTATATGTGAAAATCAAGTATTGGCCAAAATACTCAGTCGTTTTGAGTGCCATATCTGGAGTTTTTCTCATTATTATTGAATTTTAGTGTTTTCAAATTTGTCATCTGTACATACGCCGTGCAAATTTTTGGATAAAAGAAGGGGAAGGGGTCCCCAGGGCCTTTCTCTAAACCCGCCACTGTTTTCAGTGTTTTATTGAATATTGAACGCCCTTTTCATATCGTAAACTTTCAGAATTTTCTGCCGGATCTGCTACTGTCATGTTAAGGTCAGAACTTATATTTTAGATGATCATTTGTGATGGGTATATATCATTGTTATTGAGTTTGAATTTCCAGTTTTGAGTTTTACTGAGGAAGCAAGCGAGAAAGAAATAGACTTCCGGTGCACTAATATTTTAACGATTTTATAGAGTTACAACAATTTCCATGACATTTCAATATTTATAAGTTTTTGTTTCCAATACCGTAATTTCACTTCAAGGGTACTAACATAAAATCGATAGAAACGATTCCCCTTTATAACTTCGCTTTTTTATATATATAATTTGTATTTGAATTCTGTTTTAGGTGGATATTTACATAACCTCCGGGCAAGTTACCCACAAAGCGACGCAGATACTATTCAAACGGAAGATTTCGAAAGGAGGTTTCAAAATGCCATGGTATATAACTCTGGTAAGGATACGTCACTCACTCTCAAAACTAGAGTTACCTTTCCTGATATTTGAAAATATGAATTAATTTTTTTAAATTAAATATGAATAAGAAAAAAACCCGCACTTTTTATTGATATTTCGTAATTTTATTAAAGGTACACATGGAAAATGAATCAATGTATTGAAATTAAAGTGTCGCATTTGTCAATGTGTTTTGATAAGCCATGCCAAATGTTTCTTGAAAACATTTGTTCGTCTGTATGTCAGGGCATTCACGGCGGGTGTGGCTAGTCAAACAGGAGACACTCACTCCTCCCCGGCGACATAGTGTCACCTCTGAATTTCAGGGGTCCGTGAATGTCTACTGTAGTACATTGTTGTTAGTGCCATGGTCATGTGACACCAGTTACTTTCGTATTTTACATTGATTACACCTACAATAATTGCAGTATTCAGGAAAAAACAAAAGAATAAACTCCATGAAGCTTGATATATAAGCTGTATTATCATTCATTTAATTAAAGAAATTTCAAAATTAAAATATCTGACATATGATATTTATGTTTTCAAAAATTTAATTTCATAAAAAGATCGTTTGTTTGCACAATGAGAATCATTTGGCACGGCTATGTAAATGTATGGATCTTTTGGTTTCTCTGTAATGACTTTTGTATTAGTATGTATCATATAGTAATAGTATTTCTTTTCATTCACCTCGTACTTTCTCGTTTTGTGCTTGTAGACAAAAAATATTCCATGCAAAACAAAATGCTGAATTCAAATATAAGGAACTTTGTATACTTTTATTACTGTTTTAACAAAAAAATATAAATAAATAAATAAACAAAAAGAACACGTTGAGGAACTCGAACACAAATGTGTTTGAAGAAGCATTTGTGTTGGATAGATCCAAAATCACATATTTAACAAAGCCTTCAATTGGCCGCATAAAATATTCTTGTACATAAGATAAGCAAGCAGCTTCCAACTTTGTTGGGAGGAGGTACTCTTTATTCCGGTTTTAAGCACTTGTCGGGAAGGGAGGAGGTACTCTTTATTCTGGTTTTAAGCATTTGTCGGGAAGGCAGGAGGTGATCTGATTACTAATGCATATGTCGTCTCTTCTTGTTTGTTATGACTATATTTTCATGGCGATGAGGGGAATCTTCCATGCTCTTCTGTCCTCTGTTTTCATGCACATCTTTATTACATACTGTTTGATTTTGATGCACTAAAATTCTGTGGCCTACAATCAAATACCAACTCTTTGTCTATATACCATAGTTAGAGAATAGTCAAGTCGTCTTATTATTTTTTTTCTCTTTTTTCTGCTGTGAAAATAATGGTCTTGAATAATAAAGATACGGTAGGCCACTTGCAGGGAATGCTCCTCTTCATTCCACTTTGGACCCACCGCTGTATCTGTGTGTATATATCTCAAATAGACATTCTTTTGCTGATCTATGTATATCACGTAGTATTGAACCTATGAACTGTCTGAACACTATAAAATATTTTCATTCACTTAAACTTTTATTCGTGTAATATTACGACCATGGCTCCATCCCAGTTTGAAGCTCTCACAACCTTTGATTTGATTTGCTCACATATGCTTGTACCTGACTTCATGTCAAACATGTCCCAAGTGAGATCATCGCAAAATGATTTAAAGTTATATGTACTCTTGATCTCTCCATTTATCATCCACTTGGTTATTATGTATATAACTGTAATACTACATATACTTATTTTTTTTCCCACAAGTATACAATATATGTATGTATTAGTTCATCTGTATTCATTGAAGATCCCGGGTTCGACTCCCGCCGTGGACACACAACTGACTTACAAATGAGACAATAAAATCCGAGGTCCCGTGTCACGGTAGGCGTAACATATAAAAGGTCCCTCACTGCTTCGGAAGGGTCCGTTGCTAAGGTAGAAATTTCTATGTAATGCATCAGGCAGATGCCGTCAATATATATGTGATATAATCGTGGAGTGACGTAAAACAATATTCATTCACTTTTATTCCTGTACTTTGCATATGATGCCACATTCTCTGTGTGATTCATACATTATGTATGATGTATACCAGTGGCAGATACACAGCCATTTTTGGTGCCAAATCTGAATTTTTACTTATAGATATGTGGCGAAATAGGGGCTGCCCCCCCCCCTCTAAAACCGCCACTGTATACATATGATGCCACATACTCTGTGCTCCAATACAATATGTATGGTGTATGCATACATTCTGACGATAAATATGCAGTGTTTGCACAATAAAGAGTGTACCTTGGTATCAGATATTACGATATTTTTCTACAACACACATGAATCATGTCTTGTTACAGATCTAAGTAATACATTTTTCGTTTCATAACATACATTTAAGAAAGATCAGATGATATGTTAAGTTTTTACTATGTAGTGCATGTATTTCGTACGCGCATGACATAAACTGTACTCTGATCTTTAAGATGAATCTACATGTATATGTCACGTGACTTATGTGATCTGTTATGATAATTATGTGTAATGTATTTTAAACACATGGCTAATGATAATAGCACATTGGGTGTTTTATAATCCATGAACCGCGAACACTAATGGCTAATGATAATAACACATTGGGTGTTTTATACTCCATGAACCGCGAACACTAATGGCTAATGATAATTACACATTGGGTGTTTTATACTCCATGAACCGCGAACACTAATGGCTAATGATAATAACACATTGGGTGTTTTATACTCCATGAACCGCGGACACTAATGGCTAATGATAATAACACATTGGGTGTTTTATACTCCATGAACCGCGAACACTAATGGCTAATGATAATAACACATTGGGTGTTTTATACTCCATGAACCGCGAACACTAATGGTTAATGAAAATAACACATTGGGTGTTTTTTACTCCATGAACTGCGAACACTAATGGCTAATGATAATTACACATTGGGTGTTTTATACTCCATGAACCGCGAACACTAATGGCTAATGATAATAACACATTGGGTGTTTTATACTCCATGAACCGCGGACACTAATGGCTAATGATAATAACACATTGGTGTTTTATACTCCATGAACCGCGAACACTAATGGCTAATGATAATAACACATTGGGTGTTTTATACTCCATGAACCGCGGACACTAATGGCTAATGATAATAACACATTGGGTGTTTTATACTCCATAAACCGCGAACACTAATGGAATATTTCAGACTCTGGTTAATATTTGTGACGTCACATGCTACATGTAGACATTTTGTAATAATGTAACGCGTATTTATACTCATATTAGACTATTGTGTACTAGCATGTAGCATATGTAAATAGTAGAATTGTATGTTGTTTTCATGTACGTCATGTACACATGCGTTCTGTAAATATTGTATTATAGTCTTATATAAATACTTTTTATGTACACTTGTATATATTATTTATTCAATCTTTACCTGTTTCCGCTTTTCTTATCATTTAAAAAGAATTGTAAACCCTGAATATATAACTTCATAACACATTTACTATTTAATCCTAAAAATCTTATCTTTATTCTGTGTACATATTTAACATTTAAATTGTGCTGCTGTCTTCATATCTGCTGAGCTGTAATCTGAACTTACAACGTCTATGATAGATGTAATCCTACAAAAGAAAACACATTGTCACCTACTACTTCTACTTACTGTATTCATGTCCATTTCTTAAATTATTATTATTGTTTAAAACTTGGTAAAAATTTGTTATATATACTATTAACGGATCAACTAGTTTTTATTTGCTGTCAGTAATACTGTCAACAGACCATGGGTTATACGTACAAATATGTTCAATAGTGAAAGACTCAGATCAAATGATGCTACAAATGATAGTTTCTTCACATTGTAATTATGCTAATTTGCAATTATTTATTTATATGAAAAAAATCAGAGCAATACTAAAAGAGATACTCTCTGAAGTATATTGAAGAGTCCATATGCAATGTATGAGGTTTCCGAATCAAATTCTCATTACGAGGAAATCACGAAATACTCATTTAAATATTCTTGAATTTATCGCGAAAATAGTTTGTTTACAGTATAGTTGAACTTGAGAAATGTGATGGGTCATTTACACTATTATTACTATACGGGAGAAACTCACTGACTGTTAACTTTTGTGACAGAGAAAAGTTGAAGGCACAAATTCAAGGATTTTCATTTACAAATTTAATACCCGTGATTCATAAAAACTGACTTTATAACAAATCATCCTAAAGATATTATGGGAAAATAGGAGAATTTTAGCATTTTCAAAACTATGTGCTTTCTGATAAAAAATAATTCAGTGGCATAAGACAAGTGACCGTGATTCTTATTGATTCTATGTTTGCTATGAAGATGAGCGTAATATAGAATATTTCATGATTTTTGGTGTTACTTATCGTAATACACCGATTTGTATCATAATCCATGAACTTGTGCCATTTGTTTGCTTCTATAATGTTTGAATGCCATAACAGATGACTCTGGTACGTTAGAAGCCAGTTTCAGTGACAGAGGACTCGATTCCGACGATCCTGATTATCAAGAAAATCCTGAAACAATACCTGGTACAAAGAATAACCTTGACAACTCCCCTAACCAAGGTGTGCGGTGATTGGTTTGCTTTATATGTTCATGTGATGTTTAATATATTCATATACTTTGAAATCTCAAAATGTGAAGCAAAATTTTGTTCTCCTTTTCCGAAGGTTTTTTTTTATTACAACGTTTTTGTTATTGTACCTTCACCAGATCAGCAATCGTAAATATTTCCTTTTCATATGTGTGATATCATGCCATTATACTTTAATGTACTTTAAGTAATATCTTATGTCCACAACAAAAGTATGGAAAGACGGTAAGAATTTATCGTCACTTATTACATTTTTAAATATACTCATAGCAAATTTCTATAGTTGTTTGTTTCAATTTTTGGCATTCAGCTGTCGTTATCCACACGAATTTTCCCTCCTCTTTATTGCACTGTTTTGCACTAAAATCCAATTTGAATCATCACCTAATATTAACATTTCCTCATAGTGTTGTTGAGTGCATTGGTTTTTTTAATCATTGATTAGCTGGAGTTGCTTTTAATGTTGCTAGTTAAGTAGTTAAAGATCAAAGGTTCAGCTTGATGTGCAATATGTCAGCTAGAGATATTTTATAAATTATGAAGTAATATCGTTAAAAGGTCGTCCAGAGACAATCAAAGAAGAAGCTGAACTTCCTCAGAGAACATCAATTCCACTACAGTCTAAAACTGTCGGTAAGTTAAAGTTTATCTCTCTACAAACCAGAAAAAAAGTACAAAAAAGGCCATCACAATAGCATTTGATGGTAATGTAGTTGCGGTTCCGACTAAGTACCGTCATTTGAAATGATAAACGGTTACGGAGCCATCTATCCAACTAACACAAAAGCCTATAATGGAAGAAATAATATTATTAAAAACTCTACAAAAAATCCTCCACATAGAGAGCAAGGATCAAGATGTTACTCAAGTTGAGAGGTCATAAATAGATCAAAGGGAATATTGTCATGGAAAAAAAAATTATGTCTCAGAACTATAAAGTGACATCAACATGGGCTTATCGTCCCCTTCCCTCTAAATACGATATGTTCAAATTGTCATTATATTTGCGATAATGGCTGCATAACTGCAACGATTCTCTTCCAGATGTTTATTTTAATCATTTATTTGTTTATGTTTTATGGGGCGGATAATTAAATTCTTATTTATAATAAAAAGTATCTGCCTGTGGCATTTTTTCTCTGTTGAAAACATGCATGACTTACATACTAAGTCTCGTTCAAGCTGTATCATTTCTTTAAAAAAAAACTTTTAAATTTAATCTGTCGCCTCCCCCTTTGGTGAAGTGGGCTGCTGTTCTATTTAATTAATTGTTACTGTCATAAACTCTCTCCCTGTCTCACGTTTATTGCTTTGTTCCTGTGCAAAATCGTCTTTATTTCATAAGGTTTTAGTGAAATATAAAATCGTGTTTAGCAAAGTTAATCTACATGTAAATTTATGATGGTTTGTTATTTTGGCAGTATTTGTCTGTTTGCTGTTTGAGACGCATTTATATTTAGATCAAGATCATGCTTTATTAACAGCCAGTAATGTATGGAAACGAGTCATTCGGTCATGTTTTCTCAACAATTAAAGTGGAAAAAGGGTCATTCTGTCACGTATTATCGATACAAGTGATTTGAAACGGGTCATTCTGTCATGTTAAATCAGCATTAATGAATGAAAACGGGTCATTCTGTTATGTTTCATCAACAGTAATGATTTGTAACGGGTCAGTCGGTCATGTTTTATCAACAGTAAACGAAGTTTAGGGGTATGTAGGAATGACCTTGTCTGTCTGCCCGTCTGTTATACGTCCAACTCTGAAAGCAGATTTCTCTTAGTATAAGGGATAGAGCTTTCATATTTCACATACATTTCACCATAACAAGTTCTATATTCTGATGCCAAATTATTTGACTAAGTGACCTTGATCTTGAACTTGGCCCTTGTAATAATAATTTGGTAAAGACAGCAGATTTCTCTTATAATGTATGAAACAAGGGTTTGATATGTTTCATAATAATACCTCTTGAACAGTATTGGTTAGGGTTTTAATATACGTTACAAATGTGTATCATTACCTTGACGTAGATTCACTGTTAATCTATGAACGAATTTGTTGTCACTTGACTTTGCTGCCGCGTGGGTATTTACATTACTGTCATGAAGATATCAATAGTTATGATTTCACTGGTGTTCTGTGAATGATTTAGAATGAATATCCAATACTAATTTCAAACTACAATATTACAATATACACTTGAAACAGGTTCGATAACTCCACAATCCTTTCATCCGTCGGAATCAGACAGCAAGCTACGTAAACGGCGTCATCCACGTCAAATCTGCGCTAGTGATGCAGAATCTATTCGAACTGAGGATTTTGAAATTCGTTTTCAAGATTTACTCGTACGACCTGCAGATAAAGGATTAGATCCAGGAACGGATAGTGAGTTGCATGATCCTCTGCACAGAAAAGTGAAAGAAATCCTTCAGCTGTCCTCACCATGTAAGCGTTGCTGGTATAATCATATCCTCATATGAAAAAATTATTGGATTATATTGAATATGATTAAAGTTCTTTAATCAGAGTAATGATGAAATAAAATACTTGCTGTTGTTTTGAAACGTCATTTAATGTTCTTTATCGTTACCTATCGATTAAAATTGCATTGATTTTACTAGACTTAGTATAGTTATAGATTTCACATTTCTTGTTTTGTTCCATTAGACTTGGTTATAACTGGTAGCATCACATGCTTTGGTAAGCCTATATGTGGAGTGTGAATACCCCCGTCTATCAAGTGCAGATCTATAACGTTTATACTGTACTTTGACTCTCACAGTATGATGTGAAGACACAGAACTGAAGTGAACAAACGTGAAGAATGTTAATAACGTAATCAAAGCTAACAGCAATGAAATACATGCAATATATAGTCGAAAGTATAAACGCAGAGAGATAAAAACGAAATATTGTATTTATTTTGAAATTCCGGTAACTTGCAATACTTTTGTTGACCTTTAGTAATCACCTGAAATTCTTCAAATACAAAATTTTAATTTCTGCTGTCTAGTTTTTAAAGGTGTTTACTATCAAAGAAGTTGATATTGTACCTGTTGCATTGTCATTGCTTTTATGCTGCTTTCCTCTGTAACTGATCTGAATCATACGGGTCTTTATATTTGTCTCAATCTTTCTAGTAGTCCTAGTCTATATCTATGATTGAACAGTTATTCACCACAGAAGTTTGGTCGTCTGTACAGTGTATGTGTATATACTTATTGAACGTCATTGCTCCAAAATCAGCACTTGCAATGTATTTCCTACAGCACAACATGTAATTGGGCTTTTTAAGGTATTCCACAATGTTAAAGTGATCGTAAAATTTGGGATAGTATAATATAAATACCCTAAGAGGAGTTATGTCCTTTTGTTAAAAATATGAAAAACTCCGTAAGGAGTCATGTTCTGGTGAACTCTGATGACGTTTCAGTCGCCGAAACCGTTATTTCCCACAGCCAATCATTGACTCGGCTAGGCACGTGATAGTGACGCAAAATGTAACAAACACTGTTCAAAAACAACATTGTGGGTCACGCACGCTGTGGATGTTAATTTCATTCCTAGGAATTTGTAGCCGATCCACTGATTGACTGAAAATCAGAGTTCACCAGTACATGACCCCTTACGGAGTTTCACGAGATCTTTATCCGCAACGGGACAAATAGAGAAGCGAAATAAAGTAATGGTTTTAATCAGATTGGAACTTTTCACCATGAGTTTATCCTTAAATTGGTATTCCATGAAAAACTTCGGCAAAACATAGGCAATTTCATTAGGTTTAATACAGATGTTTTAGGTTGAATAACATTATTTTTAAAAACCATTTTGGTAAAAGTTCTTTTTTGTAAGATGCTTCAAAATAATACATTAATTTCAGAAATAAAAGTTCTATCTATTCAGATCTAATTAGTGCGTATTAGTGATTAAATACCTTAATTATCATATAAGTACCTCATATAACTTTTAAACATTAGTGTTCTTTCACCATAACCATGTATATTTTACCGTCGCCATGTATATTTTATCATCACCATGTACATTACCATGTACACTTTACTATCACCATGTACATTTTACTCTTACCAAAGGTCACCTAAGGTCCAATAGTCCAAAGATCCATTAATCCGACCGAAACCTCTGTTACATAGCAGATTTGGCAAAGGTTGTTTAAATCTCTATATATTCGGAAATTCCGAAATAGTGTATTCGGAAGAGCACCACAGGATGTCCGATATTCAGAGTCCAGATAAATCACTGCATATCCGGTGGTGGTTTTAAATAGAACAATTCCGAATCCCAAATGGAATGAGACCAGGCGTCCATAAGTAGTGATCGTCTTCTGCCAGCATTGTACACCCGTCTTAAATGGTCTGTAAAATAGACATCTGTGAAAGATGTCTCTTCTAAACTGGACTGCTTATTATGAGCAAATTCTATTAAAATATATAAATAAACTTTGTTGTAGTATGATAAAGTGTCCAAATGGCTACAAATATAATATTCTATTAATTTATGTCATTATTACTTTATTATTTCAGTAATTCAGTTTTATATGGGGGTATTGGATTTTTATTTGGTCGAGCAATGTACATTATGCATGTAGTGTTACTGCACAATCATACACATATTCTTAAGTCTATCTTATTACCCACTCAAACAGATACGTAAATTACCGAGTAAAATGATGCCAACCAGCATTCATAATTAATCCTAATTGAGGAAATTGTGGCCTGATCACAGGAACAAAGGTCGCTTTGTTCAGATCTGTCTTAATGGTCAATATTGTCGAGTGTAGTGATTATGTCGACACATATGTTTTTCATTCCTGGCTTATCGTGATCTTGGTTTGACCTGTAAATGCATCATGGTGATGGCACGATAAAGTCGTCATCACAAAAATCAGAAGAAAATTAACGTTTAACTTGTTTCAATTCATACTACATATCACGTTTCATATTGATTGTTTCAAACAGATCGATCCTAATTTTTCACTGTGTAAAATACTGGGAGGAAGTTTCTTTCTTTTTCTTCTTTTTTTTTGCAGATGGAAATAAACTAAATGGATTGACCATACAAGGAGTACATGATGACAAAACAAAAGACTCCAATTCGTGAGTTAAATTGCATCTATCTATTTATGAAGTTTAAAATTCCAGTACCTTTTCATTAAAACGTAGTTATAGTAACTTCCAATTTGATTAAAACCATTCTGGTGACGTTTCAGTCACCGAAACCGTTATTTCCCATAGCCAATCAACGACTCGGCTAGGCACATGATAGTGACGCAATATGTAACAAACACTGTTCAAAAACTACCTTGTGGGTCACGCACGCTGTGGATGTTAATTTCATTCCTAGGTTTTTGTAGCCGATCCACTGATTGGCTGAAAATCAGAGTTCACCAGAACATGACCCCTTACGGAGTTTCGCTAGATCTTTATCCGCAATAGGACAAATAGAGAAGCGGAATAAAGATATGGTTTTAATCAGATTGAGTAACTTCATTCATTTATATTTGTTGTATTTAGATGTCAAAGCTTGGGACATCCCGCTATCTTGAAAAACACGGTGTGTAAGGTAAATTCAGGCTGCGTTATTTCAAGAGTTGAGATTTGATAAGATGATATTTATTTTAAGCTCTCCTGATCCGGTGACTTAAGTGGGTTATTGTCATAACGCTGTGTCCGTCGTCCGTCCGTCGTGAGCTATTGTCATAACACGTCCGTCCGTCGTCATAAACTTTCTGCATTTTCAACTTCTCTTAAAGCACCGGACAGATTTTGATCAAACTTGTTATACCTGGGTCCGGTACCATACACTGAGAAAATACTTACGTCATTTATTTCATTTCGATTTTTTTCCATTATAATTCTATTAATTTGTCATGCAGAAAACTCGAAAAATCCAAATCCCAGTCATTGATTCATTGTTAAACAGAAAAATATGAAATTATGTCTGAAGTTTTTTCTCAGTTTATGGCGCCGGACCCTGGTATACTTGCTGTACGAAGTGGACTTCTACAAAGTTTGTTTATTCTGGTGCCACTAAAGACAAAAGCATGCACAAAAGGGTACCCTTCTTTGAAAATCTCCTTCTGAAGGGATGCATGGATTTTAAAGCTAATAGTAAATGAGTATTACATATGAATGCAAGATGTAAGTTTGTTCTTTTCATTCAAATGGGAAAAATACCATTTTGACGTTTTCGATGTCTTTTGACCTTCAGTTTGTTTGCCATTTTTGCATATTTTCGGGTAATTACTGATAATTTCTTCTTGTAATTTGCTTACAGTGCATTGATATTGAGTATTTTAAAATTGAGGGTATATATGTTCTATATATATCATTTTGTTGTAATAAATGTAACTGGAGAGAAATGGAATACAGAAACATTTTTTTTTATTTTATTGCATTTAAGATAAAAAGTGGGGCATACTATAAGATTTCTCCTACAGAACTAGTTCAAAGATATTGGAGTACTCAGGGTACAAATGTTGCTCTGTTTGACCAGATCCGTCCAAGGATGGATTCAGGGTGAGGCAACAGAGGTCCTAGAGGGTAGCTTAGAATGTTTTAGAATGAAAAAAGAAAAGGATACTTTCGTCAGAGAATATTCTTTTTGGTTTCTCAAGGTGCTATATAAAGCGATATAAACCTATCTAAGCATTTTGTTTATTATTTATAACTATTTCATATACAATATTGTCATGTAACACTGATCTAGAACTGATCCTATGCTCCAGTGTATGTGCACAGTCTTCAACCAACATCCTTGTCAAATGTGTAGAAAGCAACACTAATTTGGGATTTATGTAATGTAATATTGAAAATAAAATGCCTCATACCAAACCAAACTATACTGTCATATACACGAACAAATAAACATAAAAATCGATTTAGAGTTACCGAGATTGTGATAAACGTAAAACAAAGCGAAATGAACCAGAATAAGTTTTTTGTTTCAAAATAAGTAAGACGAATCTCATATCTGAGAACATTAATGCATCAGAACTACAAAGTGAAAGTTCCATTATTATTCCATTTTTCGCTTTTATAGACGTCGTGACAATTGATTTCAGCATGTTTTGTTTACGTGAGTAAAGGTAGTGAATGACCTAATATTCCAAGCTTATATCTCTATTGATATTGTGACACTTGCATTATCATGAGCATTTGCTTCATATTCAGGATGACTAAGATATCTCATAATGACAATAGACCACGAGTAGAAAAAATACCTACACTCAAGTAGATAACAATATACCCTCTTATGGCTGTGTTGTAATTGCCGGCATAATTATTTGTGGAGATAATCTTTTTATAAAGACATTATTTATAGTTCTGCTGCACTGCACATACGGATGTTGCAACCGATGAAAGGTCATTAGTATGTTCGATTGAAAACTGCTCGATTTGTCAGGTGTTGTAGAACACCCCACATAAAACACGATAGTGACAGAACACCCAACAGATACAAATACGGTAGTTATAGATCGCAGGAGATTACTGATACCGATCTCGTATAAGGTAGTCAGGGCGCCAACTGCTGGGACACTACTGGACGTTAGCATCTAAAAGATTTCACGACGAATGCAAAGAAAATAAAGAGATAATGACCAAGAAACAGGAGAGTGTAAGGAGAACGCCGCCACTGTAGAGCACTACCACTGGAAGGTAAGAAGATTCATACAATTAGCGTTCATTTACCACTGTAGAGCACTATCACTGCAAGGTTAGGAGATCTATACCCTGACCATTCATTTACCACTGTAGAGCACTATCACTGCAAGGTTAGGAGATTTATACCCTTGCCATTCATTTACCCCTGTAGAGTACTACCACTAGAAGGTTAGGAGATCTATACCCTGACCATTCATTTACCACTGTAGAGCACTACCACTGGAAGGTTAGGATATTTATACCCTTGCCATTCTTTACCACTGTAGAGCACTACCATTGGAAGGTAAGAGCATTTATTCCTCTACCATTCATTTACCACTGTAGAGCACTAACAATGGAAGAAACGTCACGATTTACCCTTTATTCTCCACGGAAGAGACATTAATCGTAGAAATGTGCATCAGATGCATAAAATCAGGATTACTTAATATTGTGTGACTGATAACAATGACATGATGACAAAGTGTTTCAAATTTCATATCAGGATAAGAAAAATACAATATGTAATTGAAGTGAAAGTCAGCCTGGTATCATTCAATTAGTATTGCTGATGTAAATTTAATAAAGTATGTTCAGATTGGTGGAGGAAGTGAAGTGCAATGTAAAATATATAAGAAACATTTATTACCTATGGCATGTCTTCGTATTACCAGTGATGAATGTTCAGAAACGAAGCAGGGGCAGGCTTGGTGTAGTGGTTAAACGCTTAGATTAATGCGCCGACGACCCGGGTTCGATTCTTGGGTTGCTCTACTATGGTTAACAGGTTGGTCACCTCCTGCTTCAATGTCGCAATATAGCTGAAAAATTGTTGAAAGCGACGTTAAACACCAATCAACCAACCATCAAAAACGAAGCTTAGTAATCTTGTTTAGGATGACAGTCAAAAAGTTTGGATGGTAGAGTATTGCATGTATTGGTCATATACGAGAACATGCTTCACGCAGTGACATTAAACTAGAAATCTACCTAGCCAAGATACACAGAGTATTCCTTTTTCACAGTAAGCATAAGTTATTTGTTATTTTTAGGATATTGTCACTACTAAATAAAATAGCATTTTGGAGAAACAAACTTCGTTTTAGCTGTTCACGTGACTAAAGACAAACACATGCGTTTACATTACGGAATTACGAAGCTAATTTGATTTTTTAACTCTTTGGTGGATGAATTTCGATATATAATCGTAGCTGTAACCTTTTTGTTTAAAGGAATTTTTAGATAATTTCGTTTTTATCAAGAGAATATGGAAACACATTACCAAATGAATTAGAATTTTCATTCAATCGAATCGAAGTTCCGAAAGGTCAAGTCCGGGCAGCTCAGTGCTAGAGAATCACAAGAAATAGAGTTGACCTGTATATAAGCTTACGAACCTTATCCATAATATTTGTTGTTTTCAAAACAATTGATTTTTTTATTTGATTTGACGTCTTTGACAACTTTTAAATTGATTAGTTTTGTCACTTGAGGCTGGAATCTACCTTGTGGATTTGTGAGATCTCATATACCTTCCATTCCGGGGGTTGATTTTACCACGTGAACCAGTGAGACTTCTCACATATTGTCGCATACTCTCTATTCCTGGGTTTGGATTCTACCATGTGAAGTAGTGAAATCTCAAACTTACTGTCTGTTTCTGGGGACAACGACGGGAGGTGAGAGATCTAGACAAATCACACAAACTGAAATACATATAGAACGTCACGTAAGATTATTACCATTAAGTATTGGTGTTGATTTTTGTATAGTGACATCATTAGTGTCGACAGCATAATACCTACATTACCATGTATGTCAAAACGTCAGATCTCCTTACGATATACACAGTAATAGGAGATAAATCGTGACGAAGGTATTGTAGTAGCTTGTTCTCCACTCATAATAATATCGATTTGACGAGTTGATGAGCGTAACCATTGTGTGGTATACCTTGCTGGATTCTCAGGATTTCCATCTCAAGAAAAAAGTCTGGTATTGAAGGAAATTCAGGAAAAGACTGCGACAGTAAAATATAGGTGCCATAGACTAATTTCCTTTCGAGTTAGCATCGAATTGTAGCTACAAATTATCAATTTTTAAACGAAAGTATACCAAAACATTTTACAAATTCATTCATCTATTGCGAACTTCTATTATAAAAATCAGATGTGTTCATATAATGCAGTAGCCAAATCAGGAAATGATTTTAAAAGGGCGTATATTTTCAATCAGTCAGAAAAGAAATTGCAAGTCAAAAACAATTGGCAAAGATATGACGGTTTGAATGTTTTACAGGTTATTGTAATTATAAACATTACGCTGTTTTTCATGATGCGTAGTATACCAGCACTAAATGATTACGGATTTAACATTAGGCCAGAAAACTTTTATTTATATATGAATTAGTTTTTTAAATTTTGTTTGTTTTGAAATCCAATTTGCTAAAATTTAAGTAATATTTTCCTGTTCATAGGTTTGAACATTTATATTGCCTTGGTTCGAAAAACGATATAAAGAACAAACATCGTATAATATTGTTCCATTGGGAGAAATCTTAATTAAATAATCTTTAAGCAAAACGAAAGTTTTGTAGCATTTGGTAGCAAAAATTGTCACTAGCAATTGACAATCATTTATAATGATTAATAATTCAAGCTTTATCTGATATTGGCTTTGAATGGTCAAGAAATTGTGCTGAAAGGTCATAAACTGAAATTTACATAGACATTGGTTGACATGGAGCTTTAAGGTCGTACCTACCTGACATGGAGTTAGAAACTCATACCATGCATTGGTCTGACATGAAGATAGACATTTTCCTAACACAAAAGTTGAAGTTCCTACTTAAAATATTCTGACAGTTTATCATATACGGAGTGTACTTCCTTTTTTCTTGGCGCTCGCTTTCATCAGATTTCCCCAATTTGTTGACGTCACAGATCTCCTAAAAGTATGTGTTAGAACTTGATAATATAAAGTTATTTCCGAATAGTCTGTCTGTTTAACCAAGTTTCGTAATGATTTAGTTGCAACCCTACTTTTCACAATAGAAATATACATGTAGTGGAAATAATGACAATGTCACGGGTATAGACCTGTTTTATTGAGAATAATAGATGTTTAGTCGTGTATGCTAATTCTGACTCCGAATCGTTGTTTGGTTTGTGATAACTCTGTACTAACACTAGATTTGATGTGAACAATCGGCAAGTGATGCTCATTCCTGACACCTGCTTAGAGTTGGTGTCTCGTCTTACTGCAAGGCGAATTCAGACTTGGTATCCTACCTTTTCCCGAACCAGTTTGTACACATTTTATGCTTGCTGCAATGATTTGATCTGCTAATTATAATATTTATTACTTGGCTTATCTGTTAATAGTAGTAGATGTTAAATGATTTATGATATTTAAGACTTATCGTATGGGTTGTAATAAATATAGCTGATGTGACCAGTCAGCAGATGTTCCATAGTACTTGATCCTGCCTCTGCTTCTTCAGAGATCCATGCTTGGGTTTTTGGCGTGTGTGACCGGTCAGCCAGAAGTGCTGCTCTACGGCACTGATCCCGCCTCTGCTTCTCCAGAGATCCATGCTTGGGTTTTTGGCGTGTGTGACCGGTCAGCCAGAAGTGCTGCTCTACAGCACTGCTCCCGCCTCTGCTTCTCCAGAGGCCCATGCTTGGGTTTATGGCGGGTATGACCGTTCAGCCAGAAGTGCTGCTCTACGGCACTGATCCCGCCTCTGCTTCTCCAGAGATCCATGCTTGGGTTTTTGGCGTGTGTGACCGGTCAGCCAGAAGTGCTGCTCTACAGCACTGATCCCACCACTGGTTCTCCAGAGGTGCATGCTTGGTTTAATGGCGGGTTTGACTGGTTAGCCAGAAGTGCTGCTCTACGGCACTGATCCCGCCTCTGCTTCTCCAGAGATCCATGCTTGGGTTTATGGCGGGTGTGTCCGGTCATTCGGAAATACTCCTCCGCGGCACTTGATCCCGTCTCCAGAAGTCCATGTTTGACCTTTATTACTATTTTCCTATTTGATTGAGGTGGTCGGCAATGATGGGATATTAATATTTTGTATTTAATAAATAAGCTGCCCTTAGTTGAACGAACTGAAAATGAATATTCAGACTACAAGAACAGGGCATACACAACGTATTTCTAGTTAAAATCAATCATCAATAATAGTCATAGACCTTCAAATGGATCTTATATATATATTTAAGTAAAGTAGTTTATAAACACATCT
Source organism: Pteria penguin (assembly GCA_035048485.1). NCBI lineage: Eukaryota > Metazoa > Mollusca > Bivalvia > Pterioida > Pteriidae > Pteria > Pteria penguin. Next base: position 8,675,815 of record CM068590.1, on the reverse strand, counting down.
TGATCATCTCTCAAAATAAAGATAAAAGAGAGAAGGAAACAATATATGTAAGCAGTTAAGTAAAATTTTTATGATAAGATGTAGAAAATAAATGTTTGTCCTAGCTATAGACTTATTTGAAAATAATGTGGACCACTTTATCTCTAAATTGTTGTATGAACATTATGTTTAGATTGACTTTATCTAATTTAAGTGTCATAGAAATCAGTGCACGAGATTTATAATATAAAGAATACTACACGCATTTTCATGCTAAGTATAAGACATTCAAGTTTATTCCCTGCAGGAAATAATGAGATAACTAGCCGTCGTCCTCACGATACTTCTACTATTGGGGCGTACGATATAACAATTACATTTACTACATTTACTAGCAATCAAAAGAGTATATATATGCGAATTAAAGGACGTATCATCTCTCGACTCTGAGAGAGAGCGAATGAAATCCTACCCGTCGATGTAAAAACGATTTTGAATCGTGAAATACGATAGAATTATTATAAATAGAGGTAATAAGCAGCAGAATTCACTACTTCCCCCAGGTCTTGACAGTAACAAAGTACATCCATCATATATGTGTGTATACATTCTGTCTCTGCACAAAATAGAATAAAAGATAAAATTGGATAGCCATCATGAAGATGAGGCATGTTCATTACATGAAAAGGTAAGCATTTACATCTACATAGTCAGGAGCACAGGAAAGATTTAAAAAGAAAGATCATTCATTAAGGCAAACACAATGTAGAAAGTATTTATGGTTAACTTTATGTATATGATATCTCAAACATTGCAATGAATGATAGTCCTGTATTTTCTTTTGTCTTTAGCTATTGAGATTGAAGCTTTAAGTAAAATACTATTGACAGCTATCAATTTCATTCTGATTTCAAACTGAAAGTGACTGGTGTTGTCTAATGCAAAACTTCACTTGTTATTTCTGGAAAATTCAAACTGATGACTGAATTTGATGTATTGGAAATTCAAAATACCGACTGTCCCGGCCACCAAGTTCGTGCATCCAGAAAGACGCCACATTTTAAATACTAGTGAAGACATTGTCATGAAAAATTCATTGTAACCAAAATGTAATTTGAAGGTGGTATTTTCCCATAATGAAATTCAGCAATAAAATTCAAATAAAAATGAAAAGTTTCGCCATAAATGTCATATATTTATATATCTTACATACAGCTATAGAAGTTTTCATAATACATCGAACATTTAGTATTCAGGTATTTTCTGATAGAGCTTTGCGTCAGTTTATCCGTCTGTCTGTCTGCTGAGCTTTCAAAAATATTATTAGGTACACATACTGCTTAAGCTAAGAGGACGACGCCCATAACACTTCAGCCATGGTCAAAGACCAAGGTCACACTTAATAATTTTGATAAACATTGTAAACAAGATACACTGCATGGACTAGGGGCATTAAAGTTAGTACATGTACCTACATTCTTTGTTAAGGTACCAAATATATAATGAAGCCTAATTAGATCTCAAAAGATATATGGATAGATTGATTCGACCCACCCGAAACAGTGAGGGATTTACACGCCAGACATATCGTGACCCGGTACCTTGGTTTTTACTCTCTCGAAAGACATGACACCATTGCGCCCACAGCGGAAGTCGAACCCAAGACCTCTCGGTCACATGACTTGCACCTCTCATCCATTGCACCACTCAGACTTCCAATAGATATAACTAATACCTTTGAAATTTTATACCATTTTGGATCATTTTAGATTTTTCACCAAAGTCTGTTTTATATTATGTTTTTGCAAAAGGGGTATTTAAAGTTGGCATGGAAGCATTTGGAAGTACCTATGTTTTCCTTATTTTTTCAAAAATGACAGCCTTCATGAAAAACCCATGACGAAAGTTCATTATTACCTCATCAAGTTTTATCAATAAAAGAAAAGAAAACTCACCCATCAAAGTTTTGCACTTTAAGATTTTTATATTTTAAACAAAGGGTGAAAACGCCTATTCGTGCAATTGTATTCACTGCTTCAGATGGGTCCGTTGCAAAGGTAGAAATTTCTTTGCAATGCACCAGACAGATGACGTCAGCATATTCGTCACATAATCATGGAGTGACAAAAATCAATCAATTAATAAATGACTAAATATCTCATTTAAACTTTAATATTTACATTGAGAGCTTAAATAACCCTTATTTTCTCCTTGATGTGTTTTATTGTATGACAAACATCACATCTATGTGAGCTAAATCTTTATCAATAACACTATGTTTTCATTATGATGTCATGAATGAATGATTCATCAAACATTAATTTAATTGCGACGTCACAATGACACTGTAATGTGCGTGGTGTAAATTGGATCTGGCGATCCCTTAACTTTACCACGAAAGATTAAAACGCGCCCCTTTCCTTGTTGGAAGTTTCAGGGTCCGCCTGCTTCATCTAATACCGAGGGTGTGGTGTTAATGTGATCAGATTTGTCAAAAAACACATCTGGTGTAAGAAGTCAATATTGGTATCTATATTCTTATCATACTGTATTGTGATTTGGGATTTCCATAATTTTAGGTTTGTTGGTTGGTTGATTGGTGTTTTACGTCGCTTGCAAAAATATTTCAGTTATATCGCGGAATGGAAGCAGGAGGTTACCAACTTCTTAAACATAATGGCGCAACCCGATAATCGAACCCGGATCGTCGGCGCTGCAAGCCAAGCGCCTAAACACTACACCACGCTTACCCCTCCATGATTTTAGGAGAACTGGTGTCAATTTATTAGTGTGTAGTACTTTATCATGATATCATTATGATTTCACTATTTCGTAGAAAATACATGTAGTAAATTACATGTGACTCGTGTTACTTATTAATAAATTGCTAAGTATTATCTCCATAATACTATGGCCCGTATGGATGTAAGAAACGTAATTGATTTTTGGCTCGTAATTCTACGTTTTGTTGGTTCAAACAAAGGCAGCATTAGGGACCACGCAGCTACAGGGATTCATTATATTATGTGCCGATCAGGTTAGGTTTCCATCAGCTGATTTCAGTGGATTTAATTAGAAAACGTCTGCTGTATAGGAGTAAATTAAAGGGAAGATGGATAAAGATGATAAATTTCTATGTTTCCCAAAAACTGAATGAAAACTGCAAAGAAATATAATGACATACGTGATCTAATTTGTAAAATCTAAATAGTGAAGTGTTTTATGAAGATCATTTCTAGATATCGCCAAGGAAAACGTGAATCTGTAATAGGATTTATTATCAGAGAAACAGTGAATCTGTAATAGGATTTATTATCAGGGAAACAGAGAATTTTCCACTTTGAATATATGTCTATGGATTTGATAACTTTCAAAACTGGAATATTATGTTATCAGACGGATTTTCATTATTATCTATGAATTGGATATATTTATTTCTACCTTTGTCTTCTGATAGACGTAATTCAAATGGGTAATGTGATGAAATATGTCTGTTCATATAACAAGTCGTGCTTCCCATGACGTATAATTGTATTCTCTTTGGATTAATAATGTTACAGAAGCAAAAAGCTATGCGATGGAGCACGTGGCAGTAAGTTTGATTCCCTGTACTTGCTTACATTGCTCAGAGCTCATGTATTTGGTTTATATATATATATGTATATATATATATATATATATATATATATATATATATATATATATATATATATATATATATATATATATATATATATATATATATATATCTACATTAGAATATCGCAAATGCATGTACATCATAAAACATAAAACAACCATGTGCGTTACATGTGGCAAAAATTGCTGAAAATGTTTTAGGAATTTCATACCATAATATTAAATTTCGTCCTGTATGATGAAGATAGTTTTGTTTACTTTAGCTATAGCATATAGTAAAGTGTTCTGGAAAGAGGATTAAAGTATGAAGAATCTTGGGAAGTTTTCTATCTCTAGTATGGGTTGAGTTGCTGGTATTTGGTAGATTGAGATGTTTGCCGCCGTTACATTGGATGAATTGAGATAATAATAATCAATATGCCAGGTAGACAGAGATATGTTAGTAATTTTTATGTCTTGTAGACATTGAAGTATTAGTCATTATTATATCTGGTAGAAGCCGGCGTGGCCTAGTGGTATCGCGTTGGACTCCTGATCAGGAGGCCGGGGTTCGAGTCCCACTCTGGTCATGCCGGTGTCATGTCTTTCGGATGAGAAAGGCCCCGTGTCGTGGTATGCATGGCACGTTAAAGATCCCTCACTGCTTCGGGTGGGTCCGTTGTAAGGGTCAAAATGTGTATGCCCCGCAGATGCCGTCACCATATACGTGAAATATTCGTGGTGTGACGTAAAACAAAAATCAATCAATCAATCATAAATATATCTGGTAGACATTAAAGTGGTAGTCATATTGTCTGGTAGACATTGCAATGTTGGTCATTGATATGTCAGGTAAACATTGGCACGTTAGTCTTCGTATGTACAGTAGACATTTGTTTGTTTGTCATTATTAGGTCTGGTAGATATTGACATGTTTGGTAGACAATGAAATATTAGTCAACCTTATGTGTGGAAGACGCAGAGATGTTAGCATTTGTTATCTCTGAAAGACTGCAATGTCCGTCATTGTAGTTTCTGGTAGACATTAAGTTGGTCCTCATGGCTTAAATGCATAGAGCATTTTATTTTCTTCTTTTTTTTTGTTATCTCAATGTAAAGTCAAACTTATGTAAATGTTGTGTCAATGTTATTCTAATGTCAGTATCGTGACAACGTTATGCCAGTGTCATTTAAATGTTATGTAATTGTTATGCAATTGTTATATCTTACATGTTTTCTAGTAATATATGTTTAAAATGTCGTGTCGGGAAATACCACTTCGATATGAATATTTCATATCTCCCATACTATAACATATGAATGTATAGTATAGCATATGCTCATAATGATATATATGACAATCACATGTACTTTTCATTTCACTGCAGACGACGTCAGAACTATGAACGATCACATCAGAGAGGTGCGCAAGCAAATTTGACTGATGATACAATTGGAAGGTATTTCCCAGCATCATTCACTTTGTTGGACGCTGCAGATAGATCAACAAATTCATTGGAAATAACAAGTGCGTCACTGTCCTCAAGGTCGAGAATATCAAACAAAATGTCCTCCAGCAGTATTGGTTCATCATCTATATCAAGCAACAACATTTTAGTTTCTGGCAAGCAAACACCTGAACAATCTCTGTCCGAATCGAGGGCTACCTCATGGTCAAGTGTTTTCTTAGGTGATAATGGAGATCTTCGCATATCACCAAATCAAAGTCCCTCCTCATCACCACAAATCTGCCATTATAATCCTCTTTTAGAAAAACTTTTTGAGGACTCCGTTACAATAAATCGTTTGATTGGCCGTGATGGGGTATGGAATGAAAATTCAACACATGAAGGGAGAGAGGAAAAGGATGGAAAAGGTAAAGGGTCATTACAAAGAGAGTTAATCTTACCGGAGGAAGAAAATGAAGATTATCCGTTCGCGAAGTACACATTTAATAAAAAGCCAGATAAAGATACCAGCAGTTCTCCCTCAGAAGTGTCTTTTAGTTCTTATGAATCCAGCGGAGGAGGGCAATGTGAATCGTCAAAGAATGTCGGGAAAAGGTATCCTTTTACTCAACAAGAGTCGAATTTCTCTTCATGGACTACGTCTCTCACATCAGGCCTTAGTGAAGACCTCTCATCGATTCAAGATATATCAGTTCATCCTCTGTCCAACTTGGCTCGACATCAAGCGAATTGGAGTTTACCTGCCGCACAGGGAATATATCCATTTACGTTTGAACATTACCCGGCACCGGTACCAATGACCTGTATGAACATGCTACCACCTTCCAGTTATATGCCTTTTCCTCAAATACAAACCGTTCCAGATCAAGTTCTGATGGGGTTAGGGTTTGCAGGCGGGGCTGATAGTTTCCTTCCAGATCGTTTTCAGCAGGATTGGCAACAAAAGATTCAGAGAGCTAAATTTGAAATGGTTAAATGCCAACAGCTTGAACGACAACAAATGGAATATCCTTTTCCGGATTATAATGACATTGAGACATCAAGTCTCCAATCATCAGGCAGGAATACCCCATTAAGGAGATTTAAACCCAGCGACTATATAAAAGCAAAATATAACATGCCAAACGTCACACACAGTGTGTCACATTCATCGGTATTTAGTTCTGGTGTACCATCTGCAAATGTATCGTTTGATACAGGTCAGTCCAATGGTCCAACGTCCTCATCTGAAAGGCAGAATAGTATAGAAAAACTACGCAGTTTGCTTAATTCTCAACAGTCACAGTTTCAACAAAAAGGAAATGACGTACGAGATATGCACAGAAAGCAGTTTGCTTTTAATAGGCAAAACTCACTTCCTACTTATCTGGAAACGTTGAGCGAAGAAGATGAAAATAAGTATATGAGCAGATACATTCGAGGAGAGAAAAGGCTGTCACGTGTCAATGAATTGTTGTCTAAAGACAAAGATTCTTTGACTAGTTCAAACAGTCAATCCCTATCTGACGTAAGCGTAAGCGAATCCGAAACAAGTCTAAACGGTACATCGGCAGACGATGTGTTTCATGGAGGGAAATCTTCACAAACAAAGACAGCGAAGTTGGAAAAGGTGGAATTATTGGTCAATATACCCAGCATTACAATCAACGAGTCCGATCATTCAGAAAACAAGGATATATGTTCCAACGGCAGCTTAGAGGTAGCTGAAATAATGTATGACGGATGGAAAAATTTGCCAACCGAAAATAAAGATTCCTTCAAAACAGAACTACATGTTGAACCTGCAATGCTGTCTGTTGTGTTAAATGATATTGGTGTTATGAAACCTGAAAAGAGCTTAAAGGATACTTCTCTAAATATAGGACGTTCCCGTCATCTGAATGTTGATTTACCAGACGATCGCTTATTACCCCCGCCATCTCCTTCATCTGCTTCTTCTATTTCTCCCTGCCCCATGTCACCAATTACCGTAATAGAGGTCAGTCTGGACAATCAGAATGATAGCCTAGATACAAGCGACGGGCATCATTCCGGGAGCAGACGGAATTCGACGGATACTGAAGGAGCAGACGTTACCCAATTTCAGACGACAAGCAGTAGAGTAGAAAACCAGTTCGCAAACGGAGTCAAAACTGCTTTAGAAACGATTGTAGAAAGTAACTCCAACAAATCTTCAATGGAAATTTTTGATAAGAATGTTAGTAGTGATATGCGAAATAGTGCAAAAACTATTGACAATACCAAAGAAATCTGTGTCCAAGCAGACGATGGTATGTTGCCTCCTATCATTCGATTCTCCGATTTAGATAAATTATTAAAGGATCTTATCTTAGATGACAATGAGCATTACTATATCGCAAAAGATAAAGAAATACAGTGTGATTTACTGAAGGAATTTTGTGGTGAGGATGTGCGAGGGGATTCTGTAAATGACTGTGAACAATTTGATTCAGAAAAGTTTAATTCAGACTTTTCAAACAGAGTGGTATCCATGATTAATAATGCATCAGCAGTCCTCTTGCAGGCAGACGAAAATTGCCAAACTAATATATATGAAATGTGCATGGATTCAGCCACGCAAACTGACTTGAACAGCGATATTGTGTTCACAGGATTTCAGACATATTATGGGAAATGTGGCCATGATGTCCTCTATAGTAACAAAGAACCTGTGCAAGCATTATGCAGCAGTAGGCAGTGCGATAGGTCTGTATATAGGAACTCATTGACAGTTGAACTTTCACCACAATACGTATCAAAACATATCACCAACATGCACAGCGGAAGTGAACATGACTCTGAAAATTCAAATTTTTCACGTATATTTTCCACAAGCATCTGTGACGACAATGAAGAAGATCATCATCGATTAAACAATGACGCCACTGATTTCAACGAATATCATGATGTACCTCACATTGATAATGATATCACTTCTCCTGAAAATGAAAGTACGACTGCTCAAAGTGTGGAAAGTGAAAGTAATGTGGCTTGCAGTAATAATCAAGGTTCTTTTGGCAACCTTCAAGTAAATGCTCAATTGTCATGTGGCAATTCTAGGTACACTCCTCTTGAGGTCACCTTGGAACGAATGGAAAGAAAGACAAAACAGTGGCGACAATACGATGCATCTGTATGAACCAGCTCATTTTCGCACTATCCAGATCCAGATTTGTCCGCTTGTATCTCTTTTCTGTGGTAAAACACTTAAAAATTGGCCAAAACCTCTGAACAGTAAGCAGGAGGGTTTCGCTGTTCCACGTATTTATTCCTTGTGATAATACTTTTTACTGACGCCAATGTTGTTAACTGTGACCTTCACTGTGACTTGCCTCCTTTTAAAAAACTTTTTTAAATACGGCTCCTTTCCGTAGCATCAGAATTTCACAAATACATCTTGCTTTTATAAACCTTTGGAAAGGTCTCAACTAAATCAAAATTCATCTGAACAGTTCATCTGAACAGGAAGCTTTAATATCTTTTTAACATTATTATGATGTCTGTTTCTTCTTTAAATTTTCTACGATAGGGTGAAGGTACCTGTTGGGTTTTTCATTGGATGATACTATGACTATGTCATTTCCAGGCGTATACATACAACCACCTGAATCGATTGTTGTACAATAAGATCTGTGTGTATTTGAAATAATTGGTTTACATTATATTGTATTATTTTTGGAAAAATGATTTAGATCTGAGAGTTTCATCAGTCTTATTAAAACGCGACTTGTACTTCGTTCCTCCACGATACTCTCCATGTATCTGACAACTGCCGATTCGAGGATGACCTTTAACTTATCCACGACTACCAATCTATAGCCAATGAAAGTGATTAAAGTCGATACTTTCGGATAAATGAAATAGCTCGTTTCAAGCACAGTTTGTCGAAAAATAACGCAGACAATATGAATTCAAAACACTAAATCTGTATGGCCTTCACAGTGATGATGTAAGGGCGCCGCCATCTTCAATTAAACCCTTTTCATACTATCAGGGCAATTCAATACCCCCTTAAATTATTAGTATGCAGATTAACGCCGAAAGATCTCCAGCACACATTCCGACTGGTTGTAATGATAGGTCATCCGAGATTACCTCCAAGCAGCAGTTGTAAAATCTTGTCCCTGGAGAGTATCGTAGAGGAACAAAGTATAAGTTACGTTTTATGATAATCCCATTCCACCCAATTACTCGACGTCGTCGCTGTCATAACAATAGAACGTTAGCTTTTTCTGTCTACAATTTAATTACCACATTTAATGATGAACTCAAAGCTACATAGCCGCAATGCAAAAATGAATTCGCCTTTGATATGTGTTGTCGTGGTAACGCATCAGTCTGATCTATCATGATGTTTTCCATACAGAGATCCAATAAAATCTAGGTGTGTTGATACAGCTTTCATCTGTATGCTTATCGATTAAAGGTAGAATAATAGAGATATATGTCGGAAACCTAGTACATCAAAGACACGAAATGCCCGCTACACAACAGTATCAACGCGAGGTCGTCGTCGGCAATTACTGCTCAACAGGGAACTACAATCTCGGTTGTCCACCATGTTTTACACTAGTATTGTTGGTAGGGTTAAGGTCACATCGTGAAATTCCGTCATTTTTAGACAAAATTATGGCCTTTCATTGTCAATAAAAATTCTGTTTTCTGAGATATTTGAGAGAACTTGAACACATGTTTGTATAGTAAAAGCTGCAGACCAAATGTACATTTCGGTGAATTCATTCAGTTCCTTTGACTAAATAACCGATGCAGCTCTTTTTTATAGTCGTGATACAAAATTGTAAGATATTGCTAATTAGATAAACAGTACTACTGTCTTTCAAAATGAACATTTCTGTTGTGATTTTTGTTAATAAAAGTCTGTTTCCCAAACGCTTCAGTTTCCAAAATGCTAACATGGCTGTCATTCGATAAGCTTTTAAAAGATCCAGAGGAGGGTTTCAACGGGGTTATTGGTGGATCAAAGATTTTTTATACTTAAATTCACCCTTAAAAA